>CM053408.1:45144088-45270774 GCA_028644305.1 Xerus rutilus
AAGGAAAGAACTAGAACCATCAGAGAAACAAAATCAAGACAGGAAAAACATTTCAAAGTAACCTGAATAGCAAGCAACTTTTTTTTCATGTGATGAAATGTTTTATTCATAAAACTGATATTTTTAACATTCAATACTACCAACATTTTCACTGGTTAATGGAGATACAGAAACTATTACACATTGTCTCTTTGTGGTCAATCAAGGAATGTTGATTAAAGTATATATGTGCATATCTTACTTTCCAGAAATTACATTTCTAAAATACCTGATCTAAAAAATTAACTCAGACATATTTAAGTGGAATAGCAAGCAATTTAACATCAATTTTCTCAAAGTTTAGACACTGTTAAAAGAAATTACCTCCTTAAGAAAACAGAATTAGGTTTAAGAGGGGGAAGATTCAACCTTTAAATAGTGACATACACTAGGTACAAAACCCTTATTCCTTATTAAGCTATATAAACAATACTTTTTTTTTTTCGGTGCTGAGGATTGAACCCAGAGCCTCAAGCATGCCAAGCACACACTTTACTAGTGAACCACAAATATTGTTATTATAAAAACATGCTCCAAACTCTTATTAATAACATTTTTAAAAGTACATATAGACACATCTGTATTTCAATGAGGAATAATATTCCAAGAAACCAGGACAATTGGTTTTTCCTTTTTCAGATTTGCAAAAGATTATACATATAACAATACCATAAAAATAATATTGACAACTTAGTTAGTGTTAATTTTATGGAATTTTCTTGTGGAGCATTTACAGCTAAGACACAGAAGTGATTTCTATTTCTCAGCTGCAGAAAACATGGAAGTAAAGTACTGCAACTGAATGACTTTGCTATTATCACTTGAAACCTAACATAAACTATGTTAGGATAAAAGGGCTAGTAAAATAAACGATCAATTTAAAAATTTGTTTCCTGGGCTGGAGTCGTGGCTCAGCGGTAGAGCACTTGCCTAGCATGTGCGAGGCACTGGGTTCAATCCTCAGCACCACATAAAAAAAAATAAAGGTATTATGTACACCTATAACTAAAATAAAATATTTTAAAAAAAAATCTGTTTCCTTCTATTATGAATAAAACAGTGTCTTAGTTTCTGGAACACTACCTGGCCCACAATAGGTGCTCAATAAATACCTGATGACCTGAGTTTTAAATTGCAACATAATTATATGGAAGAAATGTTTAAATGAGATCCAAACTATTCTCCACAAAGGCCAATACAATCCATAATTACACTGACTTTTAAATACAGTTGGACTAATTAGAGAGGAAAGAAAATTTTTTTAGAAATTGTTTTTAATTGTAGGTGGATACAATACCTTTATTTTATTTATTTATTTTTATGTGATGCTGAGGATGGAACCCAATGCCTCATATGTGCCAGGCAAGCACTGAGCTACAATCCCAGCCCTGAAAGAAAGCTTTTATAATAGTAATCATAAAAGTGTTTTCCTAAATTCTCAAAAAGTTTTCTAAAATGAAACTCTAGTCTTTCAGAAATAACCTTTATTATTTACATGTTAATAAATGAAACTCATTCCTTTGTTTGAACTTAATGGTCTTATATGCTTTCCTCTTCCTAAAACTCACCTTTTGTTCCACTTGTTTTCAAATAAACTGAGGTATAACTTACATAAAGAGTGGTGAGTTGTGTTGTGACAATACATCCCTCTAGCCTCCACTGAAAATGTGTGAAAATATTTGCACAAAAATATGTAAATATTTCCATCTCCCTAGAAAGTATTCTCTTGCACCTATTCCTCCACCAGAGATTTCCACAATCACAGCTTCTTTCACACAACAGGAAGTTTTTGAAATTCATACAGTGGATCAGGAATTTGTTTCTTTCTATATATCATAATTTGTTTATCCATTTTCCTTTTGGTAGATACTTGGCTGCTTCTAATTCGAGGGCTTTTATAAATAAGGTTGCATATGAAGCTTTTGTGGCTGTATGTTTTCAACTCTTTCACTTCTAGATTCTCCCTTCAAAAATGGCCCCTGGGGCTGTAGCTCAGAGGGAGAGTGCTTGCCTGGCAAGTGTGAGGCACTGACTGGATAAAAATAAAGGCATGCTGTCCATCTACAACTACAAAAAAATTTTTTAAATGGCCCTTTCTGGATATATAACACTAATGATTTTACAGCTGTCTACTGACCTGTTCGTGTTACCCTAAGAAATATGTTATTAAAGCCCCACACTGGTTTAAGAGTAAAATCTGTAAGTTTCATAACTAGCTTGTAACTGGAAATATGTTTTCTGACTTTTGAATGGGAATATTTTATTGTTGCAGTTCTATTTTAAGGGTTTACATAATGAAGAGAAAATGTTTTCAAAGGTCAAGGTATTAGAATAGACTGTACTTCCAAAGGGCAGTACCACACTAATTGTCTTAAAGGCCTTACTCCTTTTTTTTTTTTTTAATTTTTTGTAGTTAGAGATGGACAGAATGTCTTTATTTTTTTAATATTTTTTAATATATATATATATTTTTAGTTGTAGATGGACATAATGTCTTTATTTTATTGCTTTGTATGTGGCGCTGAGGATCGAACCCAGGGCCTCACGCATGCGAAGCAAGCGCTCTACCGCTGAGCTACAATCCCAGCCCAGAATGCCTTTATTTTTATGTGGTGCTAAAAATTGAACCCAGTGCCTCATGCATGCTAGGCAAGCGCTCTGCCACTGAGCTACAGCCCAGCCCAAGGCCTTATTCCTGAAAATGTAACATAAAGATAGGTTGCTGCTGATAGATAAGGATTGTCTGTAAATTGTGTGTGGTAATTAAGGAAGTCCATATGTTTTCTAAGAATGCAGAGTCATCATGAGAGCGCCAACTGCTTCTAAAACCTATAGCTCTAAACAGAGAATTATAGGCAGCAATAATGGGAACTTGTAAGTTTTTGCTTCGAATTTTCATTGAAGAAAATGAGATTTTTTTTTAAGTCTCTTTCAGACATTTAAATTAATTGAAAGGCTGTCATCCAGTCACACCAGCCTTGGTACACTTTCTGGCTAAGGTGTCTTTCCTCCAACTTAAGTTACCCCAATTGCTCCCTCGACTGTGGTAACGGAAGTGACCTCAAACGCCCCCAGGACAGGTCAACTGTACCCTTTGGGATAGAGGTCATTTCATAACTTCGTCCCTAAATGAAACAGCTACATAGGTGTTACGTCTTGTCTGTACTTATCTCCCACTCACTCACTTCCACCCACGCGCTCGGAGAGAGCCGAAATTGCCCGTTGCAAAGCGCCTTGGATAACGATGACTTAAACCCGGTTCAAAACAAAGAACACTATAGAGAGCGATGAGCAGCGCAGGAAATGAAAGAGATTGGCGCTCTCCTAACTGAGCATTTTCAATAAAGCTTGGGCGCTAGCCACAGAAGGACACAGAAAACAAGAGGCCAAGAAGCCCGGCCATCAAGTACCAGGATGAGGCTACGCTGACGCTCCAGACGCGGCTGCGCCAGCGCTAGCAGGGTCACGAGATCACGTGCCGCTCGCCAAGCTTCGCCCCGCCCCTAGCACAGGGGTTTCTACACCTCCCCCTGCTCCCCGAGCAGGCAAGGATGGGGACTGGCTGATGGGGATTGTTACCTGTGAGCCGGGCGAAGCCGGTAATGCTCTCCGGGACTGGGAGCCGCTTAAGATATGCGGGGAGCTGCACCTTCACGATGCGGGCCACGCTCTCAAGTACCATCCTGGCCAGCGGCGTGAGCTCCTCTCCAAGCCCCCTCCGCGCGCCGACTGAGCTGACGCGCCTGCGCGGAGAAAGGAAGCAGCCGGCGGGCGCTCGCAGCCTGAGCTGGAGCGCGGGCGGGGCCGCGGGCCTCTGGGAGGAGAGGTGACCCGCCCGGCGCCGATTGGTATTGGGCGAGTGACGTGCGGGCCCTGGCGCTACCGAGCCGCGGGAACGCGTGGGTGGTGAGGCGCTCATTGGAATCTCGATTTCAAAGATTCCCCTCACTTTGAGCAACTTACATCTGTAGACCCTGGAGGTCCGCAGGTAAGGCCCTGCGTGCGATGAGATTAAAGCCTGTGAGAGTGCTTTCTCACCAGAAAGTACCTTGCGAAAGTGAGTTTCTCACGTCGTCTTTATTTCGGCCCCTTCTTCCCACGGTAGGTTGAACACCATAACCCTAGGATTGCATACTTACGTAGGAGCACCCCGTAGGACCTCACCCCGCGGTGCCCAATCCTGCTACCTCAACCTATAAGTCTGTTTTTTCGAAAAAACAGAAAAAAGAAAAATTACTATACCCCAACCGAGAACTGCTTACAGTTCTGCACCTCTGCAACTTGAGTTCTGCTCAAGAGTTCTGAGGTCTTTGCCATTTCCACGAGACCTGTAATAATCCTTCCTTATGTATTTGTAGTTCCTTCTGCATATCTGCTCTTTCTTCGGTCAACCAAAACACTTAGGGAAAGTCTTCAAAGAATATAAAGCCTTAAGATTTCTTTATGTTTCCAGGACTTCTACCAAATTCTGAAGTATTCGTGGTTTTAAATGTTGCTATTTTTACTAATACCTAAACAAAGATTCGAAGGGTGGAAAGAGACATCTGCAGTTCTTTGAAACATCTTCCTGGTCATTACTTTGTTTCGTATTTTGGCTGAAGTCAAAACATCCAAAGAAATTCGCCTGTTGTTTGCATGATGTAATATCTTAATACCGTTCCTCCATTATTCGCAGTTCTCCTTTGGATCAACAACATACACCACCAAAGAACAGCGAGTCGGTATTGTATAATATAGTATTTCATTTTTTCGTGAATTAATGGAACAGCCAGTTGTAAGAAATACTTTTCTCTCCCTCCTCCTTGGTATTTTATTTTAAAGGGAAGGAATTTTTTTTTCCCCCTAAAGGGAACCTCTAGCACTGAGGCACATCCCCAGCCGTTTTTATGTTTTATTTTGAGACAGGGTCTTGCTAAGTTGCCCAGTCTAGCTAGCCTGGAACTTGCCATCCTCCAGCTTCCTCCTCCTGAGTAGCTGGTTTTACAAGCATGTGCCATCATGCTTGGCTAGGAATTTTTCTTATAAAGGGACTTTCCATTCTCTGGACTGTTTAATGTCTGTGATTTATCTTTCACTAATGCACATATATACACATATGTATATATGTATACAGGTTAAAAATATATATACAATACACATGCATTATATATGTATGACATTACATATGTACATTAATATACATACATTATAAATTATAATGTATAGTTTTAACCTGTTAAAATATGTATTAGTTTTAAGATTATACACACACACAGTTTTAACCTGTTCAAAACCGTCAAAATTACAGTGGAAATTCCACAAAGATGTTTAAATGCAGATTCCTGTTCATGAGCTACGGTAATATAGATGATGACATACGAAGTGATGATTGAAAGGTTGCTTTTTACACTAGGATTTCCTTTTGGAAGTTTAATTGTGGTTTGAGGGAAGAAGGAACTTGAAAGCTTATTTAACCTGAAAATGATAGAACACTGAAACTCAAACATCCTTGCCCTCTGGATTGTCCATTTGGCTGTTATCTTTAATTTCTGCGGGTCAGATATAGAGGCATCCCTGGGGAGATGGCTCAGGTGTAGGAGTAGGCTAGAAAGAGTGGTTTAGGGGAAGAAAAGCTTGGGAAGGCCATTAAGTATTTGTTTCCCCTGTCAATTAGAGGCTTTGTCATCTTGACAAGGGAAAACATGCTGTGTTGAATGATGTTGTTAAGGTCCCTGAGTTTTTTTTTTTCTAAGAAACTGACAAATAGATACCTCAGTTTAGAAAGATAGTAAAAATAAATGCTCAAGGGCCAAGTGTACAATGCAATGTAACCACTACCTGTGTCAATATATACAATATGTGCAGCACCCAAGAGGCCTTCCTTGTGACACTCTGCGCCACCACTACTACAGTTCTGTTTTGATTAGTATGCTTTTGAACTTAATACAAAAGGAATTATACAGTGTGTAGTTTTCATGTATGTGTGTCTGGCTTCCCCTTAACACTATGTGTGGTTATTTGGTTTGATATTTTCAATTAGAAGAAATGTAGTTAATGAAATCTATATGGAAAAATTTTTTGCCTTAAAAATTTTAAAAAGTACATATATTAGTTTTAAAAAGTTCATATATTAGTTATTTCTGTTGTAGAACATGGTCTGTGTTAAAAGGAGATAGTTCCTAACCACACTAATAAAATAAAATCCTTATTGTACATTAGGGAATATTTTCTTAGATATACTATACCTTAAAACTTAAATCCTGTTTCATTCATATTTTTAATTTGTTTTTCATTTCCACAACTCTGCCTTCTTAGCAAACAGAAGAGCCTTAAAGTATTGTTGTGAAGACAGGCGACAGATTTACCTAACTACATTATGACAGAGTGTTCGACAAATTCTGGTTTTATTCATGTTTACTATTTATACTTAAACTGTATCTTTAAAAAACTCATTTGTTTTTTACAGGGGTTGGCCTAATATGTCAGACACTAATCATGTATGGGTATTGAGTACCTAATTAAGATCATGATAAGTGTAAAATACTTAAGACCCCATGTAGGTTTCAGGAGTTCTTTGTTAATCCCCCTCCTCCTTTTTATTCTACCCTACAAAGACCAAGAGCACCTTGTACAGTTTATGGGGAGGGAAAAAAATGGTTTCATATGGTACATACAAAGTAAATATAATATGGGGGAAAAGATCTTAAAACACACAAACACTGGGATCAACCAAAATAAAGAGAGTTTACCTCATCAGTTATTGGGGGGAAAAAGGCAAATGTATTGGATTTTTCAATAGGAACTATGGAAGTTACAAGATAATGGAGCAATACTTTAAAATTCTGAGGAAAAATTATTTACAGTTTGGAATTCAAAACCAAGCCAATCTATCAACCAATTATGAAACTGGAATAAAGTCATTTTCAAACATAAAGTTTGAACAAACACACATTCCATGCATTCTTTCATTAGGAACTAATGGAACATATATTCTACCTAAATGAGGAATAAATCAAGAAAAGGACAAATCAAGAACAAGGACATAAGAAACCCAAAATAAGAAAGAAGTAAAAGGAATCACAGATTGATGGATTGGAACAGTAGATAAAATTAATGGAATACCTAATACATTTTAACAAATTGAGACTTACTATAGGTTATAGTTTGAGGTCAAATTATTAATGATTATTACTTGAAATTAAAAGTTATAAAATTTGTCTATTCAAACATTTTAAGGGATAAACAAACTTATCAAAAAGAATATTTTGGCTTGCATGGTGGTGCATACATGTAATCCCAACTACTTGGAGGCTAAGATAGGAAGATTGCAAGTATGAGGCCAGTCTGGGCAATTTAGAACTTGTCTCAAAATAAAAATTTTAAACAGGCCTGGGGATGTAGCTCAGTGATAAAGTGCTTGCTTAGCAAGTGCAAGGGACTGGGTTCAATCCCTAGTACAGCCAGGAAAAAAAAGGTATTTTGATTTTGGTTTTGTCATTCTCACAGTTATGATTCCCTTTTGTTTATGAAGAACTACATTTGAACTGCCTTGTCTTACCCACAGCTTTTAGAGGAAGTACAGTCAGCTGGAAATAAAATCAAAACTAGATAAACAAAACAGATCAATAACATATGGTAAAACTGTTTTAAAATTATTTTCCATAAACAAGAGCATGAAGAGAAAAGTCTACAGAATGGGAGAAAATCGTTTTCAGCTACTCTTCCAACAGAGCACCACTATCCAGAATATATAAAGAACTCAAGAAACCTAGCACCAACTCCCCCTCCAAAAAAATAATCTAATCAATATATGAATCAATGAACTGTTTGTTCTCAAAAGAAGAAATGCAAATGATCCATATATACATACATACATATATATATCTGTAACAATCCAGGAAATGCAAATCAAAACTACATTGAGGTGTTAGGGTTGTGGCTCAGGAGTAGAATGCATGCATGAGGCACTGGATTCGATCCTCAGCACCACATAAAAATAAATAAATAAAATAAAGGTGTGTTCATCTAAATAACTTAAAAAATTTATTTTTAAACTACATTGAAATTTCAACTCACTCCAGTTAGAATAGCAATCATCAAGAATAAAAATGATAGCAAAATAGGAGGATATAAAATCAACACCCATAAATCAATTGCATTTCTATACATCACTGATGAACCCTCTGAAAGAGAAATTAGGAAAACTACTCCATTCAAAATAGCCTCACAAAAAAAAAAAAAATAGAATACTTGGAAATCAATTCAACAAAAGAGGTGAAAGACCTCTACAATGAAAGCTACAGGACACTAAAGAAAGAAATTGAAGAAGACTTTAGAGGATGGAAAAATCTCCCATGCTCTTGGATAGGCTGAATCAATATTGTCAAAATGGCCATACTACCCAAAGCACTATATAGATTCAATGTGATTCCAATTAAAATCCCATCACTCCTTATAGAAATAGAAAAGGCAATCATGAAATTCATTTGGAAAAATAAGAGACCCAGAATAGCCAAAGCAATCCACAGAAGAGTGAAGCAGGAGGTATCACAATACCAGACCTTTAACTATACTACAAAGCTATCGTAATAAAAATGGCATGGAACTGGCACCAAAATAGACATGTAGACGAATGGTACAGAATAGAAGACACAGACAAACCCACATAAATACAGTTATGCTAGACAAAGTTGCCAAACATGTACACTGGAGAAAAGATAGCCTCTTCAACAAATGGTGCTGGGAAAACTGGAAATCCATATGCAGCAAAATGAAACTAAACCCCTGTCTCTCACCATGCACAAAATTCAACTCAAAGTGGATCAAGGACCTGGGAATTAGACCAGAGACCCTGCACCTAATAGAAGAAAAAGTAGGCCCAAATCTTCATCATGTCAGCTTAGGACCTTACTTCCTTAATAAGACTCCTATAGTGCAAGAAGTAAAATTGAGAATCAATAAATGGGATGGATTCAAACTAAAAAGCTGCTTCTCAGCAAAACAAACAATCAATGAAGTGAATAGAAAGCCTACATTCTGGGAGCAAATTTTGCCACACACACATCTGATAGAGCACTAATCTCCAGAATATGTAAAGAACTCAAAAAACTTAACACCCAAAAAACAACCAACCCATTCAATAAATGGGCTAAGGAGCTGAACGGTCACTTCTCAGAAGAAGATATATAAATGATCAATAAACATATGAAAAAATGTTCAACATCTCTAGCAATTAGACAAATGCAAATCAAAACCACTCTAAGATTTCATCTCACTCCAGTTAGAATGGCAATTATCAAGAATACGAACAACAAGCCTGGCACGGTGGCGCGAGCCTGTAATCCCAGCACTTAGGGAGGCTGAGACAGGAGAATTGCGAGTTCAAAGCCAGCCTCAGCAATGGTGAGGTGCTAAGCAACTCAGTGAGACCCTGTCTCTACATAAAACACAAAAAGAAAGGCCCAAGAAAGGGCTGGGATGTGGCTCAGTGGTCGAGTGCCCCTGAGTTCAATGTCCAGTACCAAAAAAAAAAAAAGAATACAAACAACAATAAGTGTTGGAGAGGATGTGGGGAAAAAGGCACACTCATACATTGCTGGTGGGACTGCAAATTGGTGCAACCAATCTGGAAAGCAGTTTGGAGATTTCTTAAAAAACTTGGAATGGAACTACTATTTGACCCAGCTATCCCACTCTTGAGTGTATAACCAAAAGACTTAAAAACAGCATACTACAGTGATGCAGCCACTTCAATGTTTTTAGCAGCTCAATTCACAATAGCTAAACTGTGGAACTAACCTAGATACCCTTCAATAGATGAATGGATAAAGAAACTGTGATATATAGACACAATATAATATTACTCAGCATTAAAAGAGAATAAAATTATGGAATTTGCAGGTAAATGGATGGAGTTGGAGAACATCATGCTAAACAAAGTAAGCCAATCCCGAAAAACCAAAGGCCAAATGTTCTCTCTGATAAGTGGATGCTGATCCGTAATGGGGGAGGGGACATGGGCAGAATGGAGGAACGATCGTCAAAGGGGCATGGTGGCAGGAAAGATGGTGGAATGAGATGGACATCATTGCCCTAGCTTCATGTATGACTGCATATATAGTGTGATTCTACACCACGAATTACCAGAGAAATGAAAAGTTGTGCTCCATCTGTGTACAATGAATCAAAATACATTCTGCTATCATGTATACCTAAGTAGGATAAATAAATTTTTAAAAAGAATAGAAATGATAAATAGTGAAGAGTATGTGGGGAAAGGAACACTTATATACTGTTGGTATGACTATAAATTAGTACAACCACTATGGAAATCAATATGGATGCTTCTCAGAAGACTAGAAATGGAATCACCATATGACCCAGCTATATCACTCTTCATTATTTATTCAAAAGAAAGTCAGCATACTATAGTGATACATGCATATCCACATTTATAGTAGCACGGGTCACATTAGCAAAGTTGTAGAACCAGCTTAGGTTTCTGTCAACAGATGAATGGATAAATATACACACACACACACACACACACACACATTCAGCTATTCAGCCATAAAGAACAAAATTATATCATTTGCAGATAAATGGATAGAACTTGAAAGCATTATGTTAAGTGAAATAAGCCAAACTCAAAGTCAAGGGTCATATGTTTTCTGTCATATGTGGAAGCTAAAGAGAAAACAAGTGGGTGAGTGGGGAGAATCTCATGAAAACAGAAGTGAGACCAGTAGAGTAGAGGAAGGGTACAATGGAAAGAGTGGGGGAGAAGGAAAGGGGAAGTACTTGAGAATGAAATTGACCAATTATGTGCATGTATGAATATGTCACAGTGAATCCCATTGTATGTATAATTACAATGTACCAATTAAAAAAGGAAAAAATAATTTTCCATAAGACTTCTTGGTGCTAAAACTAAGTAACTCATAGAATTGCGAATGTAAAAAAAAAAATTCTTTTTCAGTACTGAGGATTGAACCTAGGGCCTTATGCATACTAGGCAAGCACTTTACCACTGAGCCGAACCTAGCCCACCTATGATAAATTCTTTAAGACATATAGAATGGGCATATACTGACATACCACTTTTGCCATCATTAAAAAAAGATTGTGTTATGAAAGCAAATACAAGCCAGGCACAGTGGCACATACCTGTAGTCCAAGCTATTCAAGAGGTTGAGGCCCTCCTAGGCAATTTATCGGGATCCTATCTAAAAATAAAAAGGGCTGAGTATGTAGCTCTGGCAGCATGACCCTGGGATCAATTCCCAGTACCACAAAAAGAAAAGGAAGTAAAAGGCAAATACAATATATGTATATGTAGAATACATAATTAAAAGCTTAATTGTACACATCTTTGAAGTTTTTCTTTTTGCCTTAGAAATGATGTGCTTATTGTAATTTGCATGTGTAATCACTAATAATTCTTGAATAATAAAGTAATAAATAACTAAGATAATAGCATAGATTCTTATGGACCTCAGAAGTTTAGCTTACTACAAATGTAAATGAACTAAGCATTGAAAAAACAGGAATCTGACTAATGTTTTGTGATATTACTGTTGTGCATAGGATACAATTAAATGTTGCCTTATTTACCTTTTTGTTTATATTTTGCTTTCAAGCAAGTAAACTCATGGGGAGTAGCATTTTATGTGAAATAATGCTATTCGGATTAAAAGCACTCTCCCTAACATCAGTAGGCTGGCAGAATAGGAGGTCCCAGCTCTCAAGCCACCACAGTTAAGAATACTTCATGAGAGCCTGAGAGCCCAGGAGACCAGCTAAGAGTTTCCAGCACCCTGGTAGAGGGGAAAAAAAAAATCCAAGAATAGATTCATTGAAGAACAATTTCATTTTATCTAAATCATCTTCCCACAGAGTTCAGTGCCAAGAGTGGCTCCCATGGCCCACCAGTTTTCACAGAGGGGAAAGTGAGTTCCTGGCTTTGATAACCTTGCTTGGTGCTGCCCAAGAATGCTGGTTTGCCCCACCCAGAATAAAGGGAACTTTTGTGGCTGCATACTCTGGGGATAGGTAGGAGCAGAGAAAAGGGCTAGAGGCTCATAGTAACTAGCTCAACAGCTGGCCACAGATCCTGCTGTGGCCAGAATTGTGAATGTGAAAAAAAAAAATTTTTTTTTTCAGTGCTGAGGATTGAAGCTAGGGCCTCATGGATGCTAGGCAAGCACTTCACCACTGAGCCAAACCCAGCCCATCTATGTTAAATTTTTAAAGACACATAGAATGAGTTTTTAAAAAAATCTGTATCTATACAATGAGATGTTACCTTATTTAACTTTTTGTTTATACTTAAACTGGCTTTTGGTCTCCACCAAGAGCATACCCACACACCCCATAGGACCTGCAGACCTGAAGTAGGTGACAAGTACTTCCACCACTCTATACTCCCACCCTGAAGCCACCCTCTGACTCACCCTATCAAATGGCATATGGAAGCCCCCTGTAGACAGAATATAGATATCAGCAACTAGCTTGACTCTGCTGGATTGAAGAAGACATACAACCTTGAACACTTCACGGCACTGCCCTGGGGGAAATGAACTGAAGGCTTGTAGCACCTAGTCTAGCTTTGTGGGATTGAGAGAAGGTATGCCATCCTAAAACTTCCCATCTAAAAGGGAACAAGAAGAGTGGAGAGGCACATTCATAAAAAGGGTCTGAGAACCCTCAGATCTCTAGTTAGGCTGACGAAGATCTCTTTCTCCTGCAGCTACTCTCCAAAGCCATTCTTGATCTTTTGTAACTGCCTTCTCAGGAACTAACCAGAGTACCTTGAGAACTATTAATCCCTTTTGCGAGTGATGCCCCCAGTGACCAATCACCTTTCACTAGATCCTACCTCAACGGTTTCACCACCTCTGGACATTTACACACTGAAGACCGTACTTCCAACACATGAACCTTGGGGAACACACTGACATTCAAAGCACAGCACCAGTAATAGCATAGGATGGAATAAAGGCAGGAAGTATGTATCACCATAGTAACAACAGGTTTTATGAAAATTGTGGATTCACCTGGCTGCTCTTAAGGTCCTACAGAAGGTAATTTTAAAAAAACAGTATTAAAACTGAACATACCATTAACAATGCATGTGGTGAATCAGATGTCCTCATTGAAGCTTTGAAGCTTCTGTAATCACTAGACAGATATGATAAATTTGTAGCACCAATTAAATGCTCAATTCTTCCAATTTCTTACTCTTTACTTAGAGCATCAGTAGGGAAGGAATGGAGTCTTAAGATATAAGATAGAGATATTTGAGCCAACAGGAATGAGGCTCTTATGGTATCGGGAGTTCTTTAAAAGTTGGGAGTGCTGACCTATAGAATGAAGTATATGCCCAAAACTGATAATCAATACATGGTGCCATATTCCCTTAAAGATCTACAAAGATACTATAGGAAGCCTGTGGCAAGTTCTGGTAGAGAATTACAACACAGACCCCAATGGCTTTGGAGTAAGGCTGAATTTTTCTCAGCTAACATTTTGTTTGATATTTTTTCTTTGAAAACAGCCCCTAATTTCCTATCAATACCTGGCTGTGTGAATCAAATTGTACATTATGAACTGGTATTATGTAATCTACCAAATCATACAATTGATAAGCACAGCAGCAGTCCACTATATATAAAACTGGGACCATGACCAAGTAAATTGAATGAGCAAGTAAGACTCTTATAGTCAATGCCCTGCTCCTTTAACACTTCCTCAGCGCACATAAATTAGCCTCAAAGTGCTCCCTCTGACCTATTTAATGGAAGAGAAAAAATTATAGGTCTTGTTGTCTCATGAAAGGATCTGCAGTAAGCTGCCAAGAGATGCATATGAGTAGTCTCTACTACACTAAAATTTCATTGATGGTCCTGAAACACACCAGTAAGGGGAAATTATTCTAGAATACACAGCCTGAGGTAAGGGTATATACTGGTTCATTGTCAATGGCTTATAAGTTGATGAGCTGGACAGGAACATGAAGAAAAATTTCAAATTAGAAAATTGGTTAAATTTATGTGACCAGCTGGGACACCACCATCCACAGATTTGGAATGCTGACTGATACAATGAATATGTGCCTAAAACTGGCAATCAATATCTGGTGCCATCTCCCTAAAACATGCTAAGTGTGGAGACAAGAATAGTCTTTTTATTTTATATGTCTATCTCTATTTTTTTTCTTTTTTTACAAAATACTGGTGAACATTTTCCAAATTGGATAAAAAGCATAATATTACAGATTCACAAAGCTCAGCAACCACAAGTAGGAAAATTACAAAGGAAATCACACCTATGCACATTAAGTCAAGCTGATAAAACAAAGATAAACATCACAAAAGTAGCTAGAGAAATTATATATCACACAGAAGAGGACAATTATATGATTTTCTTTTACAGTGCTAGGGATTGAACCCAGGGCCTTGTGCATGCAAAACATGAGCTCTGTCAGTGAGCTACATTCTAAGTCCCTATATGAATTTTTCTTAAATGACTTTCTGAGATCAGATGAGATCGGGCACGTTCAGGGTGGTATGGCCATAGACTTAAGTAACTTTTAATAGAAGTATAACACATATAGAATACTACAAAAATATAACTTATGAACAGTGACATCACAAAGAAGATAACTATGTAACTCACATCCAAATCAATAATTAAATTATTCTGCCCTTTTTAGTCATTACTTTCTTCCCAAAGATACTAACTATTCTGAATTCTAACAACAAAGTTTACCAATAGTTTACCTTTATATAATTAAATTCTGCATAATGCATTCTTTTGTGTCTGGCTTCCTGTAATATGATGTTTTTCAGATTTATCCATGCCATTACTTGTGTCAATTGTTCATTTGTTTTCACTTCTATATAATATTCTGTTTTATAAATGTACCATTGTTTATTTTTGTACTGGGAATTGAACCTATAGCCTTACACATGCTAGGTAAGTGCATGTAACCCCAATCCTACCACAATTTATCCACCTTCTGTTGATGTTTGTTGGAGATATTTCTATGTTTTGGCTATTATGAGGCATGCTACTATGAACATTAGTTTATGTATCTTTTGGTGTACATATTTATGCTTTTTTGTTGGTCTCTTATACCTAATAGCCCACTCGAAGAATTTTTTGGCCCCCAAAACTTTAGTGGTTTTGGAGGAAATTTCAGTGATTTTGGAGGTCCAAATGTACAAATTTACAAGAGAGGAATGCTTCACAGGAAATATTGGTTTCAGTGAACTGGAAAGAGACACTGCTCACTGGTAAGTTTGAACTTACGACAGTAAACTAAAAGATAGATATAAAGAGATCATGCTTTTGGAATGGATGAGGGATCTCATTTAACAAGGGGAAACTGAACTGCTGCTACACAATGGAATAAGTAGTACGTGTGTGTCTTGTCCATAGCCCAATTGTGCCAGGGTGGTGGGGTGGGTTGCAGACAGCCCAAAGAAATGGCAATGGCATGGGAGACATGTTTTATTGGGGAAAGCTAACAAGAGGTCAGAGTCTGTTCCAAGAAGAATTCAGTGGTGACAGGCTGACAGCATCTCCAAAACACTCCTCTCCCTCATGGTGTTTTGTCCAGTGGTGGCCAGCTGAATGAGCAATCTATGTAAGAAAGTAGCTTTCTACAGATAATACTAACTTATCCTGGTTCCCAGTGTGCATAAGAGAAAGCCATTGTCCTTCAAGATAATATGTATCTGAACTTTCCAGCCCAAACTTGCTCTCATTGTTCCTTTAACTTGGAGAGGTTTTTGGGAACAGAAAGGGACATTCAGAGACATGGTGTTTTATTGTCCCTTTTGCTTTAGGGATGATACAATGTGGAATGTAGGGTATTCACCATGATGCCTCTTAGCACTATACTGGCCGAAAGTTAAACACACACACACACAAACTGTAATGACCCCACTAAGACTCAGATCTTACAAAAATGTATGGTTCAATTACCTCACCTGTAAAAAGAGTTCCATTATGTGGTAAAAGCAAGCAGCTAAAATTAATCTAGGCTGCAGGATCAGATGAAAGGCAGGTTCTTTGAAACTGATGGTTTTTGTTACTTCTCATGTCCCATACCATGGGGATAATTCTAAGGCGGCTAATGTTTTTGGTTTTGGATAATAACATAACTGAATTGACATCACTTCTGTGATAACTTTGTATCTGATGGGAGGAAGCTGCATGGTGGATAGAATGAGATGAGAGTATTTGTTTACCCTAGTTCTGTCCATTAGAGGTTACCTTGTAACTGGATGTGTACTTTGAAAAAGGTCACTGTGTCTCTCAGAGTGAACTCTTAACAATTCTCTTTCCAGATTCTGGTAAATTCTCCTTCCCATTATCTCTTTGGGCCTAAAAGTGATCCAGATCCCCAGCTGTTAACCTTGGGTTACAGAACTATTCCTTATAATTCTATTATACCCTACACACATATTTATACTTAGTCTCTTTTTAAATAAGTCCTGTTTAAATGACCTTAACTTGAATGTTTCATGTTTCCCATTAATACGCTTAAACATGAATGTTTTATATTTTGTATTTAGTTCTTTTCTAAAATTAACTTGGATATTAGCATAGCCATACCATCTTCCTGTTAGTTTTTGCAGGATATGCCTCTTCCATCTTTTCTCCTTCTGCATGCTAGTATTTATCTCTTGAAAAGAGGCCGAAGGTGTATCTTTATAAATCTAATGTGACAATCTTTGTCTTTTAATTGGGATAATTTACATTTAATCTAATTACTGATATATGAGCCTTAAAAGCTGCCATCCTGTGTTTTGTATTTGTTCCATCCAGTCTACAGTCTCTTTTCTCTACTCTCTGTGGGATTGATCAAGTATTTTTTTATTCCATCTTTTTTGTTATATTTTTAGTTATATTTCTTTTAATATTTTTCTAATTACTCTAGAAATTGGACTATACATCCTTGGTCTCTAAAAAGTTTAATATATATTACTACTTTTACTATTTCCTGAACAAAATGTAAATGCTTTAGACCCCTTTATTTGCCCTCTCATTGCAAATTATTTCAAATCTGTGCTTTATACCATATTTTAGCATCGTTTTGTACATTTAATATTCAGACTTAACCACGTTTTTCCTTTTTATTGCTTTTCATTCCTTCCAAAATCTCAGAACTTCTGAGTTCCTTTCTCTCTTTAAAAGGCTGGTCTTTCCTCTGGGGCAGGTATGCTGGTGATGAGGTCTCTATTTGAAAATATATTTTGTCTTAATTTCTTAAAGTTAATTATTTTAATGAGAAACTATAGGTTGCTAATATTTTCTTTCAGTACTTTGGAGAGCACATCATTTGATTTACAAAGCAGCTACCTTTCTATCATTCATTTGAGAATGAATTTATCTTTTTCTTCTGGATGCTTAAAATTTGCACCAGATTTGCTACAACATGACTAGGTATGATTTTGCCTTTTTCTTGCTTAAGATTTATAGTGTTGAATTTGGGCATGATGACTTTCGTTTTAAACATCTTTTTTAGTGTTATTTTGTTCCATACTCTCACTCCTCTCCTTCTTAATCTTTAATTACACCCATAGTAGACCTTTTTTACACTATCCCATATGTCTCCTTCACTTTTTCTCCCCAATTTTTTTTTTTTTTTTGGTACCAGCTATTGAACTCAGGGGCACTCAACCACTGAGCCACATCCCCAGACCTATTTTGTATTTTATTTAGAGACAGGGTCTCACTGAGTTGCTTAGCTCAACTGCTTGCCATTGCTGAGGCTGGCTTTGAACTCGCGATTCTCCTGTCTCAGCCTCCCCAAGTGCTGGGATTACAAGTGTGAGCCACCGCACCCGGCTTCTCCCCAATTTTTTATCCCTTTCTTTCCCTGTAAATCTATCTGCATGTTTTCTTCTGAACTTTCTTCAAATTCCTTAATTTTGTCTTCAGCTCTATATAATTGACCATTAAATCTATCCACTGATTTTTATTAAGTATTTCACTTAAAGAATTTCCATTTTGTTCTTTGTGTTTCTAGTCTCTACAAATATTCGTACTTGTATATTCAAGCTCCTGAACACGTTAATCATAGTTATTTTAAATAATAAATATTTTAAATAATAATTATTACCTCATAATCCTTATGGGTTCTGTTTCTATGACTTCTTATTTCTCTGGTCTTGTTATATCTTTTCATGTACTGGTGATTTACATGTGTTGGATATTGCATATACAATATTGTAGAGGTATTTTGAGGCTCTGGATAACATTACTTTTCTCGATAGAGGATTTTTAAAAATTCTGTTAGGCAGCTAGACTAAGGTCTTTACTATCCAATTCAGGACAAGTATGATGCAGTTCCTGAAAAGTTCTAATTTATTTTCAGTACAGTCTGACACTTAGAGCACAGCACTTCAGAATCTCAACTGAAAACCCAAGGTATTCATCTCTTCCATAGAGAACCCTAAACTTTTTTTTTTTTTTTTGCAAAGTGAAGTTTGTTTATTGCTTGTGATGATCTTAACAGGCAAAATATTACATAGGACTATTATACCTACAAGGAGATCTTTACAAAATGCCTGCACTGAATTAAGCATCAGAATGAACTTCACACATGAATTTTTCTTGAGTTCTCACTTTCCTCTTTCTGGGTGAAGCAGAGCCACAGCCCTTTTGGGTTGGTAGAATTGGAAGCCAGTGGAAGGATCTGTCTTGGGGGGTCCTGTGCCCGACTCTCTATCACTTTTCCTCACTGCCATCCATGTCCACTCTCATCCAGGGAGAACCCTAAACTTTAGTTATTTTTTTTTCCCACTCTTACTTAGTCTTATGAACTTATGAAAGGCTCTGTTCACTTTCTCAGTTGCTTTTGGAAAAATGAGATGCCTCCAAGGGAAAGAGCCCTAAATGCTGCAGGCATCTCTCTGATCCCTCTTCTTGTCCTAGACATTGACCCTGAAATCCTCAGTGATTTGGTAGTTTTCCATTGCCTTTAAATAGGGGTATGTATTGTTTTGTTTTATTCCAGCTTTCTAGTTGTTCAATCAGAAGTATGGGCAAAACCACCTAGTTCTTCATTACCAGAACTCTAGGGGTCTCTCTCTCCTTCCCTCCGTCTCCTCCATCTTTTTTTGTTTGTTTGGTTTTGGTCCTGGGGTGCAGGACTCATGCATATTAACCATCCACTCTTCCACTCACCTACATCCCCAGCCAAATAAATCTTTTTTAATGTCAACAATTTTACTGAAAACTCCTACCCATCTCAGTTAAAATACACAAGGTAGTTATTGTATATATGTTTAGTTTATAGATAATGTTTGGTACATACATATCCAGATCCACTGTAATAGCTGTCACTCAAGAATTTGTAACTCAAGGGCTGGGAATGTAGCTCAGTGGCAAAGCACTTGCCTAGCATGTGTGAAGCACTGGGTTTGAACCTTAGCACCACATAAAAATAGACAAATAAAATGAAGGTATGCTGTCCATACACAAATACAAAAAAAAAAAAAAAACTTAAAAAATGAATTTGTAACTCAGAGGAAAACACTGATAAAAAACAAGCATATTCTTAAAAATGTCAAAGTATGTCTCCTACTTTGATTAGATACTTCTTGCATTAAAGCAGAGATAAAGTTCTTATTTTTTATCTTCTATATAATAAGCCATTTAAAACTTCATTGTACTGTATTATAAAGGAAGCTGTTTATCTGATGGTGATATGCAAGATAGACTTGAGAAGGAAGAACAGAGGCAGAGAAACTCACAAGACGTCTACAGTAATGGAATAAGTATGAGTTGATGAGAGGCATCATAGTGTAATGACAAGAATGTTGATGTTAGAATTATAGGACTGATAGTAATTACTGGTCCTGTCACATTACTCAGACATTTAACCTGTCTGATGCTGCTTACTTATTTACATCTTAATCATCTTATAGGCCCTCAATAAACATTTGGATAAATTGTTAATAACATCTGTTTAACTCATGAAGTGACTACATAAATATGATGAAAAAATTTTTAAGCATATAAAGTTCAAAATGTAATATGTATTGAAGGCCTAAAGAAGTGATAAGGAAAAAGAAGGATGAACTGGGCACAGTGGCGCACACCTATAATCCCAGCAGCTCTGGAGGCTGAGGCAGGAGGGTCTCAAGTTCAGAGCCAGCCTCAGCAAAAGTGAGGCTCTAAGCAACTCAGTGAGACCCTGTCTCTAAATAAAATACAAAGTAGGGCTGAGGATATGGCTCAGTGGTCAAGTGCCCCTGAGTTCAATCCCTGGTAACCCCCGCCCCCGCAAAAAAAAGAAGAGTGAAAGACAGAGATTAATATATTGAATCTTGGTGACTAGAAAAGTGTACTCACAAGACAAGGACTAGAGAAAAAAGTGATTTATTTAATTTTAATTATAGAAATATCCACCAGGCAGTTCTCTATTACAAATATTAGTTTCATATATGCTTAGATATTTTTCACATGAGATTATTTAATCTTGTTCATAAAATTTTAAGAATTTCTAAAAAGAGAAAGAAGTTATCTCCTGGGGACCCTGTATTCCTTCCTCATTTAAAACAACAACAAAGAAAAAACCGGTACCTGCTGAAGTTCCACTTTTCTGTAAAATTTACTGGTAAAGTGATGACATAGGGCATTGTTTAAAGATGATTTGTTAGGTTCCTCCAGTTTAATCCAGAACTGCTATTCTTCACTTGCACCACTTTAAATGGTCAATACTTGTAGTATTGACAACAAGTAGGGTACTAGTAGTTTGTTGTAATCCAGGCACACATTTTCTTTTGCTTCTATTCAAATTCCAATTCCATATGAGACATAATCAAATGCCTTATTGAAAATCAAATGTCTGATATGTTTCTTTTACATTTTAAGTGTACATACCTTTCATTTATACCCTAAACTGTAAGATAGTTTCTATCTTCTTTAATTCCTTAGGCAGTTTCTCCTAGTATTTTTTTTAATTAAATTATAATGGAGCTGGTATGGTGGTGCAAGCCTGTAATCCCTGTGACTTGGGAGGCTGAGGAAGGAGGATTACAAGTTCAAAGCTGGGCTAGGGCTGTAGCTCAGTGGTTGAGTGCTTGCCTTGCATGTGTGAGGCACTGGGTTCGAACCTCAGCACCACATTAAAAATAAATTAATAAAGATACTGTGTTCACCTACAACTAAAAAAAAAATTAAAAGTTCAAAGCCATTCTCACCAATTTAGCAAGGTCCTCAACAACTTAGTGAAACCCAGTCTCAAAAATAAGGAAGGGCTGGGGATGTAGTTCAGTGGTGAAGCTCCCCTGAGTTCAATCCCCAATACAAAAAATATATATATATATAAAATATATATGTATATGTGTAGGTGTAGGGGTGTGTGTGTGTGTTTGTGTATAAAATGCCTAATCTCAGAAGTAGCTCTTTTACACCAAGAATTTGTCCTACAGAATTTATTTTGTTATCTGGACAGCTGTAGTATTTTACTAAATCAATCTGGGGACTTAAGTTCCTAACAATATTTGATATCTTTGGTAACTTTGGATAGAAAGTCCTTCATCCAATAAAAAGCTGATTTGGGGGTTAAAACAAACTCTCTTCTGCATCTTTTTGCTCCCCCTCATTTTATTCTGGTTTCCTTTACATGAATAAAATGTTACATAAAACTATTTGTCTTTTGTATATTTTTTTGCTAAATACAATTTGATGTATTTAACACCCTGTCTACTTCTACTTCAAATAAAATATTTTATGCTTGTACTTGAAACCACAGACGTAATGTATTAGCATTCCCTCTTGTCCAGTAGAGGGGATATATTAGCACCCCCTCTTGAACCTTAGAGAATCTGGAAGTAAATGGAAAAATTGAGCAATGGGAAAATAGGTATTGTATGCTTTATTCTTATTGAGGAGTTAAGTGTTTCAGAAAGGTGAATTCTCCAGGTAACTGAAGCTTCCATTATTCCCTGTGGACAGTAAATAGTACAGTTTGAAGGGCCCTATCATCACTGGTCTGCTGGTGACTGTTTAATAACCAATTCTGGAGACAGGGATGGTGAGTCTCTTATCTGTAGTATCTGCAGATTTCCCTCAGATAAGTATATCTACTGTGGGCTACCACAGGACATCACTAGACGCAGGGCTGAGAAAGAGGTGCACACTATCAAACTATTATATAATACTTCTACCATGAGAATACCTTAGACATGACCACCAAAGCATGCTAGTAAATACTAAAATGTAGTACAATGATGAAAGTGAGTTTGAGTATTCATTATTGAGTCTCATTAGATTTCAATAATTGCTTATAATTAATATTTAATAATGTCTGTTTTTAACATTCTGCCTGCAAAATTCCTAAAAATTTTTAAATTGGTACTTATAAGCCAGCCCTACCACACTACTGTCTATACTCTGAGTTTTGGAAGTGATGTGGGGACTAACCAATACAAATTGAGATGGTTCTGCTAACTAATGATAGTAGAAATAAATTAAGAACTCAGATTTATATAGTCAACCCTTATGCTATGCTACTATAAAGTAGTTCATGCATTTTTCATATTTCTCTATTTTCATATTGCCTTGTTATGACTTTATTAATTTAAAAAATCTTTTATGGCTGCTGTTAGCCTTTAAGCTGTATTTCCTGTGAGTAAATACTGACAAAAGGAATCTGGTAAATAATGGGAAAATACACACACACACACACACACACACACACACACATATACAGATATTTCATCAAAGATCTATATGTGAGCCAGGCATGGTGGCTCATGCCTGTAATCCCAGCACTTTGGGAGGCTGAGACAGGAGAATCACGAGTTCAAAGCCAGCAATGGTGAGGTGCTAAGCAACACAGTGAGACCCTGTCTCTACATAAAATAGAAAATAGGGGGCTGGGATTGTGGCTCAGCGGTTGAGTGCTTGCCTCCCATGTGTGAGGCACTGGGTTCGATCCTCAGCACCACATAAAATAAATCAAGATATTGTGTTCATCTTAAAAAAATCATTAAAAAAAAAAATAGGGCTGGGGATGTGGTTCAGTGGTGAGTACCCCTGAGTTCAATCTCCAGTACAAAAAAAAATCTATATGTGGCAAAGAAGCTTGAGTTGAGGAGATTATACTAGATTATGCAGGTGGGTCCAATGTAATCAACAAGGGACCTTAAAAGAAAGACAAGCAGAAGAGTGTGTCAGAATGATGAGATGTAAGGAAGATTCAATCAGCCATTGTTGGCTATAAAGATGGCATTCACAAGACAAATAACGAGATAGCTTCTATAAGCTGGGAAGGGTAAGAACATAATTCTGCCTTAAAATCTCCAGAAAGGAATGCAGCCCTGCCAATAACTTGATTTTAGTCTAGTGTGACCTGTTTCAGACTGCTGGTTTCCAGATTCTAATTTTTCTTTAAAATACACAGTTTTGCATGGTTTAAAAATGGAGACATATTCTGAGAAATATGCCAGTAAATAATTTTATCTGTGTAGACATCATAGAGTGAATTTACATAAACCTATGTAGTAGAAGCCAATCAATCAATGTTGCCTCTTGATTTAATCAAGAGATAAAATAAATTGGGCATAGTGGTGCATGCCTGTAATCCCAGAGATTGGGGAGGCAGAAGCAGGAGGATTATAAATTTGAGGCCAGACTCAGCAACTTAGTATGACCCTGTCTCAAAACTAAAATTTAAATTTAAAAAGATTGAGGATGTACTCAGTGGTAAAGCACCCCCTAGGTTCAATCCCCACTAACAAAAAAGGAGAACAAGAGAGGTGGTAAACATGAGATGTATGAGGCTGTTGCTTGTGTAACACAGCACACCTGAAATCCCAATGACTCTGGAGGATGAGGCAGGAGGCTCAGAAGTTGGAAACTTGTCTCAGCAATTTAGTGTGGCCCTACGCAACTTAATGAGACCCTGTCTCAAAAAATAAAGGCTGGGGATGTGGCTCAGTGGTTAAGCACCCTGGGTTCAATCACCAGTACCAAAAGAAGAAAAAATGCATTTAAAGGCTTTCTTTTACTTTCAACTCTAGAATCAGATTTACTGCTTTACCTGTCTTACCTGCTTAGTGTTTCTTGACTTGAGTACTCAAGTCAAAAGGTCTTAACAAATTTCACTTCAAGTATATGACAGAATTTTTATAACCTCTATCTTCATCAGTATTTCTAAAACTAGGTTCTTTGAAATTCTCTACAAGAATTTTTTGTTTTGAGATTTATATCAGTAGTCTATAGGAATTCATATAAACTTATAACTAGATACTCTGTGATTTCAGAGCCTATGCTGTACTTAGGTTTATGATCTTGTCGGCAGTGCAGAATAATACTTTGCCTTAGGAAGATGAGAATAGAAATAGATAAAAAAAATTCTGGGGCTGAGGTTGTGGCTCAGTGGCAGAGCGCTTGCCTTGCACGTGTGAGGCACTGGGTTCGATCCTCAGCACCACATAAAAATAAATAAACAAAATAAAGACATTGTGTCCATGTATAACTAAAATATATTTTTTAAAAATTCTGGATAGAATTTTTGGCCATGTGAAAACCAAATGATACCAAAGAATGAAAAAGGTCTCCTAATGGTTCTGGCTCAGAAAAGTGGTGGGATAATTGTTATATGGAACATAGCAATTAGTATAGATATGGCAAATTTAAAATAACCTAAATTGAGGCAGTTTGTCCTGTATTTGTTGTAAGAGGCATTTTAATTTGCAAAAAATTAAAATCATATAGTACAATGACATTTTATTAGTTTACATTGTTCCATGTCTAATATGTAATAGGTAAACTTTAGTTTCACCGCTCTTAAAGAGCTAAGAGTAAAGGGAATTCACACATTTATGTTTTAAATTATTTATATTAGGATGCTACACTTTATTATGTTATATACATATATGATTTTTATACATGATTTTGTTATATGTATGGAGAGGGAATCTCAAAAAGGTTTTTAGGCAAGCTCTATCCAGTAATTAATTTATCTTATCTAGTATTTGTTCTTAGTGCAAGTATCTTAGTTCTTTCTCACAATCACAGAATTAAAGAATATTAAATCTGTAATTGTGTCTCCCAACTCTTTGCGTTTTTGTTTTGTTTTTGGTACTAGAGATTGAACTCAGGGGCACTCAACCACTGAGCCACATCCCCAGCCCTATTTTTGTGTTTTATGTAGAGACAGGGTCTCACTGAGTTTCTTAGTGCCTCGCCATTGCTGAGGCTGGCTTTGAACTGTCTCAGTCTCCCTAAGTGCTGGGATTACAGGCTTGCGCCACCGCGCCAGCTCCAACTCTTTGCTCTTATGTCCTCCTGTTTCTTTCTCTCTCTCTTTCTCTCTCTCTCACACACACACACATACACAACCAAAATACTTGTAGTTTCCCAAACTTTCTAGGTCATCTCTCAGACTTTGCATGTTTCCCCTCTGCCTAGGAGTCTTACTTGCTTTTTCTTTTTTACCCCCAACTTTGTCTCAGCTTGTTATTGGATTTTTTTTTTCCACTCATTTTAATAAACTCTCTTCTTCAAGGAACTTTCCCTGATCAACTGCAGCTGAGTTAGGTCCAATAATATTGTTCTGTACACACATTTATGTCCTTAAAAACAATCAATTGTGTTGTCAAATGCTTAGTGATCTTCCTACTTATAAGAACACTTATAGGTATTATCTAGGTCTTTCATCTATGTATCTTCAGTACCTAGCAGAGTGCCTAGCACATAACAGTCATTAAATTTTTTAAAATAAATGATTGTTTAGTGAAATAGGACTCTTTTTATCAACAAATCTCTATTACAATAACATTCTTTGGCTTCACCCCCACACAGCTTACTCAGACCTAAACATCACTGATTGACAATATGAATGACCGTCTCTTTCTCCTACTTCACTCTACATCAAAAGCAAGACTGTTTGTAAACATGCTATCATGTTACCATGAGTAGAACAATGTTAGAGTGACTAGATTTCAAGCTAGCAAGTATAGAAAGGCCAATAAAGTTACATGAAACTGAACAGATATAATAATGTTAGCTGGAATTCTCTGTTCTAGGGCAGGAAACCTTATAGTGTTTGAGTGAAGGACTGCATTAATAAGGGTTTTCCAGGAAAACCAAAACAATGGAATTGGCTCACATTGGAGGCCATGAAGTCCCACAATCTGTTTTCTGCAAAATGGAGAATGGAATTCAGTGGTGTCATTTGATAAAAGTCAAAGGCCTGGAGAACTGGAGGGGAGGGGGCAATGCTGCAAGTCACAGTTTGAATCCAGACGTCAGAGAACTAGAAATGTTGAGGTCTGAGGGCAGATGTCTCAGCTCAAACAAGAAGTAAATTCACCCTTCCTATACCATTTTGTTTTATTCAGACCCTCAATGGGTTAGATAATGCTCACTCACATTTTTGAAGGTAATCTTTTTGAAATATTTTTTAGTTGTAGATGGACACAATATCTTTATTTATTTTTATGTGGTGCTGAGGATCGAACCCAGTGCCTCACGTGTGCGAGGTAAGTGCTCTACCACTGAGCCACAACCCCAGCCCGAAGATAATCTTATTTTCTCTCTCAGTCCACTGACTCAAAAGCTAATGTCTCCCAGAAAAACTCATGGGTACACCCAGAAACCACATTCTACCAGCCTTCTGGGGAATCCCTTAGCCCAATCAAGTTAACACATAAGTTAACCACCACAAGCCCATCTCATGTAAACTTATTACCCCTATGAATCTCCTTAAACCATATGTAATCTACAAATAAAGACAATAAGGGCTAGGGGTGTGGCTTAGTGGTAGAGCACTTGCCTTGCATGTGTGAGGCACAGGGTTTGATCCTCAGCACCATATAAAATGAATAAATAGAAGGTATTGTGTCTGTAACTAAAATAAAAAAATATATATAAAGACAATAAGGTCATAATTTTGCCTGATGTGACAAAACAACTATCATTCTGAAAATAGACTAACCTCTTCCCCAGCAGGGGATGTGAAGTATTTACTTTTCTTCTGATATGATTTAAATACTATGATGTAAAATTAATAATACTTAAATATTGATATAATCAAAACATCTTGTCACACACACGTATTCATAACAAGATAAGGGATACTCATAAGGAAAAAAAAAAGCTTTCCTCCTCATTCTTGGTTCACAGGGCCTACTTTAAGAACAAAATTTGCTTTTAACATTTTCCTTCCCACTTATCTCCCCATCTAGCCTCCAATGTCCTTACCTTGCCCTTTGTCCCTAATTATAGCCCTATTCAATCAAGTAGACATTTAGTCCTACCTCCAAAATGCTCCAAAGTAATCTTCCCTATTAGTGCAGAACAGAAAGAACAAGGAAAAGCTAAATGCATACAAATGAATGTCTAAAAACTTCTGGATTTTTTGCCTAAATTTCTCCTGAAGCATTGAACTTGCAACATTATGAGGCCCAGCTCTTTTTTTTTTAAATGTGGGTCTCTTTGTACGACGAGGAATCCATCATTCTATTCTCTTACCAGGTATGTATGGGAAAGCCCAAACTATTTGTTAATTTGGAGATTTGAAATTTAACATGCCTTGATGACAGAGTATTACTGATATTGTAACACTTCTTCATTGCCAATGAGCCAAATTCTGGGATGCAGTGGAATGTTTCTTAATAAGTTTCATTCTTTCTTTTAATGCCTTGTGTTTCACTGTTTGTGTGCCATAAAAGAATCTTCAACCGATGCTAGATAGTACAGACATCCTCTGCATTCAGTCAACTGCAGATCAAAAAAAAAAAAAATCTTTTAAAATGCATCTGTACTTAAAATCTACAAAATTTTTAATGATTTTATTACAGCATTATAGTTACACATAACATGGGGTTCATTTTAACATAATCATACATGCATGAAATATGATTTGCTCCATTTCAGACACCAGTGCTTCCTCTTCCCCTTCCCTCCTCTCTGTTACCCTTCTCTATTCTACTGATCTTCCATTTATTGTTTTTTTAATTCATGTTTTATAGGTATACATAAAGGTGGAATTCATACATAAAGGTGGTCTCTGTTCATACATATACATCGCATAATTTTGTCAATTTCATTCAGCATTCCTTCCCTTTCCTTGTCTCTCCTCTCTCCCCTTCAGCCTTTTCTCTATTCCACTGATGTCTCCTCTTATTTTTGTGGTCCCTGCACCACTGCCCCACTGGTCATTTTTCCTTACTTTGCTCTAGCTTCCTCAATGAGAGAAAACATGTGACCCTTGACTTTCTGATTCTGGCTTATTTCATTTAGCTTGATCTCCAGTTACAGTGTAAAAACTATTTGTACCATTCATTGGTCTTAGGTATTATCATCATCTAGAGACAATTTAAAGTACATTGGAGGGTATAGGTAGGTTAAATACAGATACTATACCATATATAAAAGGACACAATACCTTTTGTCTATCTTGTTATATAAGATACTTGAGCATACAAAGCTTTTGGTAAGGCATGGGTGTCTTGAAATTACTTCCCAGTAGATACCAAGGGGTGGCTATATCAGAAACTAAAAACCTCACCTAAGTGGCTCCTTTAAGTCATTCAGATACCATCTGATCCTTTAGAACTACTATGTACATCATTGCTATAATCACTCCTAAAGTTTAATAAATTTTAGATCATCAATTTATCATCACTATCTTATTGAAAAAAATCTCACAATTATCTAAATATTGGATATTACCAATATCCAATATTGGTAAGACAGTGATCACTACTGGTTCAAATCACATCTTTTTACTTTAGTTTTTTTGTATCATTATTGAAGATCTTTATTATGGTTTACAAATCATTTTAATTTGTATTATTTTTAGCTAAATACCCAATCCCCCAAATATTTAGATGATTTTTCCTGATTTTAACCTAATTTCATGTGAAATTATAAGGAAACTTTTTCTCCCATATCTTTTTTTAAAATATATATATACATATATATTTAGTTGCATATGGACACAATATTTTTATGTGGTGCTGAGGATCAAACCAGTGACTCATGTGTGCTAGGCCACTGAGCCACAACCCCAGCCCCTCTTCCATATTTTTGTACTGATGCATTATAATCATACATAATAGTGGGATTCTTTACACATTTGTACATGCACACAATATAACAATACAATTTGGTCAACCATTCCCGAGTATTTTTCCTTTCCCTCCCCTACTCAATCCTCTTGGTTCCTTTCCTCTGGTGGTCTCTCTTTGATTTTCATGAGACCCTCTCCATCCTTCTTTTTAAGGAAACTTCTATATTTTGAGTATGCCAAAATTGAATATACTGTCATAACAGTATATTCTGGTCATAACTGAACATTTTTATCCAATGAAATACAACACTATTTAAAAGTTAACTTCACTAGAGCGTGTCAGTTCAGTGGCAGAATGATTACCTGGTACCTGCTAGGCCCTGGGTTTGATGCCCATCATTTGCATGTGCACACACAAACACAAATTAATTTTTAGTCATTATATTTTATTAAGCAAGTAGTATTGACAAAATATTTCCAAATTAAAGACTGTTTGACAGCAAATGCTTATTAAAATCAAATGTAAAATTACATTGTTTTACTGAAGGAAAATTCGAGTTAATTTTTCACATTTTCAGCATTACAAGAATGCTGTATTTCATTTATCATGAGTAACCTGAAAACTGTTATGAAATACTTAAAATATTCACTAAGCTTCCAGACTGATTTCATATTTTGACTCTAATTTATTAGTTTTTTAGAAAAACATCTATAATTAACTGTAAAGTGGAAAATTCTTTTTTTTTTTTTTTTTAAATATTTATTTATTTTTTTAGTTGCAGGTGGACAGAATATCTTTATTTTATTTTTATGTGGTGCTGAGGATCGAACCCAGTGCCTCACGCATGCTAGGCGAGCACGCTACCACTGCGCCACAATCCCAGCCCTGTAAAGTGGAAAATTCAATGAATTTTAGTGTCTACACAAAACTGTAGAACCATCACTATTATCTAATTTTAGAATTTTCATCACCTTCCCCCAAATAACCCTATCCTCATTAGCATTCACTCCCCATTCCCCCTGATTCTAGTTCCTGGCAATGAGAAATCTCGCTTCTGTCCCTATGGATTTGCTGCTTCTGATCATTTCATAAATTATACAATATGTGGCCTTTTGTGTCTGCTTTTTCACTCAGCAGAAAGTTTTCAAGTTTCAAGATACATGTAACATGTGTTGGTATTTTGTTCCTTCTTATTAATACTATGCTACCTTATATATATATCACATTTTAACTATTCATGAGTTGATGAACACTTGGGTTGTTTCTACTTTTTGAATATTATGACTAAGTAACACTCTGAACATTAGTGAAAGTAAATTTTTGTGTGAAAAGAATGTGCTAATTTATTTTTATGCCAAAGACTTGATCATAGTTCATTATATGCTAAAAATCCTATTCATTTAGGGAAAAATGATGTTCTTAGCATGAAAGTTCATTTTTCTTAAATCCTATTAATACAAATGAGATTCTGGACTGGTAAATATAAAAATTAATTTATGATTTTTTATGAAACAATGTGAAGTAATATTTGGTTGGGATCTAAATACCTATTCCAAACAAATATCTAAATGTGCATTCTGAATATAACAAAGTCTTGACCATAGCATTTTCAATTAATTAAACTGATAAAATATAGTATATATATTGTATTAGACCCAGCATCCTTGACCAGTTATAAAATTCTATGACAAATTTACAAAGATACAAGTAAACATATACAGAACATTAATAAGTATACATACAGTACTAATCTACATTAATTATGTTTATTTAGAAGTACATTTAAATGAATTCCCCTACTCAAGTAATTATAATAATATGGTCTCACTGAAGAACTCACCAATCAGGACACTGGCACACCTTCTATCCAGATTAGTTATTTGCTAAGTTCATGATAATTTTATCTTTTATATTTTTCTCGTATTTTACATCAATTCATGTAAGAAAAATCTGATCTATAATTACAAAATTTATCAGACTTCAATATAACACTCTCAGAAGGGACTGCTTTTAGCTGTCTTTTCAATATTTTTTAACTTCATTGATTTCTGAATATAAATGTTTCTTTCAGTATTTGAAACAGAAACCTTTTTAGCATATTCCAGACTGCAAAATAAAAACATGATTATTTTCCTTTCTTTTTTCAGTTAGACCCATTTCTACTATAATTCAAATAAATGAAATAATGAAAATATTTTTATTTGCAACTCTAAAGTGGGTTTTCTACATCACTAGATATATGAACTGTTTAAAAATTTGAGCTAATCCTATCCTGCTCTATCATAACCCATCAAAAAGCTGCTGGAGAGCAGCATGCAGTTGCACATGCCTATAATCCCAGCAACTTGGGAAGCTGAGACAGGTTCAAATTCAGCCTGGGCAACTTGATGAGACTGTCAAAATTAAAAAGGGTGGAGATGTAGCTCAGTGGTAAAATGCTTTCCAGGCATTTCTAAGACCCTGGGTTAAATAGTACTGAGGTAAAAACACACACACACACACACACACACACAGTGTTTATATGTATATACAAGTTTTATAACAGCATCACCCTGTGTGCATATATGTATACTATGCAAAACATAAAAGTTTAGATTGTAAATGTAAAAATATGTTTGGAGGACAGGAAAAGGCATGGGCAGATTTCGTCTTTTTTTTTGGTACTGGGGATTGAACCCAGGAGCGCTTAACCACCGAGTCACATCCCCAGCCCTTTTTTGTATTTTATTTAGAGACAGGGTCTTGCTGAATTGCTTAGGGCCTCACTAAGTTACTGAAGCTGGCTTTGAACTCAGGATCCTCCTGCCTCAGCCTCCCAAGCTGCTGGGATTACAGGCGTGCTCCACCAAGCCCAGCAGTTTTCATCTTTTGAGCAAAACTCCATTACAACAAAAATTTCTGTAGAACAAAAACTATTTTGCAGCCCTAACTACTATTCTACTTATTTAATGGTAGAATTGGATATAGTTAATACTAAAAAGGTAGGTTTTGGAAAATCCCTTTTAGTCACTGGGTAGAATTTTACCTGCAATAGTAAGGAGAACCTTAACAATTTGAGGTAGCAAGCAGGTATGTTTTGCACTAATCAGAAATTTAATATTGGCTAATAGCTGAAGAGCTAAACATAATCAAACAGTTTAGGGTTTAAGAATGTGGGCTTTAAGATCTGACAACTTAGGTTTAAAAACTGGCTCTACTCTTTACTAGTTGTATAGCCCTGAGTGCTTTCATCTGTATAACAGGGATCTGATGAGACAATGAATTAAATGAGCCAGCACATAGTAAGTACTTCAACTGTTGTTAAGACCTATTTAAAAGTTTAAATATACAGTATCTGATTTTCTTTCATCCTTGATTTTCATTTTGTACTTCTTTCACATCTTATCTACAAAGGCATGTAATTAATGAAAGTGATATAATAAAACCTAAGTTACCCAGAATGCTTGGGAATTAATCATTCTGGATAGTTCAATTTTCCATAGAGTACCTTCAGAGTTACACCAAAATGGGGAGGGGGGGTCAACAAATGTGATAAAACTGTTACCTAAATGTATTACACACTTCAATACCTTTTTTGTTTATTTTTTGTGGTGCTGGGGATTAAACCCAGGGCCTTGTACATGCAAGGCAAGCACTCTACCAACTAAGCTATATCCCCAGCCCTCAATACCTTCTTAAGATATACTGGTTGAAATTAAACTTTTTCTTGATGAATCACTATAGCTGGGAATATCAATCAGAATTGTATGCTCAAATTTCACAAACCTTTCAAGACTTAACCTAAGCTTTTTAAACATGGAGTTCATGGATAGGAATGAGGGAGTGAGGGTGTATGTGAGCTTGGGTGGGGAAAAATATTACACCTTTCTTTTACTTATCTCTAAAAATTTTGTATTCCTTCAACTATGAATATAGGCAACCAACAATAATATTAGCTATACCTATTTCTGTATTACCAACAGAAAGTACAGATACTTTATGTCACATTACAATCTTAAAAATTCTGGAAATATCATTTAAGTTCATCATTATTTCAAAATTTTTGTCTTCATCAGACCCACCACTAGATCTTTCTGTTAATAAAGCATATGTTTACTATTAATAAAGCATATGTTCACAAGTTTGTTTTTCCTTAATTATTGATAACTATTTCATGTTTTCCTTTGTAATACAATGAATTTCATTTTATATATATAAAACATTATTCTGAAAATGGTCAGTGGTTTTATCAGATTGCCACAGTGGTTTGAGGCACAAAAAAGTTAAGAATTCTGACCTCAAATTTGTTCCAGTCTACTGTGCTGTTAATCCATAGCAGTAATGTTCCACCATACTTTTATACCGAAGCTTTAGATTAAGGTAACACAAATTGGTTTCTCTGGGGCTTTTCTTCATAGACCTCCCTAGATATTATGAATTCCCCTTAGGAAAATGGAAATGTTTCCTACTATTCTCGTATCCTGACTTCTGAAAGAACGAAACAAAACAGGAGAAATAAGTTAAATTCAGATGGCATTTAAAGTAGAAATATAAAACATGTTACTCTATGAAATAAACATTCTGAAATTAAGCATGAGTTCAAATTCTTCTGTCACTTAGGATAGGAACTTAATCTGTGCCTCAGTTTCTTTATTTGTAAAGCAGAGCTAATAAACACAATATCTGGTACAAGTTGCATAAATTTTACCTATTACATTTATTTCACAAATTGGCCAGTTAATGCCTGAATGTTTGCCTTAATAACAACATTTATACAACACTCTTAAGTCTTTAGGGTCTTTTCACAACTTTATGACACCTGAACCACACAATAATTCCATGTGAAAGTATAGTTATTATTACACCTAGTTTAGCCGTGAAGAAACAGAACATGAGTAACCAGACCTGTATCACACAAATGGGAAGCAATCAGCAAGAACTTAAACCTAGGTTTCTCCCTCCACCCTCATGCCTAACCTAGAGCTTTTACAGTAATTGCCTAGCTAGAGGAGAGAACAATAGATAATAACTCAAGGAGGGAGGAAAGGGGCAGAGGTATCCAGTAGACCATGACTGGAGCACTTCCGTGATTTTTTACTTACAGAACGGTTCAAAAAGGGAAGGGGTACGGGGAAGGAATCTGCATCACCTGGGAGTTTGTTAGAGATGCATAATCTCAGGCTCCAACCCCTACTAACTAAATCAAAATCCGCATTTTGAACAAATCTCCAGGTGACGTCTATTGACATTAGTTTGAGAAACACTAATTGCTCTAGTGACACTATATGGTCACTTGTACAGTATGTTAGACCATTTATCACTAACCTGTGAAGTGTTCATTAGATACTTTGTGCAATTGTTTTTTTTAAATCAAGCATACTTTTAAAACAGGTTTATTTTTCTATGTAATCCTTTTAAGATTCCACTTTGGTAAGTGGGGTCATTGAGTGTTAGAAAGTTTTAAGCATCCACCTTTAAATATATATATATATTCATATGTCATATATGTGTATGTGTGTGTGTATATAAATGGGGGGTTCTGGCGCTCAAACCCAGAGATTCTAACACTCCTGGCAAGTGCTCTACTACTGAACTATGTCCCCAGACCCCTTGAAGTTCCCTTTAAAAGTTAAGGTCCTACTACTTTTTGCCTGAAAGATAAACTGGAAAGCAAAAGTACTCCGTAGCTTACAGCAGGCAGATTAAAATAGGCCACTGCTATCTACATGCCTCCGCCTTTCGCCGACATTTCAGCTAAGTATTAAGTTTTTATAACACAAAGCGCTACCTGAGTTTTTGGAACGTCGCCACTTTCTGGCTCAAAAACTGAAACACGGCAAAAGAAAGGGAGTGAAAGGTATTTAAGCCTGTTCTCACATCTAAACCTTGCCGGATGCCGGCGATGTATTACAGAAACGGCTCACCCCTAAGCCTCCCCTCTCTAATCAATTCATAATTAGGATTCCGAAGCTGCTGTAACTCTGGGATTCGATCTAAAAGCTTGCTTTTCTCAGTCTCGAGCTCTTGGAGTCAGAAATGCACTAACTTCGGCACCGGGGAAAGCTATCAGCTGTCGGCCTGGGTCTATTTTAAATTACTGTTCTTATTTTGCTGGGCGCCTCCTCTCGCTGGCTAGCTACCCCACGAGAGCAGGGGGGGAGTAAATACCATTCACCTGTTCCACCGGAAACCTCAGAAATCCTGCTCAACCTAGAGTAAAGGTATCTACTAGTTAATCCCTGGTACCTCCCACCACACATTCCTGATTGGGCGCGTGAGCGAGGGATGTGTCGGCGCGCGCTCAAATCAGTCGGGGGAATTCCATTTCCTCTCCCTCCCACTAGCATAAGCATTTAGGGGCGGTGCTTCCCCGGCAGCGACCTGTCCCTGATCGAGCCGGCGTCCCAGGGCATCTCGCGATAATTTGTGATTTAGGGGCGGGTCTCAGTCAGGAAGAGCGCACAAAACTGCCCTTAAGTCATTGCAGAGCTGCAGCTCCGGTTAGCCGGCCACGAAGTTCTCGCGAGATCCGCCGCCTCAATACCAAGTGAGGAAACTAGGGGACGCGGTTGGGAGGGGCGTGGGGCTCCACCGCGCAGCTGCCGCTTTCATTACCTTCCTCCCATGGTCTCCTTCCGGTTCTCGATGCTTCTCTGAGTCTAAGGGTTTCCGCCACTCGTCTACCTCCCGCCCCAGCCCATGACCCGCCTCCGTCCCCCGCCCTCCCAGTCCAGCCTCCGATCCGTTTAGTAAGAAGGGGCTGTTCCGAGAAAGAGAAGGAAAAAGGGGTGGCACACATTTGCTCGGCCCCGGACGTGGGAAGTAAACCGTTCCCCTTCACCCTTAGATTCATCCTGTGCTCGCGACGGCAGCGTTGGCGGACTGATACGCGGCGGTGAAGAGGCAGGAGGGGGGGAGGGGCGGAGCGTGGCAGCTGGCAGTAGTTCCGTCAGAGCGGACATCTTGTGGCTGTGTCGTGCGCGTGAGCCCCGTAGGGCCGGGGAGGCACCAGCTGCCGCGCGGGGAGGAGGCCGAGGCCGCAGCTTGAGGGAGGCCCCGGCCCCTCTGTACGCGTGGGTGTGGACAGCTAGGGGAAGGGAAGGGAGGCCGGCCCAGTGGCCGGCCGGGTAAGAGGGGAAATACGGGCCCTGGGTGGCTTGAGTGGCCAGCCTGTTGGGTTGGGTGGGGTAGGGTGGGGAGGCTGGAGAAACCCGGGCCTCTTCTGCTTAAAGGGGAGGGGGAATGGGCGCGTTCTCGCGTCTAAGCCGGAGCTTCAGGGGCAGCACAGGCGCGTGGCGGTGGTGGTGGCTAGGCGGGCGCGCGCGCGAGCGCGCTGGAAGGCGGAGTGTACGGTGGCGTCAGGGGCGACACTGAATAGCTATAGCTTCGGGGAGAGGAACACACATTAAGTCTATCCCTTTATTTCCTTTTCTACCCCGGCTAAACCCTCGAGCCGAAACCGAAAGAAGCCCGGCGTCAGTCCGGAGACTCCTGTTTCCCCCTCCCCCCTTGCCTTTCTTTGCCCTAGTGACGCCGGCATAGCGCCGACTAGGCCCCGGCTCCTCCTCTGCTGGGCTCCGGACCCTGCCCCGCACCCACCCTTTTCTCCTACGCTTCCTTCTTTCCCACCCGGGTCTCTTCCTTTGGAGAGACCGGGAAGTTAAACTTGGAGCCACCCCTCTGTTCTTCCCGTCACCCTCGCCCCCACTTCGGTCCGAAGCACGGCATAGAGGCTGTTGGTGGCTTTGCCACCCCACCCACCCCGGATCGCGACCGTTTTAAGGGACCTGGAATCATCAGGGTCTCTCCGGGGCCAGTGCAAGTGCTGATCTGCTCCGTTTTTGCAAAAAGGCGCCTGTGTCTGGCACAGCCGGTGTGAGACGAAGAGACAATCCTTCCCCGCCGCCCGGATAATCAAGAGTTTTGGCCGGACCTTTGAGCACACACCGAGATAGTGAGGAGCCAGACGAAAAGCACAGACTATGGCGCTGAAACGGATTAATAAGGTATATTGTTGGGACGCAAAGGAATGGGGTCGTGGGAGGAAAGGAAGACTTGGGCCCGGAAGAAAGCGTGGGGGTGGAAGGGAAGTATAACTCTGAAAATATCTCTTGGGTCACTTTTTTCGTTGGGCCATGGAAAACGAAGATACGCTTTATGAAATGAGGTTTGAGACTGGGGAACAGAGAACACTTGTGGCAAACGAGATATTGACTGTCTCATTGGAATTGGTGCTAATCATGAGTGAGGAAGAAAGACTTGAGGCGCCTCGATTTTTCTACTCAAGAGTCCGGTTTAGGGGTTGGAATTGCGGAGAGACGTTCCAGCAGATGTCACGATGCTTAGTATTCTTGGTTCTTCAAATTTTATTTTAGTTCTAAGATATAGGCTCTAGGCTTTCTCGGAGGGGAAAGAAAAGGTAGTAAACTCAGAAATGAAGAAATCTGCAGGTCTCGAACTTGGTACTGAGGATCCGGGTGGAACTCTGGCCTGCTGAAGTGAATGAGTCTCGTCAGAAACTTGGTCGACTCAGGGCAGGTTACACAAGAATGAGTGAGGTCGGGAGGAGGTGGACTGACACAGTGTTGCCACTTCCTATGTTTTGTGGTTACTGCTTGCATCCGAAGCTAATTTTCCGAGGCACCGGGAACTGATGTAAAAGCCTTCTGGAAGCTACTTTTTTCTTTTGGCTTGGGAGGGGGGTGGTCGGGTGGGATGGCAGTAAAGGAAAACTAGGTGTACCTATTTTTGCTTCGGCTCATTTAATAACACCCTTGAGGAGGAGTGTTTCGCTGCTTGAAATGTGGTTTGATAGTAAATTATCGATCTAAGTTGAAAAAAGGATAGGATTTCTCAAAGCCCTGTGGGTGAGCGGAACCTCCACCTTCGGTGGTTTAGTCTCATTTTCTTGGTCTAACTTCTGTCCCGCATTTTAAGATGGCGGCTGCTTTAACTGGTTCAGGCCCTTTCCGGCATCTCCTTTCGTAATAATATGAAATAATACTCTTTGTTAAGTGTTAAATTTTATATAGGATTGGACCCTACTCTAAGTCTCACTTCTTGAAATGTATTTAAATTTAAACTCTCAGGCTGTATTTCCCTTTTGTGTAACTTGTGTATGTGTGCTGTATTGGTTCTTGCACAATCAAGGAGGGTGGAGTATTTACAGCTAACTTGAAAAAAATGTCACTGAATAAATTCAGCCTTAATAGAAAATAGGAGACAAGAGGAGATTGTAGGATAAAACTTTGGTTTTGATAGGATACTTGATAAAGAGAATTCTAAAGAAGGAATGGCAGGCAAGGATTTGACTTTACTAAAACAGGCCCGGTGCTGCTTAATTTGCATTTACTAAATATAACTTTGGAGTTTGGCAAAACTGGTGTTTTATGAAAGATGAAAGTTTAAATATTCACTCTTAAGATAACTAATGCTGAAATTGTATTGTCAGTATGGGTTGATGAAGAATACCTGTGTTTTTTGAGAGGGCAAAAGAAAGGAAGAAAACCTTTTCAGGATTTAAGACTAAAGATGATTTTTAAATAATAACTTCTTTCTGTGACCAGAGGGCAAGCATGAGATAGGATCATGGTTTTATTTTCAGCATACTTAATACAGACAACATAACATTCAGTACAAATCAGAACCTTTTATCTATGGAATTAGTTCATGCCACTACAATGGGGAATAATTTCAGATTCATAGCTTTTTATCCTTGTGGAATAAAACACTTTGAAGGAAGGTCTCATTGATTTTTTTTCTTTTACAGGTGATACCCAGCTGCTGTGACACTAAAGGTTTAAAAACTGTAGAGAGGCAATAACAATTGTTGACAGTGAACACTGAGGAAAAATGCTTCAATTAGAATTATAGCTCTGAGCAGATTTATCCGTGTATCTTTATTAGATGAGTATTTGTTATATATTAACAATAAATCCTTGTGTGCCTAATACATTTCCGGGCACTGTTTTAAACACTGGGATGCCAGCAGTGAAAACAAATCTTAAAAAGTTTCTAGATATTTTTTGAGGATGATATGGGTTACTCTGTGGCTTTGAACATGTGGCACATGTCACTCTTAATAAAGTTACTACTGCCTTTTTAATATCAGTGTGTGATCCACAGAAATAGAGGTGGTGGCTTTTTTTTTTTTTAATATATATATTTTTTTAGTTGTAGATGGACACGATGTCTTTATTTTATTGCTTTGTATGTGGTGCTGAGGATCGAACCCAGGGCCTCACGCATGCAAGGCAAGCGCTCTACCGCTGAGCTACAATCCCAGCCTGGTGGTGGTGGTTTTTTAACTAGTTTAGCAATCTTAGTTACTACCAGGTCAGAATTGTATAAGACTGAGTCTTGACATAGAGCACTTTCCAAATTAGAGAACCAGTGTTTCTGGGATGTGGTTGATCCAACCTGTAGAAAATTTTAACTTGTTTGTGGTTTGATATACTGCATGTGAAGCTTTTAAAAAATATTCCCAGGTCCAAACAGTTTTAGTGAGGGGACAGTTCCATAGGATTGCTTTTTCTTTTAACTTCCCTTTTAAGGAGTCAAGTTAACCATTGGTATCAGTATGATTTTGTTTGTGCCTTCACCTACTTTGAAGTTATTTGTATCTAAAATCCTCCAAGCCAGATATGAAGATATGTCTATATTCTTCACTAATATTTTATTGAAATGGTTATTATTGGAATACTTTGAACCCTCAGTAGTTTAAGCCATAGAATTTAAATTTTTTTTCCTTCACTTTGGTTTTTAGCTATTCAAATAATCTTACCCTTTGTTTTTTGTCATGATTTTTATTTGTATCAACCTGCATTGTGCTTTTGTAAATAGGGCTATTAAACAAAAAAAATCAAAGTAGACCGCCAAAATGATTGGTGTTTGGGGCCATAGGTAATTTTATCACTCCCATTAAATAAAATTACTCTTGAGGATATTTGAGAACTTTACCCAGAATTGAACATGAACCAAACCTAAAACTCATGTTTTCATTGTTTACAGTGTTATATTTGAAACAGTAACTTGTATTAACTAATTTAAAACAAGTGTAGGAAGTAGATGCACTTGTGTCTCTATTTTGAAATCAGAAAACCAGGGCACAGAAGTCAAGGGGAAAAAAACACCTAATTTCATATGTGGCGGTTCAAATCAGATACTCTACCTGAAGTAAGCTCTTCACCCACTTGATATTTAAATTTTTAACGAGGGTTTCACTATTCTTACAACTAGTTACAACTAATTGGTGAATTAATATATGAAAGGGAGTGAGTTTAATTCTTTAAGGTCTAGAAACTTCTGTGTGCCAGTTAAGTGTTAGAGGCATCTTAAAGTGAGCAAAATATACTTTTTCTCTTCAACCAGTCTGTAAGTTGAATGTTTCTTTTATGGTCCTAAGGTTGTTTAAGGCTTACTATGCAGGATAGGTGCTTGACTGAGGGATGCTAATCATATAATAACCTCAGTGTTTAATTTGAAAAATGGTGACTGATGCTATCCTTCTTTCACTCTTGTGGTTCATCTGTTAATTCTAGTTTTTGTTAATCACATAGGTGTAAAGTTGAATACTTTAGCCAGCATTGGGGAAGACTGTCAATTTTTGGTCCAGGTGCCACTTGTTATCCAAGATAAGTCAATTCTTGAGGATTTTCAAAAGCATTTTGCTATGATTCCTTTCTGTTGAAGAAACTAGGTACCTAATACAGATAAAAATGTTCAAATTCTTAAATCCTAGATTGACTTTTGTACATATTTTTAAATAGCAACTTCTATTAGTGTATACAAATCTGACTATATTATATTTATTGTATATGTGAGTTTTAACAGTTGGATTTTTATTTCAAAATGCTCAGTTTTTAAAGAATAGCTACAAGGAATCTTGCACTTAATTAAATCACTTTGTCTGGAAACATAATTTGAAATGATCTCTAGGTGATGCTGAAACCCTCTTTGAATAAGAACCCCAGTTATAGGGGATAGTAATCTAATCAATACTTAATTGGGGCTTAATGCTTAATCAGTGTTAGGCACCATAATCTAGTCTTGGGGAATGAAAAATGAGGAAGACTCCTTAACCAGGAGAGTCATTTTGGAGAAAACAAACTTTGTACAACTTAGCTTTCAAGAATATAAGTGTTAGAAATGTTTAGAAGAAGTTAAGGGGAATCTTGATATTCACACCGGGTTTGCCTATTACATAGCAAAGATAGGTTTATCTAAATAACTGCTGTATTTTGTCATTGTCATTGTGTGGCTTTTCAAGTACTTAATTCCCCTTGCCAAAACAAACCAGTGTTTTGAAATTGACAAAATTAAACTGTTTTTATTCTCTAACTGGAAATTTTGTGGTCTTGATTTTGGTATTGCTGCCATAGCAATGATATTACTTCAGAATTGAATAGTGTAATTAATAGATGCATTAATGTCTTACTAGCCAGTTTACTTTATTAGATAAGATTTATTTCCAGAACTGTATCCTTGGCCTTGTTATGTGGGGAGGGGATAAGTTCAATGAAGTGTGTTTTCGTGGTACCAGGGATTGAACACAGGGTCGCTTAACCCACTGAGCCACATCCCTGGCCCATTTTTGTATTTTATTTAGAGAGGGGGGTCTCACTGAGATACTTAGGGCCTCACTAAATTGCTGAGACTGGCTTTGAATATGTGATCCTCCTTCAGCATTCAGAAGTGCTGGGATTTCAGTGAAGTATTTTTTTTTAAAAAATATTTTTTAGTTGTAGGTGGACAGGATATCTTTATTTTTATGTGGTGCTGAGGATCGAACCCAGTGCCTCACGCGTGCTAGGTGAGCATGCTACCACTGCGCCATAACCACAGCCCATCAATGAAGTATTTTTTATACCTTGTTCAAACGTCTGATTTTTATCTCACAGCTATACTTTTATCTTAATCTTACTTTGTGACATTCAGAGACTTTGAATCAACTTTTCATGGCTGAATTTGTCCTATTTAACCTTTGAGGTCTCTCATTTGTGATTCATAATTTTTTAAAAAATTCTTTTTAGTTGTAGATGAACCACAATACTTTTATTTTTATATAGTGCTGAGGATCGAACCCGTGCTTCACATGTGCTAGGCAAACGCTCTACCCCTGAGCCACAACTCCAGCTCCCTGGGATTCATAATTTCTTGACTTACTTCAAGGTGTTTATTCATAGTATCCTAACCTTGCTATAGTATGGCTAATGGACCGTTAACAGTATTTTCTACCACTAAACTGCTAAATAATTTGTGTTTTTTCATGTCCATGAAGTGCTTTATTTGGTTTCAAGGAGTAAAGCTTAGAACCTAACTTTGACTTTGTCTTGGTCCAGTCCTGATGATGCTTTAAAAAGAACTTTTTGGGGGTTGGTTGGTTGGTTGGTTTGTTTTTGAGAATAGGTCTTCTATGTTTACCTAGGCTGACCTTGAACTCCTGGGTTCACACAATCCTCTCTTACTGGGACTGCTGATGTACTCCACCAGGCCCAGTTTGAGTAATCTAAAGTGACTTACTTTTAGTGTGATCTAAAGAAAGAAAATTGTAGTATTATTCATTCAAGCCATTCTTGGTACCTTGTCTAATGAACAGCATTTATCCCACCTATAATTAGAACTAAACAGGAAGTTAATGCCTTGCCAGTGATGTAATGAGACACTGTGCAGAACCTGTTAATCCCTAAGATAAAAGAAACTTTGAGGATTTCTCAGAAGAAATTACAAATAAAATGGATTTGGCCGGGTGAGGTGGCACATGCCTGTAATCCCAGCAGGCTCAGGAGGCCAAGGCAAGAGTATTACGAGTTCAAAGCCGTCCTCAGCAGAAGCAAGGCACTAAGCAACTCAATGTGACCCTGTCTGTAAATAAAATACAAAATAGGGCTGGGGATGTGGCTTAGTGGCTGAGTATGCTGAGTTCAATCCCTAGTACTTGTCCTCCACCCCCAGAAAAGATAAGGAACTGTATCTTGTGATTCTGAAGTCTGGAGTTCTATGAAAATTATTCATATCTTTAAAAGTTTTTTCTAAGTATCCTTCTCTTGAAATAACTGCTGATACCATACATTTCTGAGAAGTCGTCCTTCTGGATATTTGTGTCTATATATGATACACAGAAATTAAAGTTAATAAAAATCATGGTAAATTTGATCCTTATATGAACAGTTAGAGCTTTTGGTTTTTTGGTACTGGGGATTGAACCCAGAGAGGCACTTTACCACTAAGTTACATCCCTAGCCCTTTTGTTTTGAGACAGTGTCTCATTAAGTTTGCTTAGTTGCTGAGGCTGTCCTCAAACTTAGATTCTGTCTCAGCCTCCTGATTCTCTGGGATTATGAGTGTGTGCCACTGTACCTATTGCAGTTATTGCAGAATGGTCAGCTGAGTATAAAAAATTTCAAAATTTCTTTATCACAGCATGTATTCCGCTTTGTTCTCATATCATACCCTCATTTGAATCGGCCCCTAGATAGTGTTGGTAGTGTTGTTCAATAAAGTTTTTTTTGTACGTGGAATTGAACTCAGAAGCACTTAACTACTGAGCCACATCCCCACTCCTATTTTGTATTACAATTAGAGACAGGGTCTCACCAAGTTGCTTAGTGCCTCCCTTCTGCTGAGGCTGGTTTTGAACTCAACAATCCTCTTACCTCAGCCTCCAGAGCTGCTGGGGTTACAGGTTTGCGCCACCATGCCCAACTAAGGGCTGTTTTTATAGTACTGAATCACAGTTAAGAAAATTGTCAAGTCAAATTCATTTCTGAAAAAATGACTCCTTTAGTGTAATACAAGTGATTAATTTTTGCCAGATGCCATGGTGCACACCTGTAATTCCAGTGGCTAGGGAGGCTGAGGCGGGAGGATCACAAATTCAAAGCCAGTCTCAGCAACTTAGCGAGGCCCTAAGCAACTCAGCAAGACCTTGTCTCTAAGTAAAATAACAAAAAAGGGCTGGGGATGTAGCTTAGTCACTGAATGCCCCTGGGTTCATTCCCTGGTACCAAAAAATAGAAAAAGATTAATTTTCAGTAATGGTAAAAGTGCTGATGGGAAATCTGCATGAGCTCATTCAATCCTTTGAAGAAGTGCAAGATGGATGGCGTAGATTTAGGATAACAAATGATTAGAACACTGGCAGTAACTTTTTAGGGAGGGTCCATGAACTTGTTCTTACCACTGTAACTGTACCACTTAAACTTTGAGGAAATGATAGAACTTTGGAGAGGATATTGTTTGCAGAATTATACTTCAGTAGCAAGGTTAATGATAAAAACTTGGTTTTCATAAATGCCTTGTGGGTTATGTTGAAGTGATACACAAATAGTGTTTGTCATTGAAAGTAAGTTTATAAATGCTCAAGTAACTCAATACAGGCTTTGTTTTAGTAAAGGCTTACCTAACATGGCTGCTTTACAGCTTCATTATTCATAAATAATTCTTGTGTGTCCAATTACTAAGCTCTTTGAAGATACTTTTTTTTCTTCCTCTTTCTCTTCCTCCTCCTCTTTTCTGTTTTTTAAAGATAATCTTGCCAAGTTGCCCAGGATGGACTCTAATATTTTCAATAGCTTGGTCTGCTGTTCTTATGGGCCATACTTAATCACATAACTGCTAGTGCCACCCATCATTGAATAAGGGAGTTATAGAAAGAATAGAGAAGCACAAAACAACATTATATTTTAGACTTTTAGTTCAGTGTTTGTCAGCATGTTTATATTTTACTTCCAGAAATGAAAGAGATCTTGTATCCCATCACAGGAAAACTCTTCCTCTAAACTGTTCATATACTTTGTGGTGAAATCCATTATTGTTCTAAACAAATATGTCCATATGAGAGTACTCAAACTGACTTAAGTTGTACCTGTTGGTTGCCTGTAAAAGAGATTTCCCTGGTAAACAAATCTGTATATCCAGTCTTGATTTTTGCCATGTTGCCCACCGGGTCTTCAGGAAATAGGCAGACAGTTCAGATTTGTGAATTTATTGAGGTGAACTAAGAGCTTTGAGGATGTTACCTAAATTAGGAAAAGGTAGAGTGGTTTATGACTTTCTTTAGAACTTTCAGGTTTTTAAAGGGAAGAAAGTAGTATTTTTCCCAGTGGGAAAAAAGGGTTGGATTCTCAACATCCAGTTGTGCACAATATTTCAGAAGCAATAGTTCAGATAGAGAAAGCTGACCTAAAATGAGAAAATTTCGCTAGATGAGAACACTGGGGAAAGTGTTGTACCCTAATTGTATTTTGTTGACCATTTTAGTGTTCTTTCAGGATGAGTGATGACATTAACAACTAGTGTTGATTAGTCTCCACCCTAACTTTGTTTCAGTTGTCTTAATAGTTAGCAAAGAACTCATCTGAATAATGCTCTTCTCCTTGGGGGAGGGGTTTGAAAATTTTACAGGTGCCATGTAAGAGCTATTCTTTCTGGACCTTGCCAATCAATCTGTACTAGAAGCAATGAGATGACAATTTCAGTTCTTCAGATTATTTTTAAAATTTCTTTTATTCCTAAGCCTGTGAAAATTTTAGGCTCTAATGTCTTTTTGTAAGGTGAAAATCATAAGCAAAATTACTTTAAAAAATTCTTGAATAGGTGCTTCATTGGGAATTGTTCTCAACTTCTTCAACTAGCTTTCCTTTGAACAGTGGAATAGATCGTTTTCTCAATTGGCTTTCTTTTAAAGGCCATGTAACTTGAAAAATAGGTAGAACTACACTCAAAAGTAGATAAAGAATAACAATGGATTGTTAATCTGGAACATTACATTCACTGAGTAATAGAAATGTGGGTTGGTGTAGTTAAAGAGTTTTCTCCAGTTTGCCAAATACTGTATTAAATTCTTTAACTTAAATATGTCTTCAAAATGGAAACTATGAAGAAGGGAGCCTTTTTGAAACTTAGTCCTATTTTCCAAGTTTATCTGTATCTAGTATATATTACGTCTTCTACTGAAGCAGTGTGTCCTACAGATGAAGTCAATTTTTTCTTCCCCGCTTTCAAAGGACTATAATGTAAAACAGACTAAAGCAGGAAATGTCTCAGATTTGAAGCCAGGCTGGGCAACTTAGACCCTGTCTGAAAATATAAGGGGGAAAAGTGCTAGGGTTATAGTTCAATGGTAGAATGCTTGCCTGGCATGTGTAAGGTTCTGGGTTTCAATCGTCAGTACCACTACACCACATCACACAAATTAAAATTGTTTATTCTTGAAAAAGGGAGAGACAATCTGAGAGATACTTTAGAAAACCTATTACTGTCCCTCTTAAAATGTAAAGGAAAAATAGTAAAAATATTATATTTCAGATGAAGCTTCTTACATAGGTGCTTTTAGGATATGACTTAATTTATTTTTTTCATATTTAATTTATTTGTTCTATTTAGGCTTACATGATAATGGAGTGCAATTTGATTCATTGTACACAGATAGAGGATAACATTTCATTTCTTTGGTTGTAAGTGATACAGAATCACAACATACATGCAGTCAAAAAGGGCTGTGATGACCATCATATTCCACCACCTTTACTGAGGATATGACTTAATTTAAAAGTTAAAAAGGAAGCACTTCTGGTGTACTGTTGTCAGTACATTAAAATCTAAACCTGATTTGTCTTATTTCTGCTTTTTAAAGTATTAGTGGCTTCCGTTTGATAGAACATTAAAAAAAAAAAAAAAGCCGTAATCAACCTTTCTAGCCTTTACTCTATCTTGTGTCTGTGGTTTATCAAACTATAATACTTGTTCTTCGAGCAAATTTTTACAATCTGTTGTTTCATACCCCTGACTTCAGTTACTCAACTTAATGCTTTTTTTTTTTCTTCCTTTGAATATATGCTTGCTCCTCCTATCAAGACCCAACTGAAATGTCACTGTTTTAAACCAGGCAAAGTTAATGGTTACCTTTTCAGAATTTAGAATGCATTTGAATGCCTTTTATTTTAAGCTTGTAGCTTGTTGATGTATATAAATTTGCATTTTTTTTCTTAAGGCTGAATTTATTTGAGGAGGTAAGATGTTGATTATTCTACTTATCTTGGTATTTTCAAATCCTTGGCAACCAAAAGACAGTGTTCATATAAATTAATAAATGAATTGATGGCAGAATTTTAGCTCATAGCTTAATATTGCACTTTTCATTTCAGAAGTGGAATTAAATCAAACTTTAATTTCTGTGATAGAAAGTTAACTGTTTATTAGCCAAGGTGCCTGACTTCTTGTTCCTCCTAATTATATTTTGAGGCTTTGCTTCATTTATATTTCTTCTATGTTTGCTAGCAGTACTCAGATATTACATTGTTTTGTTGAGAGATAAGATCTACATACTTGGTAAAGGGTACCTGCCAGGTAGCACTTTTCTTAGAATGGATCTTTTCCTGCTTTATTTTTCTCCCTTCTTTGTATGACCCAGATTAATAAGTGATTTATTAGAAGGAACTTAATGATGGTTAATGATCAAAGGAATAGCTGTAGGAACCAGCTCTTAGAACCTCAGGGACTTGAATTGCACATCTGTATATCAAGTCAACTTTGTTTTCTCTGTTGCCCATGTGGTCCCTTTTTCTTTGGGTGTTGGCATTACCATGTAGATCCAGCACCTGTCTGCCTTGTAGCTCTGATGACATCCTTAGAGTTCCAGATTATAGAAGGAAAAGTAACCCTTCCAAATTTTATTTGGAAAATCATGGGTGGGGATGGATAAAAGACTAATTAGGTCATGTCCAGACTTCATTTATTTTCCAAACTTTACTCACCAAAGCTGAGGATATAAAATTCTTTGGTTCGTCATGTCCAAATAATTGGTTAATAGTGACTGGCCAGTCACCCAGGACTACCGTCACATTTGGAGAAAGGGAAAAACTACAAAGAACATCTGTAATGATTTATTTTATCCCCCACCCCCACCCATTCTTTGGCCATAATAATGTCATGAAAACTATTTATCTCCAAGGTAAGTGCTGGCACATGATTGGATTATCATCGATCACTATTTAAAAAGCAAGAAAAAAAGTGCTATTTTTTATATTTAAAAAATGCTTTACTTTGATCCTTAGTACATTTTACCTAGGTTACTTTTCTATATTGAATTTAAAGTATAAGTACATGTTTATTGGCTTAATTCTACATCTTTATTACTTCAGAGATGTCTTAGACATGGAGAATTTGGAAAATAAGGCATTTAGAAAATGATGAACCTGAAATTATGGGAATAAATAGATGAAATTCAGCATTAACTATCTGAAATTTTATTTTATTTTAAAGGAATGATAATGCTAGCACTTAAATGCATATTCATTCATAAATTTCAGTGTGCAAGAAAATCATTTTAATTTCCTAGGGTTCTTAATTCAGATGTATAACTTTCAACGTTATGTTGATATATTTTAGGTCAGCTATATACTTTTCTGACATTTAGTATTTATAATGGATGAAATCATTTTGGATATTTTGTTTAAGCCAAACCATCATTAAATTCTTTTATTTAAAAATTATTTTCTTAAGATATTTTAACTTTTTTTTTATTGTTTTAAAACACTTATTAAGCAGGTAACTTGGTAGATAAATGTAAGAACTTGAATAATGTCAACTGTCTTTACAGTGATTTCAGTAATATGCATTTAGATGCTCATCAGGCATTTTAAACAGCTCAACTGAATGATTTATCACATGGTCCAAAGATTTAAATGAGCTATGGCTATTACATGTGGTCTGTTTACAAAGGAGTTTTTGCTCTTGTTTGATAAAGAAATTGAGGGCCTTACCCAGGAAAATCTTGCCTTTTCAGATGAGCAGTGTATGTATAGTCTGCTTGTGCTAGATCAGTGCTTTGTCTTATTTTCTCAACTTCTGTTGAAGTAGACATTCTTATTTTGTAATGAGGACATAAACCTAAGAAATAGTGGGCCTGAGTTAGTTTAAAAGTGAGACTTCAGACTAATACTATGTGGTGGGAAACATAGTCATGTTTTTATTTCATAATGCTATCTTTGCATATTAGCAATGTATATGTAAGGTGCATTGGGATTTTAATAGTGTGCTTTGAAATTTATATTTTTATCCTTGATATTGAATAGGAAAGGAGAATAAGATAGTTTGGAAATAACTTTTTAACCGTAAAATGGACTTTCTCATGCTTTTTAAATATAGAAGGGAACTAGATGCCCAGGTCTTTTTAGTTTCTAGAAGATTTTGTTCTCCAATTAAACAATACAACTTAACAGGTTCTGGCACGTAGGACAATTCTATGTTCTTATCAGACTGGGCTTGATCCTGACTTACAACAAAGTATATGACTTTGTATGAGTTTGTAGAAGATACTAAAATAGATTGCCATTGTAATAAAGGTTTGGATGATCATAGAATTAGCAGGTGATTGCTATGTGACATGATAAGCCTGTGAAAACTCATTTGTTGATTAATGGATAGCTTGGGGGGGGGAATGTTTTCCAGATGCAGGTTAAGAATTAGAAATCTGAAGTGCTCTAAAATCCAAAACTTTTTGAGCACCACATGATAGCACAAGTGGAAAATTCCACACCCAGCCTCATGTAATAGGTTATGGTCAAAATGCAGGTATCACTAATAATGTATCAAATTACCCAGAGGCTATGTATATGAAGTATATATGAAAAAATAAATGAATTTTGTGTTCAGACTTGGGATCCATCCTCAGTGTCTTCTGTGTATGCATATGTTCAAACATATGAAAACACTTCTGATTCCAAACATTTCATATAGTTAACCTGTAATGGTTTGGCTCTTATTTACTATTTTGATTCTATTTATCTAGTACATAAGATTTTTTGAAAGTGAAAAGCATTTAGTTTCTTCTTAGACGAATTTCTTAGACGAATTTCTATAATTCCTACTGATCAGAATTTAGAAGTATTTGGAATGAATTTTCTATTTCTTAATATCTTGAATACCTGAGAGTATATTTACATGTCAAGCATAAGGATCTGCCCTGTTCTTCCCCATGTTGTGAATCTTGGGATTTCTCATTGTTTGGTGACTTTATAAGCATAATTGTGTGATGTTTCAGAAGTGAATTAGTAAATACATTAGGACAGTTAGTCTTGCTTGTCTACTGCATCTGTTGAGTTGGTTTTTGTTGTGAGACTGGGTCTTAATAAGTTGATGAGACTTGCCTAGAACTTGGGGTCCTCCTGCCTTAGCTTCCCAGGTTTTTTAAAAAAAAAAAAATTTTTTTTAAATGGAGTTGATCTTCAGTGGTCATCCTCGAAGAGTTGACCATTTTCTAAAGTGTCTTTTGAACTTAAGACAGATATTTGCCCCTTTCTTCCTGTGATGTTTATTGTTGCAAAGTTTTACTTACTTGGAATTTTAATACTAGATACAGTTGATCACTGCTTTTTTCTTAGTTTGGGGTTGTTTTTTTTTTTTAAGTCAGACTTCCAGGGTAGCAGATCCCTTTCCTTCTGTTGAATTAAGAATTTACTGCTAGGACTTTTTCTGTTATCCCAGAACACTCACCCATTTTAATGACTTGTAGTAATCTATATAGTGATAAGTTAACATTTATTTTCAGCCTGTCTTCCCCAACCTAGAAGTGTGTATGTACTTCACTAATTGACTCTTCACTTGGGGAGTCTTTAAGTGTTATCTATTTGCCAACAAACTGCACAAAAAGTTGAGTTACTTAGTGCTGATTTTATGCTTTGTTTGCTCAGGCCAAAAAGTAGAGTCAATCAACAAAAATAGTTCAAAGCCAGGCATGGTGGAGCACACCTATAATCCCAACACTGTTGAATTTTAAAGTTTCTTAAAATATATTTTTTAAAATATTTTTATTAGTTGTAGATGGACCTTTATTTTATGTATTTATATGTGGTGCCGAGAATCAAATCCAGTGCCTCACACATGCTAGGCAGGCGCTCTACCACTGAACCACAGCCCCAGCCACTCTTAAAATATATTATTGATCAACAAATTGTTTTTGTTTTTTTGTGTGAGATTTGTTTGTTTTTTTGTAAATATATTAGATATATTTTTAAAAATTTCTGCTGTTTTGCTGATAATCCACTACCTGATAATGTTACTAAAGATGGCAGTTCTTTGGAGGTTAGTTAAGGTTTAAATTCATACCCTCTGTTGACTCTGGTCTGTAGAACCAGTTTTTCACCAGAAAATGCCCCATATGAGCAGAGGTACTCTTATGAGCTTAGAACATACCCTGTTAAATGGAGGACAATTTTTTGAAAGTGTAGGAATGGCTGATATTTCAGTCCAGATACTTTAACATTTGCATTCAGAATGCTTTTCTTTTGCCAAAGAGGTTTTCTAAAACAACCATTCGATTATTTATTCTTATCAATGTTTCACCAAGTTTGAATTTTCAGTATTGTAACCATCTCAATTTTATTCCATACTGGTACAGAATACAGACTTAACCAGTTAAAATAGGAACTCCAACAATAGAGCTTTCCCATAAATTTGAAATATTTAAAGCACAGTTATAGGCTTGTATTCTATTGAGCCTTTTATTTAGTCCCTCAGTTTTGTAAGGAAAAATTTGAAACATCTTCCAGTTTTCAAGCTGTCTTCAATTATTCCAATTTGCTAAATGCTTAAGAGTGAGATATTTTCTGTACCACTCGTTTATTGAGTGCCTATTTTAAAGATTGCCAACATATTGAAAAAAATGTAAACAAAATTTAGAGGATTAATTTTATTTTCCTCTAAAGTCACTGCCAGAAAGGGTGGGGCCTTTTTGTCAGTTTATATAGGAGTTCTTCAAACAACAGAAACTTTATTTCTGAAACCCAGATGAAAATAAGAATAATACTGGTAGGATTATTCAACATCAGATTTTCACATATTTTATATTGTACTCACTCAGTATATATTATGAATTTTTGGCAAGTATTGCATTTCTTCTGATTGGTATATATCACATCTAATCCCAAGAATTTCTGTTTCTGAAATTTTTTTAGTTAAATTTGCATTATAATAGATTCACAATAAAATTAGGGGCTTTTGTTTTTGTTTGGTAGCAAGGATTGAACCCAGGTTGCTCTACCACTGACTACATCCCCAGTCCTTTTTACTTTTTGAGACGGGGTCTTGCTAAGTTGCTCACGCTGGCCTCAAACTTGGGATACTTCTGCCTGGACCTTGTAGAGTTCTTGTTCTGCTGATGCGGTCAACATAGCAGCCATAGTTATTTTTTTATATAATATATAACCACCATTAAGGAATACAGAATTGCAGGATGTCTTTGAACCCAGGGGCTCTCTATCACCAAGCTACATCCCACCTCTTTTTATTGAGACATTGTCTCATTAAGTTCCCTGCCAAACTTGTAACCCTCCTGCCTCAGCCTCCCAAATTGCTAGAATTAGAGGTGTACCACCACGCCTGTCTTAGAGTTACATTATTACTGTAATAATGAAATAGTTATATATAGTTTTTATACTGTGTAAGAGCTTTGACTCATAAGGTGGGGCTGCCCACCCTCTCATTTCTTCACATGTTTACTCATAACCCTGCCAGCTCTCAGTTCAGAGGCCACTTACACAGCCTACCTCACTGGTATTATACTCAAGGTAGCTAGCAGAAATAGCAGTGTCATACTTCCATTTACCAAAGGCTGGAGGAGTAGGCTGATAAGTCCTTCATATCTGGGTCTGCTTTGTTACCAGTGAGCCCTGTATTCTGTTCTTAAAAAGGAGGAAGTGTTTACCTTTATTCTGAAAGAACCAGGAAAAAAAAGTTTGTTAATCTTGCTCATATGAGCATATGTTAGAACTCTAGTCAATGAGAATCCGTTCTAATGGATGAAGGCAAGGTAGAATCTGTAGGAGTGCAAAGTGAAGGTCTACTAAACTCATTCTGGCTTAGTTGAATGTAGCTAATAGCTATGTTAAAATCTGGAACAAAAGGTAAACCAGATGGCGTAAAGTATTTAATTGATGGCTTGGTAAAACCTTCACACCTGAGGGCTAGGAATCATTTTTTTATATGTCTAATACATGGGATTATAGTAAACACAGGGCTGGATGTGTAAGTTTTTTTATCAAAGATCAGAGTTGGGGGGAAAAATAACCAATCTGTATATTCCCATACAGTTAGATCCTGTCCTTAGTGAATAAATTGCTCTGGTAGAATTCAGTGAAAGAGAAGATTAAAATGTTTGAGTTGTAAATGTATCGATATCATTAAATTGTTGCAGTGGCCAGATTATTTTTTTTATGTTATCTTTTAAAATTAAGTATTTAGTTGTGTGTAATGGTGTACCACCATAATCCCACCTACTACTTAGGAGGCTTAGGCAGGAAGATTGGGAGAGGCTACCTAGGCAACATAAACCCATTGCAACCCTCTTTTCAAAAAGCAAAAAACAAAAAAAACAATTTTGTCTGTAACAAAATTCCTTTGTACCGAGGATATATTCAGTTCCTTACAGAATTTTAGTTTCATACAAAATTTGAAAATACTTAAAATGTAAATGGAGGGCTGGGGTTGTAGCTCAGTGGTAGAGCGCCTGCCTAGCAAGCGTGAGGCACTGGGTTCAATTCTCAGCACCCCATATAAATAAATGGAGGGCTGGGGTTGTGGCTCAGTGGTGGAGCACTTGCCTCACATGTGTGAGGCCCTGAGTTTGATTCTCAGCACCACATATAAATAAATGAACAAAATAAAGATCCATCATCAACTAATAAAAATAAAAAGTAAATGGAAGTGCTTGCCTAGGATGTGTAAGGCCCTAGGTTCAATTTCCCACCCAATGAAAGAAAATTAGGATCTCGTTCTGCTTTCTAGCATTTTTAGTCTTTTGTATATGATGCCGTTCAGCTTTTTTTGGTCTTTCTCTTGGTTCTTGACCTTGTCTTTAATCATAATTTTCACATTAAGGAATTGACCTTCATGCTAGATTATCTGTTTTGCTAAGTTGTAAAAGGGTTAAGTACATAGGAGTATTTGTTGGAGATATTTTATATAGAATTGTGGAATGCATGTTTTGCTAAGAATGAAACTTCTTTTTACTTAGAGAAGTAGTTATTCTAGAGAGAATTTAGGAATAGTTAAAAATGAATATTTAAGAGGTTGAGGTAATGAGCCGGGCTCTGTGAGGCACACCTGTGATCCCAGTGGCTCGGGAGGCTGAGGCAGAAGGATCATGATCATTAGTTCAAAGCCAGCCTCAGCAAAAAAAAAAAAAAAAAAAATGTGTTAAGCAACTCAATGAGACCCTGGTCTCTAAATAAAATACAAAATAGGGCTGGGGGTGTGGCTCAGTGGTTGAGCGCTCATGAGTTTAATCTTTGGTAGACCCTCCCCACAAAAAAGGTTAAAGTAAGGAGATTAAACAAAAGAGAGTACTTATCCCTGTGAGGGGTGTGGAGTTTTTTGTTCAATTGGTTTGCAGGGGCTGCAGATTTGAACCCAAGTTCTTGTGTATGACAAGCACTCTATGACATCCTAGTCCTTAATTTATTTTTCAGAAAGAGTCTTGCTAAGTTGCCTGGGCCGGCCTTGAACTTGGCAATTATCCTGCTTCAGCCTCCCAAGTAGTTGGGATTATGGGCATGTACCACCAGACCTGGCTCCTGTGAGATTTTTTGAGTAGAAAATGGAGTCAGTGGGTTTTTAGATGCAAGTATGGTTCAGGAAGAACTTAAGACAAATAAGAGGGCCTCTGATCTGGTCTAAATGTTTAGCAAATAACATGTTCAGTTCTCCTTGGTCTGGGTTCTTGAAGCTGTTTAGTGCATCTGATTTTTAAGAGATCAGTGTTTGTATAATAAAAAATACATGTAAGTATATATACTTTCATGAACCCTAACCAAGATGTTTGTTTTAGCACGTGTCCATTAAATAAATATACCTACCGTGTTCCAGGAATCAGACTTAGGGTTACTGATGATTTATTGCTCCTAATAGAGTATAGTATTTGAGAATTGTGATTGCATAGTATTAAAGAATGATCTAGCTAATAAATCGGTGATAGTGGCACATGCATGTAAAACCAGTGTTTTGGAGGCTGAAGGAGGAAGGTTGGGAGTTCTTTGCCACCCTAGAAATTTAGGGGAACTTGTTGGGAAAATAAAATTTTAGAAAAGGTCGGAATTGGGAGCCTGGGATTTAGCTCAGAGGTAGACCAGTGCTGGATTCAGTCTTCAGTACCACAGTAAAAAGGGGTTGGGGAGATAATAGCCAGGTGTGGTGATGCAAGCCTATAATTCCAACTATGCATGAGGAAGAAAAGAGAAGAACACAGACTGGGTAACTTAGAGAAACCCTATCTCAAAATACTTGTTTTAAAAGGACTGGGGAATGTAGGTAAATGGTAAGAGTATTTGCCTAGCATGTGTGAGTCCCTGAGTTCAATCCCCATTACCCGACACGTGAATAAAAAAAGTAAATGGGGGCTGGGATTGTGGCTCAGTGGTAGAGCGCCTGCCTCGCATGCGTGAGGCACTGGGTTCGATCCTCAGCACCACATAAAAATAAATAAAATAAAGATATTGTGTCCATCTACAACTAAAAAAAAAAATGTAAAAAAAAAAAAGTAAATGGAAGCAATTGACTGTGTTTCTTTAAATTAAGATTACATGACCATTTTCTGTTTTGGTGTAGGAACTTAGTGATTTGGCCCGTGACCCTCCAGCACAATGTTCTGCAGGTCCAGTTGGGGATGATAGTAAGTAACTTCTAATTTGATTTTTTTTTTAATGACTCATTTCAAAAAAGCTTGTGTATTTTGGGATGATGCTAAAGAGTTTTTTTTCTCCCCCCCCTTTTCTAGTGTTTCATTGGCAAGCCACAATTATGGGACCTGTAAGTATTAAGACTTTAAGTTTCACTTGTAATTGATAATCCAGCATTGATCTGATTATAAATAAATTTTTAAACTTAGTCCATAGATTTATTTTATTATGTAGTGTATTCTGTTTTGGTTATGTCATAATTGTACTACTTTTGAGAGAAATAGAATATAGTAGTTGTTACATGTACATTGTGTTCTGTGTTCAGTTTGTAGAGTGTAGCATCTCTTTGGATCTGCCAAATCTGTTTGCCTTATTCAGTTTTCCTTTATAGCAGTGTGAAAGCACTGTCATTGAACTTCTTGATACTTAGACAATTCAGTGGCTCATTTCTACTATGAATTGTTACTCAAAGATCTTACCGTTCCTGTAGTTGCCAAGAGTTTAGCTTGTTTTATTTTGATACTCAATTCCTTACAGAATTTTAGTTTCATACAAATTTGAAAATACTTAGGCAGAAAGTGATATTCTGAATATAGCAAAATTCCTTTCTATCCTGGGTAGATAAGAATCTATATGCTGGATAATTGAATATTCAGAATTATGGATACCATCTAAGAAATTCAGAAAATTAGAGCGCACTAAAACATCCTGGGGTAAGACTGTATCTTCCACAAATTTTTAACTGTTTTTTTCCCATTAACATAGAAGGGACTTTATTAGTTCCTTGTATATTTTATTGAAAACTTTCTGCTTCCTTTTCCTGGTTTTATTTAATGTCAGTAATGTACTAGGTGGGAAAATGGTCATTAAACAGACAGGTGTATACATACATATATATAATTGTCTTATATGTAAGCAAGCACACAAATTTGGATGTTAGCTCTAAATAGTTAACAGTATGTTTAAAGTGGAATGCATCAGTGCCTTGTTTTGGTTTCTGGATGCATCTTGTGACAAAGTATCAAATTATAAAGATAAATAATAGCTTAAGCCAGGCCCGGTGGTGCAAGCCTGTAATCCCAGCATTTAGGGAGACTGAGACAGGAGGATCATGAGTTCAAAGCCAGCCTCAGCAACGGCGAGGTGCTAAGCAACTCAGTGAGACCCTGTCTCTACATAAAACACAAAATAGGGTTGGGAATGTGGCTCAGTGGTTGAGTACCCCTGAGTTCAATCTCCAGTACCGAAAAAAAAAAACAACTTATTTTGTGACAGTTACCTAGATGTATGTATTTGTGAACCAAAACAATAAGAGAGGCAGTGTGTAGTATAACAGTGCACAGATTGCAGATTTGCTTGAGAAGACTAGACAGTAGCAAAATCATATTTGTCTCAGTACATTTTAGGTCATTTAAAAGTTCTAATGGCAAAAATGTATGTAATAACAGTATCTATAATTGAAAATCACAGATACTAATAAAAACTAAAATTCTTTGGAAGATTTGACTGATCCATGCTAGTTAAGTAGTTTTTAAAATGTTTGAATTTTTTGCACATTGAGACTTAATGCAGTGAGAAGAAATTCCTTGCTGCTTCTAATGTTTGCATGTCTAGTTTTTTTTTTAATTGGAAATGGAGTTGGCAGAAAGTGGTATGTTTGAAAGTATTTGGAGAACCACACTAACTTCCATCTAATTGTGACAGTTGTAAAAGAGAACTGTCTGAATAATAGCTTGAGTGTAATCAGTTACAAAAGCCATCTGAAGTAAAATCTGTCCATAAGGATTATTTTACTGATCCATAAAGAATATTATTTCAATTTTAAATATGTCACTTCCTACAAAGGTTAATGATATGTGAAGGTTTTTTTGCTTTCTTTTTTGGTACTGAAGTTTGAAAGTTAAACGGGTAGAAGGATTCTACAGAGGCGCTTTACCACAGAACCACATCCCCAGGCCTTTTTTTTATTTTGAGACAGGGTCTCACCAAATTGATTAGGGCTGCACTAAGTTGCTGAGGCTGGGCCTTGAACTTGGGATCATTCTGCCTTGGCCCCCTGAGTCCCTGGGGATTGTAGGCATGCACCACCACCCAGTTTTTACAGTACTCTTCAAGGAACCTTTTGTAGGGTAGTAGGAGAGGGACGTATAACATGGCAGATGATTGTAACTAGTAAGTAGCCAACAAATCGGACTAAAGTCAGGGCTATATTATAAGGAATAACACTCCAAACAAATATGGGAAAGAAATAGGAAATAATGGAAGTGTGAAAATGGAGTTATCCATCTATAATACTTATGTATAATAGAGAGCCTGTTCTGGAGAAGAGGTAAAAGATGAAACTAAATTGTTGGGAATTTGGATCATACAGCACCCTGTGTACTCAAGATAATGAATTTTACCTTAAAATATGAAACATTTGGCTTGAAAATCCTACAAAGATCACTTTAGCGTTAGGATAGAGGGATAAATTAGAAAGGAAAGCCAGAAAAATAGCAGAAATTTCAGTAGTAAGTCATTGCCAAGTTATTTAGGACTGGGTAGCCACTGACTGAGTTAGAGAGGAATAATCAACTGTGAGATCCTGGTTTATGGATTTCTATTGTGATTTACTGTTGATAGGAAATATTTGAAGAGACTGAGTTTGTATGTTGTATATATGTGATGAGATACCAAGTAGATTAAAGAGACATTTGAATGAATGCCCAGGAGTGAATATGACACTAAGGGAAACTTAGAGTGCAAAATGTATGTGGGTGGAAGTTACATCTCTAGGAATACCAACATTTTATGATTTCATGGAACAACTAGGACTAATAGAAACAAAACCAGGATAGAAGGGTTCTACAGAAGAGAATATAAATTCTAAGATTACAATCATTTTTCTGGTAAAAATATTTCTTTTGGTTTATTCTTTTGGATTTTGTTTTGTTTTTCTTTATAGTTTCTTTTTAATATGCCCTTGTCTCTAAATCTTACTTTTATTTTTTCCTCATTGATGTGATGGAATTTTAGTGTAATTTAACGTGTAAATACTAAACTACTTCCCCTCTCCCCCTTCTTTTTTAAAACAAGTGAAATGAAATTTGGCTTTGCCTAAATTACATCAGTGAATTGTCTTTATTCAGAAGCAGTCAGACATAACAGTTGATTGTGTGAAACTGGAAAATGAAAGTTAAAGCATCTGGAATGGGGTTTTGAGAAAACTTTAATATGTAGGATCATCCCTAAATTATTGTTTAAATAGTAAAAACTTCTATATGCTGTATGAAACATCTATTCCCAGATAATGTAACAAAATTTAACAAAGATATGCTCATCTAATAAACTCATTTTGGGTGCCTTGCTTTGATTTTTTTTTTTCCTTTTACATTTTATTTGATCTTTTTAGATATACATGACAGTAGAGTATATTTTGACTTATATGCATACATATGGAGTATAACTTGTCCTAATTAGGATTCCATTCTTGTGGTTGTACATGATGTGGCATTTCACAGGTGATGTATTCTTATATGAACATAGAAAAATTGTGTCCGATTCATTCTACTCTTTCCTATTTCCATCCCCCCTTCCTTCCTTTCATTTCCCTTTATCTAATTCGATGAATTTCTGTTCTTCCAGCCTCCCTTATTGTGTGTTAGCATCTGCCTATCAGGGAATACATTCAGCCTTTGGTTTTTTGGGATTGGCTTATTTCACTTAGCATTGATGGTCTTTAGTTATATTCACTTAGCAGCAAAAGTCATGAAATTCTTTTTAAGGGCTGAGTGATATTCCATTGTGTATATATATACATCATATCCATTTATGTGTTAAGGGCACCTAGGTTGGTTTCTTTTTAAATATTTTTTTAGCTGTAGAGGGACACACTGCCTTCATTTTGTTAATTTTTATGTGGTGCCAAGGATTGAATCCAGTGCTTCACACATGCTAGGCAAGTGCTCTACCACTGAGCTAAGTTCTTTGGGTATATAATGAGTGGGATAACTGGGTTAAATGGTGGTTTTGATTCCCTACCACCACCACCATTCCCAGGTACTGCTTTGTTGTCTGAAATTTTTTAAAATTAAACTTTATAGGACTCAGTAGTAGCTCACTCTTGTATTGCTTTCATTAGTTGTACAATTTTTTTCTTTCTTTCTTTTTTTTTTTTTGTATTAGGTGTTGAGCCCAGGGGCATTCTATCACTGAGCCATCCCCAGTTCTTTACACTTTTTGAGTCAGGGTTTCACTAAGTTGCTGAGGCTGGCTGCAAACTTTGGATCCTTCTGCCTCAGTATCCCAAGTCACTGGTCACTGGAATTACAAGCATGCGCCACTATGCCCAACAAGTGTTACACATTTCTTTGGACCTGATTCTTCATCGATAAATCAACTCTTTTGAACCCCCTGTATATTTATTTCATTCATATTTCATTGTTTACTTTGTGGGTCTTGGTAACAGAATTTTAAGCCTATCAAGATAAAAAAAATTATTCTGTGTCCCTTTCACTATCTAGCATGTAGTGTGGAGTTAATTATTTTACTGAGGGGTTGGAATTAGCTGTATTTAAAAAGTGTCAGACCTATAAAAGTTTTTGTTTGCCTGATATCAAGAACAGGTGTAGTGAAAAGACTCCTAACTATATTCTCATACCCAGAGAGGTTGATAACAACCCAGTTAAGACTTGTTTGGATTTTAGTTCTGTCATTTACCATTTGTACACTATACTAATGTATGTCTTTCAGGCCCATTTTATCCCATCAGTAAAATAGAAAACCATGGTTAACTGTGACTTGTTAGGTTAAAATAAAAAAGTGGTTTCTCTCAAGTGTTAAGAGTTCTTTCTTTATACTGGGGCTGGGATTGTGGCTCAGTGGTAGAGCGCTTGCCTCCCCATTCATGAGGCACTGGGTTCGATCCTGAGCACCACATAAAAATAAGATATTGTGTCCATCTACAACTAAAAAAATACTTTTAAAAAAAGAGTTCTTTATACTTGAATTACAATAAGCAAACGAGCAAAGTAAAGTACTATGTAGCTTGAAATTTAAATTTTTTTCAGATACAAAAATAATCTACATTGTTTTTTATATCTGTTGACTCACTGTAGAGAATACATAGGGAGGGTGCTACCGGGAATTGAATGAGGTGTACACTGTACCCCTAGCCTTTTTTTCTTTTATGAGAAGGTCTCTGTAAATGCCAAGGCTGACTTTGAATTCAGATTCTCCTGTCTCAGCCTCCCAAGTTGTTGGGATTCATGTCATTATGCCTTTGAGGGAAAAAATTTTAAATGAGAACTTTGAGGAGCCAAGTGCGTTGGTTGGTATATACCCATAATTCCTGGTACTCAGGAGGCTGAGGTGGGTGATGATAAGTTTGAGGTCAGTCTGGGCAACTTGATGAGACCCTGTCTCAAATACAAAAAAAAATTTTCTTTTTTCTTTTTTTTTTTTAATTTTAAGCTTATTTTTGTTCTGTTTCTTGAACTCTTGAAATTTTTATGTGTTACCTGAAATAGCTAGCATTTTTTGGTTTGCTAGTGCAAACCAAATGACCTTTTGAGTTGCAAAGCCTTTTTTGTACATATCTCACTTTTACTAGGAGAAATATTTAACACACAATGTTTTGCTAATTTCTGCAGTCTGACCAGTACATGATACTGTCTGTAAACTTTATTGTTGAGTGTACTTTTTGCATTAGTGAGAATTTGGATATAGAACACTAGGTATTTCTGGATACTTTTCCCCCAAACTCTGGCGATTTGTAAAATTGGACCTAAATAGGATTCATTATAGTAAATTCTGATTTTATATTTTGTATTACTGTGAACTGAGTTTTCTTGGAATAATTTAGATTCTTTATTGCAGTGTAAATAGATAACTTGTTATTAGAGAAATGGCTAAAAACATTCAGCAATTTTTAAAAAATTTTTAAACATTTTTCTCTTCACAGAATGACAGCCCATATCAAGGTGGTGTATTCTTTTTGACAATTCATTTTCCTACAGACTACCCCTTCAAACCACCTAAGGCAAGTATTTTCCCTTAGTAAAGATTTATGCTTTGTTTTAGAGGAATAGAGCATTCATAGAAATTAGGGTTCTGTGTGATTGTGGCTAAGCTTGAATAAGAATAATTTAAGTTGAATATATATATTTATTGAGTTGAGTCACTAATAGATGGTGTTTAGTGTTTTGTTTTTTTTTTTTAATTTTTTTAGTTGTAGATGGTCAGATATCTTTATTTTATTCATTTGTATGTGGTGCTGAGGATCGAACCCAGTGCCTCACGCCTGCGAGGCAGGCGCTCTACCACTGAGCCACAATCCCAGCCCGATGGTGTTTAGTTTTAAAAGCTGGAGTGATTTGTTCTTTGTGAATGGGTATAAAATTTACCTTGAGCTGGGCGCGGTGGTGCACACCTACAATCCCAGCACTTTGGGAGGCTGAGATAGGAGAATCGCAAGTTCAAAGCCAGCCTCAGCAAAAGCAAATCAGTGAGACCCTGTTTTTACACAAAACACAAAATATGGCTGGGGATGTGGCTTAGTGGTTAAGTAACCCTGAGTTAAATTCCCGGTACCAAAAAAAATTTTCTTGTCCTTAATATTACAAGATTCAAATATACTATGTGGAAGTGTTTCCTTGTTATTTGTACATAAATTTGGATTATTGATCCCATTGGCTTGTAAAAGAAAACATTAGATAATCCAGTTTCATATTTGTACATAATACATTGCAATTTGATAAACTTGTAGTCAAATAGTGAAACCAAAGTAATTAGGTTATCTGTACTTAGAGTTGCTTAGTGCACTAAGGAGACTGGTTTATAGGTATAGGTTCTTGACTTTTCAGAACCAATAACAAAAATTTAACCAACATGAATAACTAGAAGATAATTTGTAAGACATTGTGATATTGCACTGACCATCCTCAGTCACATTAAAGAAGCAGTATGACAGTTCTTTTGAATGAAACACTTGTGATATTCAAATTTATATTTGATGTGGAGTGAAAGTATAAAACTTAATATATATATATGTATCACTGATATTTTAAATGAGCTATAAGTTTTGGTTATACCACTACCTTATATTTTAATGAATATCAAATGCCTTCATGTTGCATTTGTAGCATCAAAGTTAAACATCAGCTGGGCCCAGTGGTATACACCTGTAATCTCAGCAGTTCAAAGCCTGCCTCAGCAACTTAGCAAGGCCCTAAGCAATTTGACCCTGTCTCAAAATAAAAAATAAAAAGGCAGGGGATGTAAATCAGTTGTAAGTTGCCCCTGGATTAAATCTCCAATACTCAACAATAAATAAAAAGTTATCTTCAGAACTTTTCATCATATTATTAGTTATGTAATTTTTTTGCCCCAAAATTGTCTTTTTAACTTTAATTAAAAGAAGGAATCACTTGGGATTCATGGTCAGAATGTAAAAGCCAGTTTTGATAGTTTTTGATAATTCTTTGTGTATAAATTGTGATTCATTTTATGTATGTGAAACATTTTAAGCCTTGCTTTTAAAGTTTGTTTAGATTGCTTGTTTTTATTTTATTTGAAATACTTAAGTTTTTTAATTATTTTTTTAGGTTGCATTTACAACAAGAATTTATCATCCAAATATTAACAGTAATGGCAGCATTTGTCTCGATATTCTAAGATCACAATGGTCTCCTGCTTTAACTATTTCTAAAGGTAAAATACTTGTATTGGAATAGACTTGCGCTACTCTGTTCTAATAGTTAACAGGAGTTTAATCCTTGAGTGTACTTACCTGAGTATTTTTATTCCAACATTTTGATAGAAGGTTAGAAAGGATTAGAACTTATATCATTTTTTACTCTCTTATATCAGTGTTGGTTAAAGAGATTGAAAACTTAAAATTTAGATTGGGGTTAGGGTAGCATTGTTTGCCTAATAAGTTACCTTTAAATAAATTTCTAGTCATGTTATGGAACCTTGATTTAGGTTGTTCTTACCTATTCTAGTTACTCTAAAATCATGGTATCTTGGAAAAATCTCTGGATCAATTTGGATCTACTTTGAGTAGAAATTTATTATGTGACATCTCTAACAGGTTGTCTAGACTGCAGGAATGTCACAGACGAAGATTGTTTTTAAGTTTGTTTTTGAGTGACTCTGGAAGCGTTTTTGTCCTTTGCACCCCATAAATAAAATCACCTATGCATAAAACTACTTCAGAGGGGGAAGAAAGTATGTCTTTTTAGTTTATTTTTAGGTTTGGATATTGACTTATCATTCCTTAGGTACACAGAATTAAAATTTTAATGTTACTGATTATGACTGTTAAGCATATTTTAGGATAGGACTCTGGATAAATCATAAGTTTGGTAAATGCAAAGTGAAACAGGTGTATTTGAAGGGAGGACGACAACATACATGGATTTTCATATGCTTATACAAGGAACTTGACTCTAGAAGGATTATGTAGCATTTCTCAAAGGTTTATTTTTAACTGGGGTAACTGTAAGAAATAAAAATGAGTAAACACTGCCATGATTCCTATAAGTACTTGTAAATTTTAGACCAGTTTTTCACCTTCTTGGTGAGTTCTAATTTCTTTTCAAATCGTGCTTCCATACTTAAGTGGCAAATTCCAGGTTTTTCACTATTTCTGAGATGTATTCTCTGTAAATTTTTAGTTGTAGTTGGACACAATACTTTTAGTTTATTTTTATGTGATGCGGAGGATTGAACCCATTGCCTCTCAACATGGCATGCATTCTACCACTGAGCTACAACCTAGCCCCATTTGGGATGTATTCTGATACTGAAAACTTTTTTATAAATGCAGTTTGAGTTGGTGGTATGGTGATTTGTCTTTTGTAACTTGCTTTTTGGCAGTCATATTTTGTTAACTTACATAATTTAAGCTTGTAAATTACTGTGTTAGTTGGGTATTCTGTAATTTTATATGCTCCCCCATGCATTTGGGTTTGAAATAAATTGTATTTACTGCTGTCAACAAAATTATTTATTTTATATGACAGTTAATGTTTTCTCATGCTGTTGCTTTTTATCTTCATCCAATGATTGTCACAACTACTTTGAGCATTTTGATCTTATAACAATACCTGTCTGACTGGCACATAACAGGTACTCAAAATGAATGAGATCTACGGTCCATAGTGCTGTCATCTACTAAGTTGGTATGCTGAACAGGTCAGAGTAATAACTAGAACTGTGAATGTTCACTTTGTACCATGAGATCTTGGCATTATTTTACCAGTACTCTTGGGAATATGGTCTCTACCTTACAGAGACAAGGAGACAAAAAACATTTGAGGAACTGACCTTTGTAATGCAGATTCTTAAGTTTTTTTTGACACTTATTCAAATTCCTGATACTATGTAACATTTATTTTCTTGCAGTTCTTTTATCCATTTGTTCACTGCTATGTGATCCAAACCCAGATGACCCTTTAGTGCCAGAGATTGCACGGATCTATAAAACAGACAGAGATAAGTAAGTGTACAATAGTATAAGGAAAGCTGTTAAAAGAGGTTTTACTTATAAATGAGTCAGGCTTTTATTTTGTTGTAAGTTGTGATTGTTGGAGGAAGACTTGATGCTTGTTTTCTGGTAAGATAATAGTTAAAACATGCCCAAATCAAGTTATTAAAAATGTGATCGTTTTTAAAAAATCCTAGGTTTCAGCATATGTGACAGTGAATAGCCTCTTCAAATTTTCTTTTTCTAATATGTTAAACATTTTTGTACTTTACACTCAAGTTTGGGGAAGAAAGCCCTTTTTCTTCACCCAGGTGTTTTTTATAAAAAAGATATTGGTGCTGTTGTAAAAATTGGTTCTAAATTTCTCAGATTTTTGAATTATGTTTGTGTTCAACTTAACCATTATAACTGTCGTTTGTTGTAATTAATGCTAAGTGTACTTGTTCAATTAGGTACAATAGGTTAGCAAGAGAGTGGACAGAGAAATACGCTATGTTGTAGGGTAAGAAGATCTGCACTCTATGGTGCGCTTATTTATGGAACTGCCAGCACTTGGGTGCTGCATGCTTTAAGGCACTGTATTAACTAACAAAAGGTAACAGATATGGCAGTTTTCTGAAAACTGTACATTTAACTGCTTGAGCTCTGTTTAGCGTGAAAGTATACCCCTTAGTACTGCTTGGAAATATTCTTGCATGGCAAAGCAGTTATATAGCATTAGTTAAGAAGTAGAAGTTTAAGAGTATCAAACTACCATGATATTAAATTTTTAGCTTGAAATTGTACCAGTACTATATGGAATGTGGTGATTTTATTCAGATTTTGCCAGGAGGTAGCATTATAAGGGAAAAACACTTAAAAGCCTAAGCATCCAAACTAAGTGTTCATTACTGACAAGCATGCATTAATGTCAGCTGTATTTTGTGACTTCCTGTATGCTAAATTAAAGCCTTTGTTTTAAGTGCTAGCTTTGGAAGAGAATATCCTTTAAGTGGCATAACTGAATTGGGTAGAAAGAACTTTTATCTGTTTAAGTTTAGAAAAATAGTTGGATTTAGTTCTTAGTTTAAATGAAGCTAGTAATCTTTTTAAAATTGGCTATAAATATAAATCTAAAAGTTCTGTGCCTTTTGATGTATATTCATTTCTTAAAGTTATCACTATTTTGTTGGTAAGTAGCCTCTGGCATGATTATAATCTATGGAGAGATTGCTAGTATTTGTCAATACTAGCAATTTGTCAATACTAGCAATCTTCCTCAGCAGTAGCCCTAATCATGGGTGAAGTATCTGTGGATTTTTTTAAACAAAGATGTCCCATTAGTATGTCTCATTTGAGCTTATTAGCACCAGTCACCAGAATTTTTAAAAGTAACGTTCTGATTAACACAATAATTTACACACTCATCCACTCACATTTCTTTATCAACTTTCTCATTATCTTTTCTGCCTAAATTTCAAAAGTTTCTCTTCTGGTTCTCCCCAGGCCCAAGTAACTTATCAAATCTAGGATTCAGATAATAACTTTTTAGTAACAATACATGTTTGTTTCTAGCTTTGGAAATTTTTGTTGATGTACAGAATATGTATACTATCTGATAGACATCTGTGAACTAAATTTTTTTTTTTTTTAATTTTTTTAGTTGTAGATGGACACAATGTCTTTATTTTATTGGTTTGTATGTGGTGCTGAGAATTGAACCCAGGGCCTCACGCATGCGAGGCAAGCGCTCTACCGCTGAGCTACAATCCCAGCCCTGTGAACTAAATTTTTTAATGTTAAAATTTTTTGTCATGGATAACCAAGTTTTAGAATTTCTGATAGACCATTAGTTTAGTGACGGAGAGAAAGTCTTTGATTTTTGTTAGCCCTCTTATGTTTATTAAAATAAAACTGCTTTAAAAGTATAAGCCTCCCATTTCCCATATTGTTTTGAGTACCAGTGCTATTGGTACTGTTGTTTGTTTTGTTCTAATCATAGCCATTACAGGTGGCTTTATAATGAGTCTTTAGGTAAAATAGCAGTCTTTTCTTTCCCTTTAAGATAGTAATCTTTTCATTTATTTTAACTTATTAAAGTAACTTTTTCTTTATTTATAGGTACAACAGAATATCTCGGGAATGGACTCAGAAGTATGCCATGTGATGCTACCTTAAAGTCAGAATAACCTGCATTATAGCTGGAATAAACTTTAAATTACTGTTCCTTTTTTGATTTTTCTTATCCGGCTGCTCCCCTATCAGACCTCATCTTTTTTAATTTTATTTTTTGTTTACCTCCCTCCATTCATTCACATGCTCATCTGAGAAGACTTAAGTTCTTCCAGCTTTGGACAATAACTGCTTTTAGAAACTGTAAAGTAGTTACAAGAGAACAGTTGCCCAAGATTCAGAATTTTTTTAAAAAATGGAGCATGTGTATTATGTGGCCAATGTCTTCACTCTAACTTGGTTATGAGACTAAACCATTCCTCACTGCTCTAACATGCTGAAGAAATCATCTGAGGGGGAGGGAGATGGATGCTCAGTTGTCACATCAAAGGAAGCAGCATTATTCTAGCAGCATCCATTTTGTTTAAACCTTCCACTGTTAGAGATTTGAGGTTACATGATATACTTTATGCTCATAACTGATGTGGCTGGAGAATTGGTATTGAATTTATAGCATCAGCAGAACAGAAAATGTGATGTATTTTATGCATGTCAATAAAGGAATGACCTGTTCTTGTTCTACAGAGAATGGAAATTGGAAGTCAAACACCCTTTGTATTCCAAAATAGGGTCTCAAAACATTTTGTAATTTTCATTTAAATTGTTAGGAGGCTTGGAGCTATTAGTTAATCTATCTTCCAATACACTGTTTAATATAGCACTGAATAAATGATGCAAGTTGTCAATGGATGAGTGATCAACTAATAGCTCTGCTAGTAATTGATTTATTTTTCTTCAATAAAGTTGCATAAACCAATGAGTTAGCTGCCTGGATTAATCAGTATGGGAAACAATCTTTTGTAAATGCAAAGCTGTTTTTGTATATACTGTTGGGATTTGCTTCATTGTTTGACATCAAATGATGATGTAAAGTTCAAAAGAGTGAATATTTTGCCATGTTCAGTTAAAGTGCACAGTCTGTTACAGGTTGACACATTGCTTGACCTGATTTATGCAGAATTAATAAGCTATTCAAATAGTGTAGTTTTAATATGCTGCACATGATACTGGCAGCCCTGGAGTTCATAAATGGACTTGGGACCCAGCAGTTTTGAAACGTGTATATGGAGTTTAAGAAATTTATTTTCCAGGTGCATCACCCATCTAACTAAAATTTCTCTTCACCGTGTACACTTGACAGCTTAAAAAAAAAAAACAAAAAACTAAACATGGGAGTAATAATGGGTCAAAATTTACAAAATAAAGTACTGTTTTGGTGTGGGAGTTGTCATGAGGCTGTGTTGAAGTGACTTAACTATGTGGGATATTGAGTATCCATTGAAATGGATTTGTTCAGCCATTTACATTAATGAGCATTTAAATGCAACAAGTATCATTTCAGGTGACTTAACATGAATGAATAAAAGTCAATGCTATTGGATTATTTTTTGTTTGACAAGTGCTATCTGTGCCACTAAACTTCTTTAGTTACAAGGGCATTACCATTTTTCACCCTTCCTAATTCTGATCCTGTAGTTACGCTTCTTATTTTGATTTAACCATTGCTTTATTATAGTCCTGTATTCGTTTTCTAGCACGTGACATCTCCAATTCCACATTTTTTGCATTGCTTACACTTGTGTGCAGTCTTATTCCTTGTCTGCACACAGATGTGGAAAGCTAGAAATAAATGTTAATGCTTAATTTTTTATGAACTGTTTCATATGTAGTTTGGATGTGATTTATTGACTTAAGGTTCTTATCTAAACTGGAAGTGAAATGCATGCCTTCTGAAGATATTCTGGCTTTGTTAATTCTGTAATAAGCATTTCATTGGGAAGTATCAATCCAGCTATACAATTTTTCCAATGAGTGAATTTTTTCATTTTAACTTTTGCTTTAAAAATTGTGGGTTCTTCAGGGTAGATGTCATGCTATTAAAACTTTTGGATTCAAATTACGAGTAAGAAACTAGTAACTGCTCCACAAGGTAAGAAATACTGCTCTTTGGCTCTGTTCTTAAAACAATTATTTCTGAAACTCCTATGCTCTCAAAATAATAGCTTTAGTAGGCATATTTATTGAAAGCCAAACACAAGTAAAACTTTTTTAAACAGTGGATCTTAAATGGGCTTTCACATTGATCTTTTTTAGCCTAGGACAACCTTAAGTATTTACAGAGATGACTTAAACCATTGATTGTAATGATAATTAGTGGATATGTCCAGTTCTCTATCTTTAACTTGATGCTTTATACAATATTTCGTATGTTGCTTATAAGGGAATAAGCCATAAAGGCTTCTCCAGGTTTAAGAGAACAGTAATATAAAGTACCTGGAAAACCAACATTTTTGAATGTATGGATACTAGACTTGGGATCATCTGCGATGGAATTTTTAAAAGAATACAAGAATGTTTTTTTTCCCCCATCCAAACCAGTAATTCAACATTACTAGTGCCATGTGTAGGATTGAAATGAATATTGGCAGATTAAATATTGACTTGGACAATTTCTGTGTATTTCCTGTATGTTTTAATGCATAAACTTTAAATCCTTAAATTTATCATAAAAGAGTTAGGTGAGTTGACCTGCTAATGGTAAATTTACATGTTAAGAGATTCACTTTTTTCCCTGGGCAGATTTGCAATGTGATAATCAGATTTTTTTTTTTTTAAATAAATGATTACTTTTCCTTGTGTGGGTGTACTCACATTTAAAAGTATGAACCACAGTTAACAGTGGTCTCAGGGGTAGTGAAACACTCACTTTTTTTTTTTTTTTTTAATAGTTTGAAGTATACTTAAAAGATACTGATCATGCTGTGTTAGTGATTTGGGGGGGTAACTCAAACTAGCCATGTTTTGTGTTGACATAACAAAACTGTTAAATGATTGTTGATTACACTTTTAAGTGAATTTGTCTTCTATGAGGAACCCAGTGCAAGTCACTAATGTTGTCTTAATAGTGACATCTGCATAAGACTTGTAATAGCTGAAGTTAATTGAGCTTAAAGGAATTGTTACCATTAAAGTCTGTGTTTAAAGACAAGTTGGTCTTACTTGGTAATTCCAGTTAACAAAGTCCACACTTGAACTTTAATACTGTGTGTGAGCTAATTTTGAACATATTAAAATGGTAGTGATAGACCTTGGTCTGTGAATAAAATATGGTTTTCAAAGTGACTCAGAACCAATACCAGCATCATTTGGGAAATTTATTGGGTCTTGTCCCAATTGTACTCAAACTATGAGGTAGAACCCAATGGCTTGTATTTAAAAGTTCTCCAAATGGTTCTATGCATGGTAAAGATTGGGAATTTATTTTTGCTACATATAATTCAACCAGTGGTTAAGTATTAAAAAGCAGTTCCAGTGATCTGCCTGCAAGATAGAAGTTGTCTCAAGGCTAGGCATGTGAAGTTAGCCATTTAGTTTTTAAGAACCCAGTGAGGAGGAGGATTTGCATTATTCCTTCTCTAACTACTAAAACTTTCCAAGCCTTTCATTTTAAGAATTTAATTCAGGTTTATAGTGTCTCATAATTTTTTTACTTGGAATATTTCCACTAAGGACTCTGTCAGGTATCTCTTCCCAACCCGTATGCTGTTTGTGAATAAGAGCTTTTAAAAAAATTTTAATCCTCAATTTATGAAAATCCACTTTCACAAATTTGTGTATTTGCTGACCTGAAATTTCTGAACTCCTATAGCTGCTGCTTGTGCACTTGGCTATTTCAAAGTTATCTTTAAAATTCTAGAACTGGCCAGATTTCTACACAAATAGACCTACCTCTTCTAAACCTGAATGAATGTGAAATAGTTAAACTGGCCCCAAACCTAGGCATCTTGGCTTTTAATCTCCCAAGTAAAGTTAGTAGCAATCCATTCTTTTTTAAAATATTTTTTATTTTTATTTTTTAATGTGCTGAGGATCGAACCCAGTGTCTCACGCTTGCGAGGCAAGCGCTCTAACGCTGAGCCACGACCTCAGCCCTAGTAGAAGTCCATTCTTGTTTCTGCCTTAGAATTTTATTTGGAATCAGCTGGTACACCATACTGCTATAACCATTGTCTAAAGTTTTGTTTTTTGGTGGTGGTGGTGCTGGGGCTTGAACTCGGGGCCTTGTGCATGTGAGACAAATACTGTACCAACTGAGCTACATTCCCAGCCCTCCACTATCTCTTAATAATTGGATTATTTTAGTGGCCACCTGAGTGGTCTCCTTGCTTACTACTTTGCAACAGTTCTACACCCAACACCCAACGTAAGCTGTCTGGTCAGATAATGGCTTTCCTTCAAAGCTAAAATTTCCATCATGCAGAGTAAAAGACAAATATTAAATGTACCAGGCTGTAGGTAACTTCCCACAACTGTGCTTAACACATTCAATCATTCTTGTTTGTGCCACCATGATTCCAACTTCAGTCAGGCCTCTGCTGAAATCTGGATATTGGGCTCTGTCCTCATAATGATGTTTACCCTTGTTCTTCCCTCAAAAATGGCTTCTGCCTTTGCTGTAGATCTCTATTCATAAGAGTTTTTCTTGACCATTTTATGGACTATACCAATAGCACCACCACTATCCAGTGCATCATGGGATACCCAGAATATAAGTAAACTCAAGACATTTGTCTTCATGACTAGATGACTGCTTAGCACTTCAGAGGTGGTCAAATGTTTTACACAGAATGACTATGAGCAAAATGGTACTTTGACCGCCCCCCAAAAAAAATTCCCTTCTTTTAAAAAATTCAAATTAATAAAAACGAACTGCAGCATAGTATAGAAATTTAATCGAAACTTTACTCAACTAAAATAATCACATTGAGGTAGTAGACGTTTCAGTTTGTCAATGCAGATGATGAACCTGAACAGCTTGCTGAGAAAAGAATATATTAACTATCACAGTACTTGGACCAAAAACAAACTAGAAACCCAAAAAAGAAACATACTCAGAAACCAGCTTTCATCCTGAGAATACTTTTGAAGTACCCAGTAAACATGAGCGCTAATCTCCATGGTCCCAACAAAAAACGTATGCAGCCAGAGGTAGATGTCAAATAGAAGTTTATCTTGAGTCTTTGGGCTCTGTAGGAAAATATTCTGCTCAACAAATCTGAAATAATAGTTTGAACTTTGTGAAGATGTATAGCCCAAAATCTTTCGTAATTGGTCCCAAAAAGCTTAAGTAGAGGATTTACATCTTAAAGTAGTTCCCGAATCAGAGTAACCAAAGCAAAACAGGAACTTAATAGCTTACAGTTTAAAGAACAAGTATAAAGGAACATAGTACTATGAGTGGGAGCCAGCCAATTTGTAAAATTTTCTAGCATTGTCATTTAAATTTGAGAGGAAGGAATTATATTCCCAGATGTTCTCTCATATGGAAAAACCTAAAAGTTACAGAAAACTCGAGTTAATACAACAAATTTACATGATCCCACATCACAGAAAAATCAGTTTCAGTATAACAATGAACAAGAATGAAATTAAAATTCCATTTATACTAATACCAAAGAGAATTAAATGTTCAGGGACTATTGAAGAGTGAAACTTTTGCCTTAAAAACTATAAAACATTTCTGAGAAATTGGAGAAGTCCTAAATAAAATGAAAAGGTATTCTGTGTTCATGGTTTAGAAGATTTAGATGATGCAAAGTCCCAATGACACTTCTGCAGAAATAGAAAAGGTTTAAAAATTTGTAGGGTATAATTCCAACACTTAAGGAGGCTGAGACAGGAGAATAGCGAGTTCAAAGCCAGCCTCAGCAACGTCAAGGCGCTAAGCAACTCAGTGAGACCCTGTCTACATAAAACACAAAATAAGGCTGAGGATGTGGCTCGGGTCAAGTGCCCCTGAGTTCAATCTCCAGTACCAAAAAAAAAAAAAAATTTGTAGGGTATTAAAAAGGATTGCAGAGTCAAGCAATTTTTAAAAAGAACAGGTGAAGGGGCTGGGGTTGTGGCTCAGTGGTAGAGCGCCTGCCTTGCATGCGTGAGGCACTGGGTTCGATCAGCACCACATACAAAATACATAAATAAATAAAATAAAAGTTTGGAAAAAAAAATTAAAGAAAAAGAACAGGTGAAGGACTCATACTTTCCAAATTGAAAACTTAAGTACAATAATCAAAACTGTGTGGCATTAGCCTAAGGATAAAAATGTAGGCCCATGACATAGAACTGAGAAATAATTCCATACATTTTTGGTCAAATGATGTTTAACAAGGGTGACAAGACCACTCAGTGAGAAAAATTTTTTTCAACAAATGGTGCCAGGACTACTAGATGAGTATATGCAAAAGAATAAATTTGGACCTCTGCCTCGGGTCACACACAAAAATTAACTCAAAATGGATCCAAGTCCTAAATTTAAGTGCTAAAGTCACAAAACTTTAAAAAGAAAATCAGGGTTGTTAATTTCCTTGGATTTGATAATACTCGGGTACACCAAAAGCACAAGCAACCAAAGAAAAAATAGATTATAAACTGTTAGTGTCCAAGGACATTATAATAGAAAAAAAACCCCAGTCTTATAGAATGAAAAATATTGCAGATCATGTCTGTTAAGGGCCTAATATTCAGAATATATAAAGAATTAATAAAATTCAGTGTAAAGACAACCCTATTAAAAAGAAAAGATTTGATTGGACTTTTTTCCACAGAAGATATCAAAGCACATGATATCAAGCCCATGAAAAGATGGTGAACATCATTTAGTTTTTAGAAAAATGCAAATAAAACCCACAGAAGAGATCACTTCATATTCATTAGGATGGTTATAATTTTTTAAAAAATGGAAAATAAATGGTGAGAATTTGGAGAAACTGGAACACTTAAAGATAGAACAGCTTCTGTAAAAGGAAATTTGTCAATTCCTCAAAAAGTTAAAGCAGAACTACAATATGATTCAGCAATTCCATTCCTAAGATATACCAAAAGAATTAAAAACAGACGTTCAAACATAACTTATAAATGAATGTTCACAGGAGAACTATTTATAATAACCAAAATGTGAAAACAACAAATTATGGTGTTTCCATACAACGAAATATTCAGCCATAAAATGAAATGTACAAAAAAAAAAAAAAAAGGAAATGTACTGATAAATGCTACAATGTGGATGTCAAAACATAAGTGGAAAAAGCTAAAGAGAAGGTACTAGACTATATGATTTCATTTATATGAATACCCAGAATACTGCCAGGGGCTAAGAAGAAGGGAGAATAGAGTGCTTGCTTAGTGCACAGAGCGTCTCCTTTGTGGGTAACGAAAATGTCTTGGAACTCTGGAGGTGATGGTTATATAACACTTAAGCCCACTAAAAGATACTGAACTATACATTTAAAAAATGGTTAATTTAAAAAGGTACATGAATTTTACTTCAATAATAAATATGTTGGGCACAAAAGATAATTATAGCCAATATTTATGTAATACTTTTTGTGTGCCAACCTCTGTTCTGAATTCTTTTTTAAAAAAATATTTCTTTAGATGTTGATGGAACTTTATTTTATTCATTTATATGTGGTGCTGAGAATCGAACCCAGTGCCTCACACACGATAGGCAAGCGCTCTGCCACTGAGCCACAACCCCAGCCCCTGAATTCTTTTTTTTTTTTTTAAGTTTTTTTGGTTGTTGATGGACCTTTATTTTATTCATTTATTTATATGCGGTGCTGAGGATCGAACCCAGAGCCTCACGCATGCTAGGCAAGCGCTCTACCACTTAGCCACAATCCCGGCCCCCCCGAATTCTTTACATATATTAATTATTAATTTCATAACAAATGTATACGCTTATCAGTTATGTGATAAACAACTGAGGGGAAAGAGCCTAAACAGTCATCTAATGGCAGATGTTGAGATTTAAATCTAGATACTCAGTTTCCAGAATCCTGTCTTTTAATCATTAGAGTAGATAGAAGGACAAGTTTAAAATATGAATAAAGAGCAAGAGACTCTAACTAATCAGATTTGAAAAATAACCAAAAACAATACTTCCAAGAAATTAAAAAATAGACTAATTGAAACTTAGATTCAATAGCCCAGGTGGACACAGGTTTAGACAAGTGGAAGAAAGGAAGAAATCATTCCAAATGTAGTACACTGGGATGAAAAAATAGCAAAGAATTCAAGAACCATGGAGGGAGACATAACTTGGTTTAACACATGCCTAACTGGAACTTGAGTTCAATTTACTGCCTTAAGGCTCTAAATAAACCTTTCACTATTTCTTCTATATAACTTAATTCCTTTAAGAATTTCTCTTAAAATGAGCAGGAGCCAGGTGTCACACCCCTGTAATCTCAGCTGCTAGGGAGTCTGACACAGAGGATCACAAGTTTGAGGTCAGTCTGGACAATTTGATGAGACCCTGCCTCAAAATACAAAAATAAAAAGAGCTGGGTGTGTAGCTTAGTGGTAGAGCATCCCTGGGTTTAATCCTTGGTACTGCAAAAAAAATAGAAATAAGATAAAATAAAAATCAAAGTAGGCATGATGTTAAACTTTCTCAGCAAAGGTTGGTGGACAGCGGTCGCAGTGACTCACACTTGTAATCCCAGCACTTTGGGAGGCTGAGACAGGAGAATCGCGAGTTCAAAGCCAACCTCAGCAACGGCGAGGCGCTAAGCAACTCAGTGAGACCGTCTCTACATAAAACACAAAAAACAGGGCTGGGGAAGTGGCTCAGTGGTTGAGTACCTCTGAGTTCAATCCCTGGTACCAAAAAAAAAAAAAAAAAGGTTGGTGGACAGATATCGCAGGAGAAAGTTTCTCCTTCTGTACTTTGGTGGGAGGCTATGGGTTGGCTGGCATGAGTGTGGAGACAACCAGTAAAATATCCACAGGCCCAAAACACAATCTGTGTTTGTGTGCATGACCTCACAGCCTTCTTGACAAAAAAACCAAACTTTTGCATGGCCTGCAGAGAGCTGACTTGTGCATTGGGAGTCATGCACCAGAAGTCACTTCTGTTAGCCTCTGCACAGGTTGTGTACAGCTCACCTGGGGCCAGAGGTCCAAACAGTTTCCCTCTGGAAACTCCTGTACAGCCTGAATGCTCTGAAAGGGGACTGATTACTTGGACTTCCACTGTAGGCTTACATTATCAGTTGCTGGTCCACCTGCTTCCTTACTTCTAATCTAGAGGGTGATCTATTGCTGGCTCAAGAAGTCCAGACTAGCTTGAGCTTGGCTAAGCCAACAACATTTTTTGATATGCAGTAGGCTGAACAACAGCTTCTCCAAAAAGATCTGAACCCCTTTCAAGTTTGTTTATTTTTAGATATCCTCTACCAGCTTTTTGGTACCATATAGAGCTTTCTTATATAATAAAGTCACTCTTTAGTCATAGTTAATAATTATTTACATTGGGGCTGGGATTGTAGCTCAGTGGTAGAGCGCTTGCCTTGCATGCGTGAGGCCCTGGGTTCGATCCTCAGCACCACATACAAAGCAATAAAATAAAGACATTGTGTCCATCTACAACTAAAAAAAAAAAATTAAAAAAAATTTTTTTAAAAAATAATAATAATTATTATTTATATTAAACTTCTTCTGCTTGACCTACTGTGTAATTCCTCTCCTGATTAGACCTAGACCATCATAAAGAAGAAGAAAGAGGGAATGGAGCAGAAGCAATTTTTGAAAAAGAATGGCTAATTTTTTTCTAAAATCGATTGAAGATCCTAAGCTGCAGATTAAGTAAACCCACTGAAGCTCAAACAAGAAAAAGGAAAGAAAAATCACATAGACACATCATAGTGCAATTGCAGAAAATGTAAGAAAAAAACATTTATTTTAAAGGTAAGTAGAAAAGAAAAACAAGTAGACTACCTGCAAAGAAACAATAGGGAGATGACTCGAGCAAAACTGGGAGATTTCTCAACAGCAACAATGGAAACAAAAGATGGTGGAATATTACCTTCGAAGCACTGCAAGAAAATAACTGTCATCCTAGAATTCTATGTAAAGAGAATATATTTCAGGGAAAAGAATGAAATGACATGGATTAATTTGAAAAACATTGTTGGCAAGGAAATAAAAGTACATAGTATATGATGCCATTTGTGTAACATTAAAGAAAACACAAAACTGAACTAAAGTGAGAACAGTTCCTACCTGGAATGGGGAGGAAATTGATGAGAAAGAAGTACAAGGGAATTTACTAGGATGAAATGTTCTGTTATCTCCATAGGGGTAGTGAATATACAAGTGTATAAATTTGCCAAAAATCATTGAACTGTGCACTTAAGATCTGAATATTATACATAAGTTACCTCTTTAAAAAAAAGAAGCTGGGCGCGGTGGTGCACGTCTATAATCCCAGCACTTTGGGAGGCTGAGACAGGAGAATCTCGAGTTCAAAGCCAGCCTCAGCAATGACAAGGCGCTAAGCAACTCAGTGAGACCCTGTCTCTAAATAAAACACAAAATAGGGCTGGGGGTGTGGCTCAGTGGTCGAGTATCCCTGAGTTCAATCCCCAGTGCCCCCCACCCAAGAAAAAGAAATTAGAGTGAATTTAAAACTACTAAGTAAATAAAAAATTGGCAGTTTGGACTGAGGGTATAGCTCAATGGTACAGTGATTGTCTAGCATGTGCAAAGTTGAGTTTGATCCCTAGCACTGCAAACATAAAACAAAACTGACCATTTACCTCCAACATTTTTTTCAGAGAAAACAAACAAAAACTTTCATGCTGTTTTTCATACCAGTGGTACTAATTTACATTCCCATCAATGATGTGTAAGAGTGTCCCTTCTCTGAATCCTTGCCAGCACTGTTTTTGTTGGTTTTGTCTTTTTTGATAGCCATTCTGAGGTAAGTTGACATTTCATTGCAGTGTTGATTTGCATTTTCCTGATAGTGATTTTGAACATATTTTTCACATAGTATTTTTTATTTATACATCTTTGAGAAATGTCTATTTAGACCATTTACCCATGTTTAAACTGAAGTATTTGGATTTTTTTTTCTGTTGAGTTGTTTTCAAGCTATATCTTCTGGACAGTAATCCCTTGTCAGATGAAGTTTGCAAATACTTTCTGACATCCTATAGGTTTTCTGTTTATTTATTTACTTACTTATTTACTTTGGCAGTGCTGGGGATCCAGCCCAGGATCTTTCACATGCTAGGCAACCTCTTTTAACTCTTGATTGTTTCTTTGTTATGCAGAAGCTTTTTAGTTTGATGTAATCTCATTTGCCAATTTTTACTTTTGTTGCCTGTGCTTTGGGGCATGCGAAAAATATCTTTAACCAGATCAAGGTCCTGAAGCATTTTTACTATCTTTTCTTCCCATAGTTTCATAGTTTGGGTCTTTCATTTAAGTCTTGGATCCATTTTAAGTTGATTTCTAGTGGATCAGGTTTTATTCTTCTGCATATGGTTTTCCTAGCATTTATTTGTTGAAGAGACTGCCTTTTCTCTGATGTGTTTTCCTGGTGACTTTGTAAGAATCAGTTGACTATAAATTGGATTTATTTCTGGTTTCTCTATTCTCTTCCACTGGTCTATGCATCTGTTTTTATGCCAGTATTACACTGTTTTGGTTACTATAGCTTTGTAATATGTTCTGAAGTCAGAGATTGTGATGCTTCCAGCTTTGTTCTTTTTGCTTAGGATTGCTTTGGCTATTTGGAGTCTTTTGTGGTTCTATATGAAGTTTAGGAGTTTAGGGGGTTTAGGGAAACTATTTCTGTGAAGAGAGTCATTAATATGTATTTGTTCTATTTCTTTGAAGAAAGTTATTGGTATCTTGATAAGTAAGGATTAAAATGAATCTATAGATTGACCTGGGTAGTGTGGACATTTTAACATTAATTTGTCTGATCCATAAACATGGGATTTCTTTCCGAGGTGTGAGGGGGTTTCTCATCACTGTTTTGTGGGGCTCATTATAGACTTCTTTTACCTTCTCGGTTAAATTTATTCCTAGACCTTTTTATTATTGTTGTTATTTTTTGGTGGTTTTGTTTGTTTTGAGATGGAGTCTTGCTGTGTTGCCCATGCTGGCCTTTAACTCCTGGGCTCAAGTAATCCTGTCTCAGCCTCTTGAGTAACTGGGATTGCAGATGTGTGGTATAGCACCTAGACTTAAGTTTTTTTGTTCTCTCTCTCTTTCTCTCTCTCTCTCTCTCTCTTGCTATTATAAATGAGATTGCTTGCTGGAATTCTATTTCAACTAGTTCATTATTGGTGTGTGGATATTTTATTGATTTTTATAATATATCCCTGCAACTTTAGTGAATTTATCAGTTCTAATGATATTTGGTGGCATTTTTAGGCTTTTCCTTGTTTGTAAATGAGATAGTTTAACCTCTTTCTTTCCCATTTAGATGCACTTTCTCTTGCTTAATTGCTCTGGCTAGAACTTCCACTACTATGTTGAATAAGAGTGTTGAGAGTGGGCATCCTTAATTGTATTGGTATATATTCCTTCTATATCTAATTTGTTGAGAGTTTTTGCCATGAAGGGTTATCAGATTCTATTAAATGCTTTTTGTCCTTCATTCTGTTGATGTAATGTATCTTGTTTATTGATTTGTGTATGTTGAATCATTCTTGCATTCCGAAGATAAATCCCATTTGATCATGGTGTATAATCCTGATGTGCTGTTGGATTTGGTTTGCTAGTATTTTGTTGAGAATTTTTGCATTTATGTTCATCAGGAAGATTGGTCTATAATTTTCTTTTTTATTGTATCCTTGTCTAGTTTTAGTAGGAGCACAATGCTGGCTTTATAGAATGAGTTCAGAATACCCTACATTTCAATTTTTTTGGAATCTATTGAGAACTGAGAATATATTGATATAATTCAGCAGTGAAGTCATTCAGTCCTGGGCTTTTCTTTGTTGAGATACTTTTGTACCAATTCAATTTTTTATGCATTATTTGTGTGCGTAGGTTTTCTGTTTTTTTATGGTTCAATATTGGTAAGTTATATTTATCCAGGAATTAATCCACTTCTAGGTTTTCCAATTTTTTGGAAAAAAACAGCATATAGCTGTTCATAATGGTCCTCAGTGCTTTTTCATATATTGTGGTATCAGTAATAATATTTCCTTTTTTCAATCTTCAGTTTTTTTATTTGGGTTTTTCTTTTCTCCTTGGTTAGATTAAATAAAGTTTTATCCACTTAGTTTTAAAAACTCTTTGTTTTCTTAATCTTTTGCATTGTAAACTTCTGTAAAAATATTTATATTCAGATTTTTGTGTGGACATCTTTTCATCTCCTTTTTTAAAAAAAAATTTTATTTTATTTTACTTTATTTTTAGTTGTAGATGAACACAATGTCTTTATTTTATTGCTTTGTATGTGGTGCTGAGGATCGAACCCAGGGCCCCACGCATGCAAGGCAAGTGCTCTACCACTGAGCTACAATCCAGCCCCCTTTTCATCTTCTTTGAGTAAATATCAAGGGACTTGATTGCTGGATTGAATAATATATAGTTAAGATTCTTCAGAGAAACAGAATCAATATGATGTATATATGAAAAGGGATTTACAAAATGGATAGATGGATTAAGTCTACAGTCTTCAGGGTTGATATCTCAATTTGAGTCCAAAGATTGACAGGCTGCTATAGAACCAGGAAGAGCCAATGTTCCAGTTATAAAACTGTCAGGCAGTAAAAGCCTGTCTTAAATCAGGGAAGGTCAGTTCTTTGCTCTGTTCAGGTCTGAAACTGATTGGATAAGGCCCGCTCACATTATGGAGGGTATCTGCTTTACTCAATCAAATTTTTTTTCTGCATCTATTGATATGGGCATATGATGTTTCTTCTTTAGCTCGTTGATATGATAGGTCATATTAATTTATTTTCAAGAGTTGAACTGGTCTTGCTTACATAGAATAAATCCCACTTGGTCATTGTATATAATTGTTTTTATATATTGTTGGATTTATTTGTTAATATTTTGCTGGGAAATTTTTAATATGTTCATGAGAGGTATTGGTCTATATTTTTTTATTTTGCTTGGCTTTGGTTTTATGGTAATATTGGGTCTACAACATGAGTTAGGAAGACTTCCCTCTGCTTCTATCTTCTGGAAAGATTGTAAAGAATTGGTGAAATTTCTTCCTTAAGAGTTTGTTAGAATTGTCCTGTGAGCCCATCTGGGCTTGGTGCTTTCTGTTTTGCAAGGTTATTAATTATTAACAAATTTCAGATTATCTGCTTATTCCTGTGAGCCCATCTGGGCTTGATGCTTTTTGTTTTGAAAGGTTATTAATTATTAACAAATTTCAGATTATCTACTTATTCTTGTGTGCATTTGGGGAAATTGTATCTTTCAAGGAATTGGTCAACTTAATCTGTGCTAAATTTGTGGGCATAGAGTTGTTCATAGTATTCTTCTAACATCATTTAATGTCCAATTTGGATCTGTAGTGATGTCTCCTTTATATTTCTGATATAAGCAATTCATGTGTTCTCTTCTTTTTCTTAATTAGTATGGGTAAAGGCTTATCAATTTTATTGCCTTTTTCAAAAAATCATCCTTCATTCAGTTTTGTTGATTTTTTTCCTATGAATTCCTGTCTTCAAATTCATTGATTCTACTCTAATTTTATTATTCCTTTTGTTCTCCTTACTTTGGACTTAATTTGTTCTTTTTTAGCTTTATAAGGTAGAAGCATAGATTGTAGGTATCAGATTTTATCATATAGAAACTTTCAATGCTATAAATTTTCCTCTAAGCACTGCTTTTGCTGCATTTCACAAATTTTGATAAGTTGGCTTTTTACTTTTTAATGGAAAAATTTTCTTGGGATTTCACTATTGATGTATGTGTTATTTAGAAGTGTGTTGCTTAATCTTCCACTATTTTGGAACTTTGTAACTATCTCTGGTAGTGATTGCTAATTTAATTCCATTGAGGTCTAAGAGTATACATTGTGTAATTTCTATTACTTTAAATTTGTTGAAGTAGCTGGGCGCGCAGTGGCTCACGCCTGTAATCCTAGCACTTTGGGTGGCTGAGACAGGAGAATCGCGAGTTCAAAGCCAGCCTCAGCGACGACGAGGCCCTAAGCAACTCAGTGAGACCCTGTCTCTACATAAAATACAAAATAGGGCTGGGGATGTGGCTCAGTGGTCGAGTACCCCTGAATTCAATCCTCAGTACCAAAAAAAAAATTTGTTGAAGTGTGTTTTATGACCCAAAATATGGTCTGTTTTGGTAAGCATTCCATGCAAACTTAAGCAGAATGTATATTTTACCATTGTTGAATAAAATAGATGTCTACTATATCCAACTGATTGATGATATTGTTGAGTTCAAATATAGTCCTCAAAAATTTTCTATTTGATAAATCTATTACTAACAGAGGTGTACTGAAGTCTCCAATTATATCAGTGGATTTATCTTACTACCCTTATAGTTTTATCAGTTTTTAATTTATACATATTTGATGCTCTGTTTTTAAGTTTAGACACAACAAGGGTCATTATGTCTTCTTGGAGAATTAATCAATTTATCATTATGTCAGGTCTCTCTTGATGCTGATAATTTTTCTTGTTGTGAATCTGCTTTCTCTGAAATTCATGTAGCTACTCTCATTCGTTTAGATTAATATTAGCATGGGATACTATTTTTCCATTTCTTTACTTTTTTTTTTTTTTTTTGGTACTGATGGTTGAAGCCAGGGATACTGGACCACTGAGCCACATTCCCAGCCCTATTTTGTGTTTTATGTAGAGACAGAGTCTCACTGAGTTGCTTAGTGCCTCACTGAGTTGCTTAGTGCCTCACCGTTGCTTCAGCTTTTTAATTTGAATCCATCCCATTTATTGATTCTTTTTTTTAATTTATTTTTTAGTTGTCAATGGACCTTAATTTTATATGTGGAGCTGAGAATCGAACCCAGTGCCTCGGGCATGCTAGGCAAGCGCTCTACCACTGAGCCACATCCCAGCCCCCCATTTATTGATTCTTGATTTTATTTCTTATGCTTTAGGAGTCTTGGTAAGGAATTCGAGGGCTAATCCAATGTGATGAAGGTTTGGGCCTACTTTTTCCTCTATTAGGCACAGGGTCTCTGGTCTAATTCCTAGGTCTTTGATCCACTTTTTTTTTTTAAGTTGTAGATGGACGCAATATCTTTATTTTATTTATTTATTTTTATGTGGTGCCGAGGATCGAACCCAGTGACACACATGCGAGGCAAGCGCTCTACCATTGAGCCACAGCCCCAGCCCCCTTGATCCACTTTGAGATGAGTTTTGTGCATGGTGAGAGATAGGGGTTTAGTTTCATTTTGCTGCATATGGATTTCCAGTTTTCCCAGCACCATTTGTTGAAGAGGCTATCTTTTCTCCAATGTATGTGTTTGGCACCTTTGTCTAGTATCAGATAACTGTATTTAAGTGGGTTTGTCTCTGTGTCTTCTGTTCTGTACCATTGGTTTACATGTCTATTTTGGTGCCAGTACCATGCCGTTTTTGTTACTATAGCTTTGTAGTTTGTGATCTGCCCAAATTCCACAACTAGTGAGGGCAGGGAAATTTCAACTCACCTGCATGTCTTTGCAGAAGCCTCCTTGGTGGGGCTTTATGAAACGTAAGAACATAGGCCACTAATAACAATACCCAACAAGCTGTACTTTCTCTGCATCAGGCCCTATGCTATGTGCAATAGACATATTTTTTCAAGCCCTCAAAACTACCTTACAAATGAGATACTCTTGTTTGCACTTGTTCACTCTGTGAAGAGCTAGCGGGGTATATGCTTCGAGACCCAAAGGGCAAGCTGCAGGAGGTAGGAGTTTCTTGCCAGGCAGTAGTCTCCTGTAGCGTGAACAAAGGTCTGTGCACATTGCGGGGAAAGGAAGTGGTGGAGTGTCTCTTTTTGCTGTTCTCTACAGATGTGAGGCTCCTCTCTACATGTGGTCTCCACATATTGTCTGTCCCTGATCTCCCATAGACTTTGTGCCACTTTGTTCCCAGGGATGTGTGTCCCAATTATCATATAACGTTCTTGCCTCCCACCACACACTCCGGGGAAGCGGGAGGAAACTCTAAGGGAGGACGCAACTCGCAGAGATCCTCCAGTTAGGAACCGTTAACGAAGGCCGAAGTTCCCGCCCCAGCGAAGCCTGAGTTTCTGCTCAGCGGGCCGGGCCTCAGCGTCCACTGGTCTGCGGCGCAGTGGAGGGAGCGCTCCGCTGCCCTGGGGAGGGGCCGGCTCCAGGGGGCGGGTCCCGGCGTCCTGGGGTGGGGACTGCTAAAGCCTGGGCTTTTAAGCCAGACTGCCGTGTGGCTTCGCCGTGGGTCGCCTGAAGAGACGGAATCCGACCCTTCAGGTCCCAGCAGTCCGCGATGCGCCTCCACCTGCTCCTGCTGCTCGCGCTGTGCGGAGCCGGCTCTACTTCCGGGGCGCTCAGCTACAGCTTGGAAGGAAGCTGGAGGATCCGCAACGCAAATGGCTCGCTGGACCTGTTCGGGACGGTCCCGGGCTGCGTGCACACCGCCTTGTTCCAGCAGGGCTTTATCCAGGTACGGTGTGCGGCTGTCGGGGAACCTGCGCCCGAGTTCCCCGAGAGATGCGAGGGGCCCAGGGCCCGAGCCTGGCTGTTCTCGTCGGTTTGGCACTTTCCTTTCTCTTTGCATCTTGTGAGAGGCAGGGCGGAGGTGGGGGATCCCCGGGCAGGGGGTACAGTCTAGATGGAGACTGACTCACCCAAGCTGGGAGATCAGTAACTCAGGAAAAAGGAACTAGATAGAGAAAACAGTATTTCTATTCGAAGTTTACTTACTGCCATATTCTCAACAGAAGCCCTATACAAAGGACACGTCACTAGCCCGGCGCGGTGGCGCACGTCTGTAATCCCAGCACTTAGGGAGGCTGAGACAGGAGAATTGCGAGTTCAAAGCCAGCCTCAGCAACGGCGAGGCACTAAGCAACTCAGTGAGACCCTGTCTCTACATAAAACACAAAACAGGGCTGGGGATTTGGCTCAGTGTTCGAGTGCCCCTGAGTTCAATCCCTGGTACCACACACACACACACACACAGAAAGACATGTCACTGATAAGCGTAAGATGGGAGATGACAATTCAAACTACCTGGGTGCTTCAGGGAACAATAGCCTTTAGCTAACTAAGAGCTTATCAAGAAATGTCTCAAGTTTTCATTTTTGCTTTTAGGCTACAGAAAGTCAGAATTGGGATTGATACAGTGCTTAGGTTCAGGAGAATGAGACCTACAAGAATAAAACTGGGGTTGTCAGTGCTATTGTAAATTCTAAATATTTTGGATGGGGACTGGTGGTACTGGGGCCCCTTGCACACGCTAAACATGCACTGTACAGCTGAGCTACACCCCTAGCCTTAAAGCCTAAAATAAATTTTGAGACTGTTGTATGAGGGAATGTGGTGGGCATGTGCGGTGTATGTGTGTGCGCATGTGTGTTGCACATGTGTAAGTCTCCATCACATAATAGAATCTCTAACTAACTTTGTTAGACTCCTTGGAGGGATGTTTTCTATTTGGCAGCCTGGGCATCTTGGTTTGCAAACAGACATTCATCTTCCACAGCTTTTGCTGTTCAGTTGCTGCTTATTGTTTTCTCACATCTTGTCTTTGCTCAGGGCAAGATGTACTTGATGCTTCTACCGTTGCCATGCATTATCCCAATTCTTAGAAAAACTCTAGCGAGTAGGTGTTCTTACCTGGGTTTTATGGATAATATGGAGTTATGGATCTTAAAAGACGTTAGAGAACATGTCAAGGATCACACAGCAAGGAAATTGACAGAAATGGAATTCTAATTCAAGTTGGACCCAGCTTCACAGCCTGAATTCTATACTCTGTTAATACAGTACATGTGACATGGACCATAGCTGACTTTGGTACCTTTGGCTTAATTACACCTACTTTGAGAATGCTTGTGGGTTTTTTTGTTTTTGTTTTTTGTTTTTGGTACCAGGGATTGAACTCAGGGGCACTCGACCACTGAACCACATCCCCAGCCCTATTTTGTGTTTTATGTAGAGACAGGGTCTCACTGAGTTGCTTAGTGCCTCACCATTGCTGAGGCTGGCTTTGAACTCGTGATTCTCCTGTCTCAGACTCCCAAAGTGCGGGGATTACAGGCATGGGCCACCACACTCGGTTTATACCTGTGTTTATCTGCACGGTCTCTGCCTTATTTTAGTAGTAGAATTAAACCAGTGGGAAATACAAGAACACATCTTAACTGTAGAAATGGATAGGAATTGTTCAATTGGGTTTGTTGTTGGATTGGATGTGAGAAGACAGAAAGAGGAGTCAGAGAATTTTTTTTTTTTAATCTAAGTTGCTGGCTGATTGAAATTTGCATTTACTGAGAGGCTCTGTGACCAACTTGCACTGTTTCACAGGTGATTGTTTGGGTTTCCTGACAAAAGCTTAACCTTAGGTGTGGAGGGGTAAAATAACCTTTTCCCACTCCCTCAAGATTCAATAATTTGAGTCTACAAAGTAGAATCCCCAGTACAAAAAAAAAAAAAGGACAATGGGCAGATTTCCAGAAGAAAAGGAAAGATACAAATTTGAACATGCAATTTGAACATGCAAGAACAAAGGAGCCATACAAAGTGGGAAATTCAAAGGAGGGTCAGATGGCTGAAGCTTAAATACGCACTTCATCGGGGAGAGGGAAGTGAAGGCTGCAGGCAAATTTAAAGAAAGAGTGAATGGTTTTTAGGGGAGATGAATAGGCCAAAACAACAAACACTAACTAGTCCAGTGGGAAGTTTGCCTGGGCTTTGAGTATGGTGTCAATTCTAATCTTTATTCCTTCTAGTTAATCTTTTGGAGGATCTAGCCTTTTGATAACCATCCAGCTAGGCAAGTGGGATAGATTGCCAAGAAACCAAGGACACTTGGAGATGGGATATGAAGTATAGGGTTTATTGAGAAATGTTTACAAGGGAGGTCTAGTGGTGACACACTGGACAGACAGATGTTTACCAGTGGCGACAGGATAGACAGATGTTTCACTAGAAATTCCAGTTGTAATGGGCTAGATAGGTACAACTCTGCTCCATAAAGGGCCTCCTGTATCTCCCCAGACAGGTACATCCCCAGAAAGCAGCTCCTCCTATACCTCAGGATGCTTCATCTAGGGCCAACTCCCTGGTCAAGCCCTTCCCTCTCCACAATGCTCTGATCTGTTCCCATTATTGCAGGGAGGGGGTTTTACAGTTTAGATTACAGAAGAAGCATCAGCTTAGCTTGCTTTTCCTTTTGTATTAGCAACATCCCACCTTGGTGTGCATGCAAGAAAGCAGCTCTCTACAGATAACAGTAACTTGCCCTAATTCCCAGCATACATGAGAGAGAATCAGTGTCCTTCACGAAAATGTGTTATCTGGGGATGGGACTCAGTGGAAGAGGGCTTGCTTTGCATTCACCAGGCCCTGCGTTCAATCCCTAGCACCATCAAAAAAAAAAAAAAAAAAAAAAAAAAAAGAAGGTAGAGGAGGAGGAGGAGGAGGAGGAAGAAGAAGAAAATATGTATCTGTACCTTTCTGCCCAGGCTCACTGTCTTTGTTTCCTTGACTTGGCTTGGTATTTAGGAATAGAAAAGGGCATTCAGGAACATGGTGTTTTACTGTCCTCTGTTCTTTAAGGACAACACAGGGAAACTTCAGATAAAGCCCTTTCCTGCACTTTGGGAAGCAAAGAGGAGGAGAGATGGGAGAGAGTTGGGATTTGAGGGGTGAGATTAGGTGTTAAAGTTCTATTTTGGAGTATGATTTTCTGAACCCAACAGGTATCTTGGAAAGTTTGCACTCCTTCTTTTTTTTTTATTTGGCCTATTATGCTATACAATAATAGGCATTAGAAATAGCAAGGAAATGAATACGACTTGAGTTTCAATTTTTTTGAGAGGTAATTTAGTGAGGCAGAAACCTAACTAATTGCTGTATAATATGTTAAGTACATAGATAAGGGGACTCTTTTGTTAGGATGTTCTCAGCTTTCCTGTGCAATTTCTCATTTGTATAATTTTGAAAAGATTCTTTTTTTAAAGGTATTTTCAGTGTGCCCAATTTGAAGATATAAATAATAACAAGAAAAGTTGTAAACCTGACTTCCAGAGATAACCACTATTAAAATTTAAAAAGGTATTATGTCCATTCAGAAGTTTCTATGCCCAAACATTTATAAGTATTTAAATATATGCTTTAACAACTTTTTATATTTAGTATTTTGAGATACTCTTATATTCAGTAAAGCATATTTCTACGAATCATGCTTATTGGTTCTTTTTTCTTCCCCTGTACACATTTACCTTTACCTATAATTAGTCACTCATTATTGGATGGTTAGAGCTGACTCCTTTTTCTGTTTATAGGGAATGATCCTTTAAACTAAATTTTGGTATATATCTTTATTTTCTTAGACAAATATTTAGAAGTAGAATAGATAATTCAAAGGGAATACAGTTTTTAAGTTTTTGTATGCACTTCTAAGTTGCTGTTCATGAAATTGTACTAATTGTACACTCTCATAGTCATTTTATCAGATTGCTTATTTTAGGTGCTGGCTTTGAATATTAGTTAAAAGAAAGAGCAACAATAAAACCCAATTCACCTGTTTTCTCTGGTACGTGGGTGCTAATTCTCAGTAAGGGGGGGCGGCTAGGGAAGAATAAAGGTACTTTGGATTAGGCAGAAGGGAGTGAAGGGAGGGAAGGGGTTTGGGGTAAGTGATTGTAGGATGAATAAGACATTAACCTATGTGCATATATGATTATTGACCACTGTAACTCTACATATTGTACAACCAGAAGAATGAGAAATTATACTCCATTTATGTATAATGTGTCAAAATGCATTCTACTGTCACGTATAAATAATTAGAACAACAACAACAACAAAAATACAATTTACCTTTTAGTGAGGTTAAATACCTTTGATGTGTTTATTGAATATGTTTGCTAGTGACTTGGGGGTTATTTATGTTCTTTATTTATCCACTGGCTAGTCCTCTTTTTGAATATAAACTTTAAGATCTTTTTACATGTTACATATTTTCAAAGATTTCTCATTTATTAATGATATATTTTTCATGTAGGTGTTTTAAAGTTTTATATGGAAATATATTTTTAAAATTTTGGTAGTTGTAGATGAACAGAATGCCTTTATTTTGTTTATTTTATGTAGTGTTAAGGATGAACCCAGTGCCTCACATGTGCTAGGCAAGCACTCTGCCACTGAGCTACAGTGCCAGCCCTATACAAATATTTTAAGTTTTTTCTTTTTTGATTGTTTCTTTGGTCAGTGTATTAGTCAATTTTCCATTATTATAATAAAATACTGAGGCTGGGTACTTAATACAGAAAAGATGGTGTTTATTTAGCTAACAGTTTTGGAGGCTGAAGTCCTCCAAAAAAAAAAGTGCTAGCTTTGCTAAAGCCCTGTTGGCTATGTTACATCACTGCAGATGGCTTCACTGGGCATCCTGTGTGAGGGGGGAGAACATATGGGTAGGGGCCAGTAAGAACCTTCCAGCAGGCCCCACCTCTTAAAGGATCCACTACCTCCCAACATCCAAACTTACATTACATACAAACCATAAAAGATAGCACATCTTCCTATTTGTATGGTACCTTTTTTATATTTAAAAATTTGACATATTGATTTTTTAAATGGTTAATAAATTGTTCATATGCCATGATTAGAACAATTTCTCTTCTGTTCACTAAAGTATTAATTTTATTATGTACCAAATTCTCACACACTGATATAATTTTCTTATTCCTTCTTTTTTAATCTTTTTAAAAAATTATAAAAGTTCAATCTTTACTATGCAAAGAATTAATGTAATTCCCAGTGGCTTGACAGGCTGAGGCAGAATGCTTACAAGTTCAAAGCCAGCCTCAGCAACTTAGTGAGGCCTTCAGCAACTGAGACCTTGTCTCAAAATAAAAAGATAAAAAAGGCTGAGAATGTGTCTCAGTGGTTAAGTGCCCCTGGGTTTAATTCCCAGTACAAAAAACAAAAAACAAATGAACAAACAAACAAACAAAAAAAAACAGAGTAGAAAATATAAAGAAGAAAGAAAACCAATTAAAAGCACACTGTAATACAAAAATAACCACTGCAAGATATTTAGAGTTTATCTTTCTAGACATTCTGTAAGTATATACAATAATATAAAAATAAAGCAATTGTGTAAGATGGTTTTATAAGCTTTTTTTTTTTTTTTTTGGTACTGGGGATTGAACTCAGGGGTACTAGACCACGAGCCACATCCTCTGCCCTATTTTGTGTTTTATGTAGAGACAGGGTCTCACTGAGTTGCTTAGCGCCTCGCTGTTGCTGAGGCTGGCTTTGAACTCGCAATTCTCCTGTCTCAGCCTCCCTAAGTGCTGGGATTACAGGCTTGAGCCACCGCGCCTGGTTTATAAGCTATTTTTTCATTTAAAATATATGATAAATATATTCTGTGTCTGTGTTTATAAATATAAATCCAGAAGAGTTTTCAGTAACCACCTAGGCTCCATTATAAAGATGTAACTTCCTCAAAATATACACTTAAAAATAGAAGAAAACATAAATATATAAATAGACACATGTTGAAAAGGGGTGGGCATCAGGTTTTTAGTATTTTTTCTGTAAATTCTATTATTACCTTATATTCTTCTCATGTAATTTGGAAAAATGACTAAAGAAGGACATTTTTTAGACAGGTAAATATATAAAATATAAACTATAAGATAATATCATAGGAGCAATATATGTGATTAACATGGTTTTATTCATTCTGCTGAGAGGCCCTAATCTGCAGGTTATCATTCATAAATACATTCTAATAATATGTACATAAGAGTGGATTAATGTACATTTTTATATTTTTTTTAAGTTGCAAAGAAGCAATTTCCATGTGAATATTTTTTAAAATTACTGTGGTAAATTTCAAAGAGATACCAAAATAGAAATAGCAAAATGAACTTCCATTTATCCATTACCTGGCTTCAACAATTATCAATTTATGGTTAATTTTGTTTCTTCCTCCACCCAGCACACTATTACTTATTATTCTGAAGCATTTTCAGACCTATTATTCCATCCATAAATACTTTGGTTTGGCTTTTTAAAGGTAAGGACTTTCTTTTTAAAAAACATAACCACAATACCCTTATCACCCATGGAATATTTTGATGTGTTTTAAAGTAGGAAGTCTCATAATTATGGTCCAAAATGATTAAACATAAATTTATTCTGAAAACAGAAGATACTTTCCTAGGTGTTACACTAACCATCCATATAGGTCTTAGGTATTAAAAATGGAATGTCTTTATTTGATCATTTTATGATGGGAAATAATCTCAGAAGTTTTTAGGAAAGGACTCATTTAATGGTCCATATGTTTTCTTCTAAAAGATTGACTGCTTAAACCATGTGTGACACTGTGGAGATAAATTAGCTAATGACTGCATGCAATGTTATGCTAAATTTAAACAAATAATTATAAATTCATAGTATCAGTTTCTGGAAAGAGAGAATTGTTAGGGTCTTTAGGCCCTCATTATTTATTTATTTTAAATACTTTCATTTTATTTATTTACTTTTTTATGTGGTGCAGAGGATTAAACTCAGTACCTCACACATGCTGGGCAAGTGCTCTACCACTGAGCCACAACCCCAACCCTCATTTTTTGTTTTAAAAAGGTTTTTTTTTTATTTAAATCTGATTCTTAAACCTGGTCACATACTTCCACATTTGATGCCACACAGGGTATGTTTGGGCCATGGGAAGATGGAATTAATTTGGCTCAACACTGAGAATCAAAGGACTGTCTGAAGTAGAATTTTTAGGTGGGGTACTGGTTTGTTCTTATCCCATGTAAATGTATATCATCAACCTAGACTATAAAATTCATTTTCATGTAATATTTATTTGATGTCTTCCATGTTCAATGCACTCTTTTGGGCCCTTTCAGTGCAGTTGTTCATATAATTTCCACAATAACTCTGTGGAAAAGATACACAAAGCCTCACATTGACTGAGGCTCAGAGAAGTTATTGCCCAAGATCATCCATTTAATAAACAATGGAGCAGTGATTCAAACCCATATGTTCCCTTCACCCATCATGGTGCCTATCAGGAGAAAGAGTATAGAGCCACACAGTAAGGGGAGGGAGGGAAGAATAGAAGTTCAGTGGATTAGACAGAGGGGAATGAAGGGAATAAGGAAGACAGTAGGATGAACTGGACATAATTTCCTATGTTCAGATATGAATACACCAACGATGAAACTCTACATCATGTACAACCACAAGCATGGGGTCCTAATTAGAATAATTTATGCTCCATGTATGTATGTCAAAATATACTCTACTGTCTTGTATATCCAAAAAGAATAAATAAAAAAAATGCAAAAAAGTAAATAGCAAAGAAAACAATCATTGTTTTAATTTTAAAATGCCCAACGAAAACTGTGATAAGAGCACAATATACTATTGCTCAAAATTTGCCACCCAAAGCATCCCATTTGCTAAAATTTTCAGTAAATACAAGTATTGCCTGAGGATTAATGCACATATCGCTTCTATCACTCTTCTCTCCTGGTTTCCAGTGAGGAATTCTGCTCCATTCTCACCTGAATGTCCTCATGGTATATGAAATTCAATATATCCAAATCCCTTCTTGAAGTCCTTTCAATCTTAAATTTCTCTTACTGAACCTATCTCTAACAAAAGCACGAGTATTTTCTTTGTGAACTAGGCCCAGAATCTTGGTGCCATTTATTTTTATTTTTATTTCTTCTCTTCTCACTTCATATTGCCAGGTACTGGATTTTGTGGTCCAACCTCCACCACCTTACCACCTACAATATTTTATAACCATTTTATCCTAATGATTTCTACTACTATCACCCTAACTTAATGCTTTTTTCAAAAACAGGTCAGTTAGTTTTAATGACTTTTTGAAATAGAGAATATAAGTGGTAAAAACTTTAAAAAAAATTTTTTTTAGTTGTAGATGGACACAATACTTTTATTTTGTTTTATTTGTTTTTATGTGGTGCTGAGGATCAAACTCAGTGTTTCACGTGTGCCAGGCAAGCGCTCTACCACTGAGCCACAACCCCAGTGGTAAAAACTTTTAAAAACTAGGATATCTAATGAAAAGCAAGTCTTCTATCACTGCCTTCTAGTTCATCAGTTCCTTCCACAGAAACAATCCGTGTCCTGTATATTCTTCTGGATAAACATATGACATATATCATCTATAGACTTATCTATTTCCCCCCACAAATGATGGCATTCCACATCTATTGCTTTATACTGACTTTTGATTTGATAAATCTTAGAAATCATTTCAGATCAGTACATATAATAGAAATGATAACTCTCATTATTGAGTTCTCACTGGGTGCCAAGAATGGTCCTAAGCACTTTTCAAAATTATCTCTTGTAATCTTTGTACTGATCCGTGAGCCATGTAAGTACAGTTATTATCTCCATTCAGGATCTCAGAAAATGGATGTACACAGGTGCTTTATGAGCTCCACAAGGTTCCACAAGTACCAGGGTTGAGCTGGAGCACAAACCAATTATAAAATGACCCTTTCACTGCCTCTTCCACCCATCAGCTCCATGCACCTCTAATTTCATCTCAGAGGCAGCAGAACTCTACTGTCCAACCACAGTCCCTGAGCAAGTATGGTCTCTTGCTCTTACCCTCTTATTGCCTTAAGAATCCTTCCATCATCTTAACCCCCAACCCTTTCCCTCTCCTCTGCCAATCCAAAGTTTCTCCATTCTTCTCTTGCCCCCCCCCCCCAATCTCCTCCCTCCCATTATAGATTAGTATCCACTTATCAGAGAAAACATTTGGCCTTTGGTTTTTTGGGATTGGCTTACTTTGCTTAGCATGATGTTCTCCAACTCCATTCATTTACCTGCAAAAAAACTAAACAAAAAAAATTTTAAAAAGTATATCAAATAGCTAATAAAAATTCCCAATTAAAAAAAAAAAGAATCCTTCCAGGCATTTTTTCTAGACTTTTATGAATTCCAGCTTCTGGGAACTTGCTGTTATGCTGTAGTGAGGGGATCAAGCCACTTACCTGTGTCTCTTTGAGGTCCCTTGCATGATGCTTGGCACTTAGCAGTGGGCTAAGCAAATTGTCTTGTTTTTCTGCGTTATATTGTAGTCTCTCTGGTCAGAAAAATAAGGAGCCCCTTTAAATTGCAATTCCTTTTTACCTAGAGTGCTGTTAGATGGAAGCAGTATTTATTAACATAAGGATTTTAGAAAAAAATAATGTTTAGACTGAACAAAATGTTTTGACTGACTTGTGGGCTGTACCTATGCACCCTTTGAAGTAAGAATCATAGCTGAAGATGTATGTAACAATAATTAAGATTCAGAGAGTATATCCCCTCCTTCCCTCCCTTTCTCTTTTCCTTTTTTTTTTTTTTGGTGTGGTGCTGGGGAATGCACCCAGGGAGGGCTTCATGCATGCTAGGTAAGTTCTCTACCCCTGAGCTACATCTCCAACCCTAAAATTTTTTTTCTTTATTTTTATTATACTTAGTACTTAGTTCTAAGTACTTTTATTAGTACTTAGTTCATGGAAATTTATATGCACACATATTTATCTTTTTTTGCAGTACTGGGAGTTGAACCAGGGCCTTGCACATGCTTGATAAGCACTCTACTTCTGAGTTATATCCTCAGCCCTATGTTTATGATTTTAAAAGTCTAATCATTATATGAATAGCTATGTACCCACTATCCAACTTATAAGCCTGCATATCACTGACACCACTGTAGTTATTTTCCCCTCCCCAGTCTCATGCCTGCTTCTCTCAGAGGTATCAACTGTGTTAAGTCAGCTTTTCATCACTGTAAAAAATACCTGAGATAATCAACTTATAAAGAAAAAAAGATTTGTTTGGACTCTGGTTTTACAGATGTCAGTTCATGATCAATGGTTTTATTGTTTTGGGCCTGTGGTGGCATATCATGGGGGCAGTGCATGGTGGAACACATTAACTTACTTCATGGCTGAGAAGCCAAAAAGAGGAAGGAGAGAAGCAGCTGAGCTCCCCCCATCCCCTTCAAGGGCACACCCACAATAACCAGAAGACTTCTCACTAGGCTCTTTCTTAAAGGGTTCATCACCTTCCAATACTGCCATGCTGTGGACCAGGCTTTTATACCATATGGACATTTGGGGGGCTTTTAAGACTAAAGCTAAGCCAGACACAGTAGTGTATGCCTGTAATCCCAGCAATTTGGGAGGCTGAGGCAGGAGGATCACAAGTTCAAGGCTAGCCTGGGCAACTTAGCGAGACCCTCAGCAAATTATTGAGACCCAGTCTCAAAATAACAATAAAAAAAAAACTTGAGGATGTAGCTCAGTGGTAGAACACTCAATCCCCAGAATAGTGGAAGGGGGTAAAAAAAATAAAAGCTATACATTACTATTCTGAATTATCATCTCTTTGCTTTTTACAAATTGAGGTTTTACCAAATACCTGTGTATCTTAATCAATATATTGTTTAATTTTGCTTGTTTTCAGATAAATGTTTTCTTAACATTTATTTAATTATTATTTTTGTCAAAGTATACCAGAAGATGGAATGGTTATAAAGTCTTTCTTCGTTTAGCTCCATTTGAGCTAGTTGTATCTGACCCTATGTCAGGCTTTGGACTGAAGCGGAATTTGGGAGGAAAATCTATACCTGGTTAAGAAGTCTGTATGTCTATAATCAGATATAATATATAGAGGCCAGAAGCTTACTGAGAAAAGGAGACTAATGCTGTGATTTAGTTGCTCTGATGATACCTGATTTGTTAATATGTTGTAAGTCGAGTAAATATCAATTATAAATAGCCAGCTCAGGCACATACATGCCATATTTATCTCATGGTTTGCACTTTATAAATAGCATTGACATTGTAACTACTGATGGTGTTGGTGACACTAATGGCAGTACTAGGTAATGATTACGTATGTGGACTCTGAGACAGATTTCCTAGTTCTGAGTCAGTGCTCCATAATTTAATTGCTGCTTGCCGTTGAGCCTTGAATTCTTTGTGAGTAAATGGGAGTGATAATAGTACCTACCTAATAGGATCATAGGCAGTAACTTTTAGCTATTGTTTTGAATGTTGCAGATGTCATCTGGTATAAAAGTGTAAGTAAATGTGGCATGAGGCATATAGTCTAGTCCAAAGAATTGGTGTTAGACCAAGTTGGTTTCATTCTGGGATGTACTTTGCTTGGTCGTGGGACCTCAAGAAAGACACTCCAGCTTTTGTTTCTTACTCTGTAAAATGATATTTACTATATGTGTTTATTATGAAAATAAGAGTATATGCGCATCTCTTTGGAGGATGATATATAGTACATGGTCAATAATAATACTGTTACTGGTCTTAGGGCTCATAGGTTTGCTTAACAGCTCAGTGACATACATGGGTCCTTAGTCTTTAAAGGTTAACGCTGTGCTGCTGTTTGCTTTAAATAGGACTCAGAATTTTAATATGATTCAAGGGGGTCAGACCAATCTGGAACTAAATTAAGTTGGTTGATTAACAGTTGGATTAGTTATTATAAATGTAATATAAGCCTCTGCAACTTTTTTGTATGGCATTTTTCCTTAGTAAGAACAAAATTTGAAATAGGCTATCTTTTATAGAGCAGTTGTAGATTATGAGCAAAATTGAATGGAAGGTATAGAGCATTCCCATATACCACATGGGCACAGCCTCCCCCTTATCAACATTCCCCAGCAGAGTGATATAAAGCGGTTCCACCTATTCATCCCTCCTTCCCTTTCAACCAACCCTTGGCAGCCACCAAGCCTTTTACTGTTTCTTGGAGTTTTGCCTGTTCTGTGTCAAAAGACAAAATTATGACAACAAATTTAAAGATCTGAGAGAGTTTTTATTTACAATTCATGTACCAGAACTATCTCCAATCTCTAAGAAAGAATGAGACCTCCCACTCATTGGTCAATCAGTACTAGGTTTTAAGATGGCAACAAGCAAAGAGATAATAGAAAAAATGGGTTGGTTAACATCAAGTTACTTGGGTTCCTTTTCTTGTAAGGGTTAAAGCAGAGAGGACTTCTTTATTACATTGAATTTGGTGGACTGAAATACTCTGTTTTTAGAAAAACCTGATCGGTTTGAGGATCTACCTGCTTTCTTAAAGATCATTTAATTACATGGCATTTCACATGAGTGATGTCATTCTGGTCTGGTCTGGTCTGGTCTGTTGGGGCCTAGGGCAGGAGCTCAGCCCAAACAGATTTTTGTTGAAAAATGTCATATATTTGGAATCATACAGTATGAAGACTTCTCAGATTGGGTTCTCTCAAGTCAGAGAAACATTTTAACCTGTAAATTCTGTTTGTATATATATAAAAAAAATGTACCTAGAAAGATTGCCTTCTTGAACTGAACATGCAGCTTCCTCTGAGGGTTTGGGAGACAGGACGGGGATTTGAGGTCTGCCAGCCAGATGGCCAGCTAGCCCTGGGCTTGTTGTGTTGAGGTGTTGTGGTTGAGTTACTCTCACACTTTCCTTCTATGATATTTTTAACTGTATTGGACTAAGTCCACAATGTAGAGTTATAAATAGGGCCTGGTATAGACACATGGCCAAGTTAACAATGAAGTGCCTCTTCAAACCTGTGTCCTTAAATATTTGTTCCATGTTTATTTACTGGAGAGGCTTAGTCCTGTGTATAGAATGAGAAGGAAAAGAGGCAAGTTAGCTGGGCCTGGCATATACCATTTAACAGAACAAAACCTTACCATTAACCAGAACTTAAAAATCAGTTTGACAGTCGGGTACGGTGGCACAGGCCTGTGATCCCAGTGATTCAGGAGGCTGAGGCAGGAGGATCTCAAGTTCAAAGCCAGACTCAGCAATTAGCAAGGTCCTAAGCAACTCAGTGAGACCCTGTCTCAAAACAAAAAATGAAAAGGTCTGGGGATGTGGCTCAGTGGTTGAGTGCCTCTGCTACCAAAAAAAAAAAAAAATCAGTTTGATAATTATCTGTTATCATTAATTCTCATTATTTACTCCCTCTCCTGGTAGTTTATTGAAACATTTCTTCCAGTTAGGAGCAGTTTGTAGCGGACTGCTCCTTTCTTGATCTTGATACACACCCAGTGATACTCTAGTGCCTCTGACAGATTGGTGTCCTGAATAGTTGTTCAGCTGGCCACTGTCAGCCTAACTGGGTCATTTAGTTCTTACCTTTGTGGAACCTAGACAAATTTCTTTTTTCCTTCTCCATCCAGAGGTGCATTCCCTAAGTAAACAACCCCTGACCCTGTCCATGATGATGGGGGAAGTCCCTCTGTGCCCACATACCTTTCTTCTCTGCAGCCATGGTGATGTTCATAGATGCACTGAAAAGCTTCACTTTCTACTTTCTGTTCTGCTTTTTGTCTGGGAGCCCTATTATGAAAGGTCAAAGGTGGAAAATGGGTAGGGAAAAAAGATATGGAGATTATGAAAGGGAGGACTTGGAGCTGGACACTCAAATGGAACAAGATCTGTGAACACTTAAGAGGCCAGCCTTGGGCAGGGGATGTCCAGTGTTTTCAGTAAAGCACTAGATACTAAACATTTTGACTTTAGGGGCCATATGGTCTCTGTCACGTCTACTCAGCTCTGCCACTGCCCCATGAAACAATCATATATAATATGTAAAGGAATGGTCATGGCTGGGTGCCAATTAAATTTTGATTTGTGGACACATGTCCATTCCTAGCTCACTGGCCATGCAAAATCAGGCAGCAAGCTACATTTGGCCGGTGGGTAGCAGTTGGCAGACCTGATCTAGGATAATATAGGAAACCTGATGTTTGTAAGTTTAGCTGTATGTGTGCTGTATGTTCTCTGTAGACATCATTTCTGTGCCACTTAGTAAAGTTAATGAAAAAGTAACTTTGGAAAGGAATCCAAGGAAGGGGAGTTTTACTGACCTTTGAGCAGTAGAGGAGAAGTGTGCCCCCTGGAGGCCAGCTGGGGTAGTGGCAGGAACAAGCAAAGTGAGAACTAAAAGGCCATGAGAGATTATTGCTGGCTATTATCAAAACTGTCTTTCAGTCTCTACCAATACTTTAGAGGTTCTGTTAGATTTTAACAAGTGCTACCAATCTTAATTTCCACATGTTCTTTGATAATTAAACCATATTATTTATATCTCAGAACATTTTCATTTTCAGGTGTTTTGTTGGAATTTTTTCCTCCACATTTTTCATAAAGTTCATTAATTTTTAGGTGATCAATAACTGTTGTTAGTAATTTGTTTTGTTGATTTATTTTTGCACATTTAGCTGTCTACCATAATTTTTACCTTTTATCAACAGGATCCTTACTATGGATTTAATGACATTAACTACAGATGGATTTCCTTGGATAAATGGATTTATAGCAAGGAATTTAAAATTCCCTTTGATAGCAGGTACATACACAATAGTTATTTCACATACACTATAGTTATTATTATTTGAGCTTTCTTTTACCCTTGTTTAGGTTGCATATCAGAGAGTTAAGTCAGATTAAAGGCTTGTAGTATAAGAGTGAATATGTGATTATTTTGTGTGTGAGGATGGTGCCACTGATAATTCATTAAATTACATTTTACGGAACCATTTTTCCAGTGATTATGAGTCACTTAGACCTAGCCAGTTCTCCTCTGTAAATTTCCTCTTCCCTACCTCCCTGCAGTAACCAATGAAGTGTATACATTTATAGCATTGTTAAGTAGAATCAGAGGTACATGATTTGTTCTGTGTGGTGCTGACCAGCCACTGAGACCATGACATTGGCCTCATGCCATGTCATGAGGCCATGAAGAGAAGTATGGTTATTATTTTAAGTAATGCTCTATGTTATTATAAGCATATATTTCTATGTAAAGAAGAATGTAATTTAAGTATATATATAACCATTATTAAATGAATTAAAAAAATTTTCCATCCTGTTTATATGCCATTTTTTGGTAATTATTTTCTAGTGTCTTAAAAAACAATTTCAGAACATTGTGCTTAGTATCATGGAGTTACAGTGCTCCAGGCTTTTATTTTCAGATGATACTTAAAACACCTCCTGAGCAGTTCTGTTTCACTTTCGGCTCTACATACCCAAAATTCAACCAATTGATATTCCCTCATAAAACTAAATTTATGTCCTAATGGCCTCATGGTTTCTTTTAATGAAGCACCATTTTCCAGTCTTCAGTGCCTAAGTTGTTACTGGCTGTACTGCGTAGTACGATAGATTCGAAGGTTTTATTTCCTGTGTATTTGGCTTGAATACTAGCCAGCTTTCATACTCCTTAAATTCAGAGCCTGTTCCCATGAAGCTTAGCAGAGTACTGGGCACATAGCATTCACTTAGAGATACAAATTAGTAGTTACTATGCTCTTTTAGTGTCAGTAAATGTAATAGTTCTTGAAAATGTTTTGTGTCTATTATTTAACTTGATTTTCATAAAAAACTTTGTAAAGTAACTGAAAGAAAAAACAGTGCACTTGGAAATTGTAAAAGTTGTGCTCTGGGTTTTATGGTGATTGATTGATATATTGTAGAGAATGATGAGCTGGATCACTCAAAAAATAGAAACATATATTAAACAAGTATTCCTGAAACTTCTGATGAAAATGACTGTTTAAGAATGTACATTTTCTGTGAAATATTTCTTTAGTTCCTAACTAATTACAAAAAGATTTTTGTAATTTAATGTTTTATGCATCATTTTCAAAATCTTTTTTCTAGCAAATGGCAAGTAATAAATTTGATATTTGAGGGAGTTGATACGATTTCAGAAATCCTGTTGAATAACATCACTATTGGGAAGACAGACAACATGTTCAACAAATACGTAAGTACATAATGATATCCGGTTAAAAAAATCATGTGTGTTTGTGTTGTTTTGTGAATAGAGAATAGTAAGGGTGTAATTGGCCATGAGACAAAAGTGAACTTTTTGCAACAAGGGGTAAGTTACCGTATTTCTCATTTGCCACATTTGTACAGTCATGGAAACACTACAGGTCATGGGGATTTAATAAGCAAGTTATATGAGATAGTTGGCAAGTTCTTGGCACCTAGGAAATATGGGACAATGCTATTCTCTTCTCAGTTGTCTGGTGATCCAAGGTTTCATGGGAGATGACAACTAACAAATTATTTTCAAACAAAAATGTTTTCTTTCTGGAATAGAGTAAGAGATTGTATCCTGATCTCCTTTCCCTTTCAAGGGTAGACATTTCAAAACAAAAATAACTATGACTTAGAAATACATGCTATGCATTCCAGAGAGTCAGGTTGTCATGATGTGTCTAGGAATTCTTGGCAGTTCAAGGCCACGTGCAAATAGCTGGAGCAGACATTCCAGGGCTAAAGATACTTTGTGCTCTGTCTGTTTCCCTGGACCATCATCTGTCAGTAAAAATAGAAGGAGAAACCTAGAAATCTGTGTTTGGGTGGGAGAATATGCTTAGTTATAACTAAAAGTGGGCAACTAACTTCTACCATTTTGAAGAGCTGCTTTCCATTGAGCAGGCTAACTCTAGATTTGAATATTTTATACATTTTTCACACATTCTATCTTTATCTAAAATTTTACACATAAGACTACTTCTATATCATGGGATTGACTGTTCTTCCCTTTTAATTCAGACCTTTGATATTACCAATGTGGTCAGACACATAAACTCCATTGAACTGCGTTTCCAGTCAGCAGTGTTGTACGCCACACAACAGAGCAAAGCTTATACCAGCCGTCAGGTGCCTCCCAACTGCCCTCCAGTTGTGCAGAAGGGTGAATGCCATGTCAACTTTATTCGAAAGGTAATGATCTCTTAAATGGGTGAGTTTTTAGCTTTGAGGGTGGGGTATGCCCACTTACTAAATGCTTGCTTGTGCCCACTGACGAAATGCTTGAAGGCTCCAGTGGCATTTCAAAAGTTGAAAGTCTCTTTCCTGACCCCTTGGTGGGTCTTGAAAATTTGAAATAAGGAAGAGTATCTGGATTTTTGTGGGAAATCTTTATCTTCTCAGGTTTTCTTCCTGAACATTTCAGAACTTAGGAAACATCAGAAAAAGAAGAAAATAATGAGGCTGATAATGTAACTTTACAAATTATTATTATTTTTTGGTACTGGCGATTAAACTCAGGGGTACTCGACCACTGAGCCACACCCCCAGCCCTATTTTGTGGTTTATGTAGAGACAGGATCTCACTGAGTTGCTTAGCGCCTCGCAGTCCCTGAGGCTGGCTGTCGCTGAGGCTGGCTTTGAACTCACAATTTTCCTGTCCCAGCCTCCCAAAGTGCTGGGATTACAGGTGTGTGCCACCGTGCCTGGCTTACAAATGATTTTTTTTAAGTTTAGATTTATGAAAATTTTCACCAAATATGAGCCATGAGCAGTGGCTCATGCTTGTAATCCCAGCACTTTGGGAGGCTGAAACAGGAGAATCGTGAGTTCAAAGCCAGCCTCAGCAATAGCGAGGCACTAAGCAACTCAGTGAGACCCTGTCTCTACATAAAACACAAAATAGGGCTGGGGATGTGGCTCAGTGATTGAATACCCCAGAGTTCAATCCCTGGTACCAAAAAAAAATTTCACCAAATATGAAGATTTATTAGTGATTCTTGGGACTGGCAACCTTCAGCAAACATAATATATATTTTATATATACATATATATGTGTATATATGCTGACATGTTCCCATGTTTTACTACTAGTTTCTCATAAAATCTAATAAAACGATATCAAAAGCCACTAAGGTGATTATTTTTGTTTGAGTCTTCTAGTCTAGAGGACTTGAACTTTATTTTTTGGGAACTGAGAATTGAACTCGGGGCCACTCCACCACTGAGTCACATCCCTAGCTCTATTTTATGTCTTATTTAGAGACAGGGTCTCACTGAGTTGCTTAGTCTCTTTCTTTTGCTGAGGCAGGCTTTGAACTTGCCATCCTCCTGTCTCAGCCTCCCGAGCTGCTGGGATTACAGGCACCACTGCACCTGGCGAGGACTTGAATTGATACTAGCACGTGATTGCATTAGGATTCTATGTGACACTAGGTTTTTTTTTTTTTTTTTTCTGTAAGCTCTTTTTATTTTCAGAATCAGTAACTCATTGTGATTGTTAGTATTATTCCCAAAGGGAAGTCTTCCCCCATATTACCCTGTTGAATGACCTCTGACTTTAACTTGAAGCTAAAGAGGATGGAAAAGGGAAGTTAGATGTTTTTCCATAAATGTCAAAAGACATTTCATGAGAATGATAATCACTTGCTGTTTTAGAGTTAGAGATTCTGGCATATTTTGTTATTATTTGAATAGATCAAACAAGTAACAACAATGAAGATCTTATTATTATTTTTTAATCAGTTTACTTAGTTGCATTTCAAGTCATAGTACATATATAGAGCTCTGTTTTTCCAATTCTCTGGTTGCAAACCAGATAAAGTCACACCATTTGTGTCTTCATGCATGCACCAAGGGTAGTGATGACGATCTCAACCAACCATCTTTACTGCACCCATTCCCAGCCCCCCGCCCCCCACCCCCGCCGCATCCAGAGTTCCTCCATTTCGCCTATGTTCCCCATTCCCACCCCCCCCTTATGTATCAGCATGTGACACTGATTTTTAAGAGGAAAATCTTAACTCTCCTTCACCAATTGTTGGATCACTTTCTCCATACCAGCACAAATCCTCTCTCATTGTTTAGACGATGGAAAAGATGGAGGTGTCAGACTCCTACTATGTTTGACACCACCTTCTTTGTTGCCCACTTGCATCCCGGCTATTTCTTCTAAGTCTCTAGTCACATTCTGTTTCTCTTAAAAGTTATATTATTCAAATCTCTTTCTATTACAGACACTTCTCTAATTTCATACCTTCTCTAGGTTACTTTCATGTATTTAATACCCAATTGACTTAAAACATAAAAATTAAAACAACAACAACAACAACTAGCCAATGGACTTGCCAGTAATGCCCAATATTATATCCTCAGCTCCACGTCTCTTCAATTCCAGACCGTATACTAAAGTTCTATTTGTCGCTGGCATTTTCCTGATTTGCAGGGACTTTAAAACTTAGTATGTCCAACACAGCACTTGTGATGTAAATCCTTTTTCCTGTTTTTACTGATTGAGATACTACCTGCAACAGTTGCTCAAGCCAGAAATTCAAGAGTTATTCTAGTACCTCCCTCTCCCTTTATTTTCTCTTCCAACCCATTACTAAATCCTTTTGATGATGTGAATGTTACTTCTTCAATAGCTCTTCAATCTAGGCATGCTCCATTTCCACTATTAGGTCTTGAATTCAGTCATTTCTTACATGAAATACTGCCCTGGTCGCATAACTGATGTCTCTTTGTTGCATGTGCAAGATCCTGGGTTCCATCTCTAGCAACACAAAAATAAATAAATAAATAATAAAAAGATGATTTAAAAAAGTAGAAATTAGAAAAAATTCTTCTCCAAAAGGTTTTATTAAGATAACTGTTTTTTACTTTTGAATTGGAACCTTTATAATTTCATAATATGGAAATTGAGTGTCATAATGGGACAGACAGATAGCCAGGCTGATAAGATTGAATGAGTTGTTTGCCTTGGCCTCCTGTGTCAGTGTCTAAAGTTTGAACTGATTGCTTTAGGGCTCTGTGTTCAGAAACAAAGACTTCTGAATTCACACTGAAAGAGATAGGGTTTGATGAGTCTAGCTAGAGTTTCTTTTGAACTGTTTATCATGTTTTTATATTTTTTTCTTTGGTCCCTGGGATTGAATCCAGGGGCGCTTAACCACTAAGCCATATCCTCAGCCCTTTTTTGTATTTTATTTAGAGACAGGGTCTCGCTGAGTTGCTTAAGGCCTCTCTGAGTTGCTGAGGCTGGCTTTGAACTTGAGATTCTCCTGTCTTGGCCTCACAGGCCCCTGGGATTATAGGTATGCAACACTGAGCCCAGTTTTATTTTTATCTTTCAATATTGTTACTTATTCTTTATAGTTATTACACAATACAGTGGGTACACTCAGAGATCTTTTGAAGGCATTTATAAAAGGTAACTATTGTGCTGCCTCAATGAAATATCCTTTGAAGAATAAACTCTTCACAGTTGGATTCTATGTTCTTAGAAACATTTCTGCTAAATTTAGCAGTTAAAACTATGAGCAAGGTGCTGTGGCACACACCTGTAATCCCAATAACTCGGGAGGCTGAGACAGGAAGATTGCAAGTTCAGAGCCAGTTTCAGCAATTTAGCAAGGCATTTAGCAACTCAACGAGACCCTGTCTCTAAATAAAATATAAAAATGGGCTGGGAGTGTGGCTCAGTGGTTAAGCATTCCTGGGTTCAATCTGCTGTACCAAAAAAGAAAAGAAAGAAAGAAAAAAAAAAGCCCAAAGAAACTAAAAACCAAAACAAAACTATGTTGTACATGTTGATATATTGATTATTGTAATAGTTATCTATTTTGTGCAGCCAATTACACCAAAATATTTCATCTTAAAACATTTGTTATCACAGTTTATGTCCAATGTGAACCTGATGCTGGGGTAGTGTTTGCCTCTGGTTTAAAGTCTCTCCTGAGGTTGTAGTCAAGCTGTCACCCAGCTGGCCTGCAGGCATCTCAAGCCTTGATGAGGGCTAGGCTCACCATGGTTATTGGTAGGACTCAGATCTGGGAAGCATTGACATGGATTTCCCCTCAGAGCTGTTTCTGGATATGGCCGCTGGCTTATTCCTTGGCTCAGCACAGAAGTCTCAGTTTTTATAACCTAATTTTGAAAATGGGATCACCTCTGCTATGTTCTTTTGGTTGGATTTTTTTTTTTTTTTTTTTTTTTTTTGAGATTCAACACATAGTCAAGAGAAGGGATTACATAGGGTATGAACATCAGAAAAGGAAAATTATGGGCTGCTACAGAGAAACTTGTATGTGTCAGCTTGCACGCATGCACACATACACATTGTTATGGACTGAATTGTGCCCCCCAAATTTACATGTTGAATTCCTAACCCCCCAGATACCTCAGAATATAACTGTATTTGGAGATAAATTTTTAAAGAGGTGATTAAGTTAAAATGAAGTGGTTAGAGTGGGCCCTAATTTGACTAGTGTTATAAGAAGAGGAAATTTGGACAACAGAGAGAGTCACCAGGATGCTTGAGCATAGCAAAAGACTATGTGAGGGTACATAAAGAAGGTGGTTATCTGCAAGTCAAGGAGAGAGGCCTCATAAGAAACCAAACCTGGTACCTTGATCTTGGGCTTTTGGCCTCCAGAACTGTGAGAAGATGAATTTCATCTGGTAAAATCACCTAGTCTGTGGTATTTTGTGATGGCAACTTTAGCAAATTGCTATTCATATACTTTTTTTTTTAATGTTTATTTTTTAGTTATAGGTGACAGAATATCTTTATTTTATTTTTATGTGGTGCTGAGGATCGAACCCAGTGCCTTATGCGTGCTAGGCGAGCACGCTACTACTGCGCCATAATCCCAGCCCCTGCATATACTTTTATAATATTTTTAAAGAAATGTTTTTCATAATGTTTAGATTTTACAATGATAATCAGAATGTATCTTCTTTTTTTCCCCTTTAAATCACAGGAACAGTGTTCCTTTAGTTGGGACTGGGGGCCTTCCTTTCCTACCCAGGGAATCTGGAAAGATGTTAGAATTGAAGCCTATAATATTTGTCATCTGAATGACTTCACATTTGTCCCAATATATGGTAAGTTTAGAATTGTAATTTCTTGTTTTTGTCTTCTCCTCTGTGTTATAAATATTGAGTTTATAATATGAATATATATTTTCCAGGGTCTTAATTTTTTAAAACACTTTGTGGCACAGCCAATTTTATAAATGTAAGAAGTAGATACAAACTGATTTGTCAGAAAAGTTGACTATATAAAGCAGATATCTTTAGCATATTTTGAAAAACAAAAAAAGGAATAAAAATTGAAGAGCATCTCCAATGCCTCCTGGGCTATGTCTTCTTTGTTGGAAGGATTGACTGTGTTGGCTTGTACTCCTTTTTGCTGCTCCTGAGGTCACTTTCAGTGTTATATTCTTGGTTTGCCCCAGTCACTAGACCAGTTTTTGTCACCATACATTATCTCCCTAGCTCAGAGAGCACCTCTGAGGCCCTGACATGTAAACTTTGTTAAGAGTTGAAAATGAACTGGAAGGCAGAGAAGACACAAAGAACATTTTGCAAAGTGAAGAAGACTTCTTTTAGTTGAAGGAATGATTCACTGTCAAGGATTATTGAAAAAAACCTGGAAATCTCACAGAAGTCAGTCAGTCAGTTAAAACGTGGTCAAATATTTGTTGAGTTCTTTGCTGAGCACTGTGTTTGTTTGGTATAGAAAAGAAACTGAGTATATCTAATCATTCCTCACTGTGCTGCACACTGGTTGGGGTGGGAAGGAGTGATATAAAGAAGTACCAATCCAAGCAAGGTTGTGTAATGGCCTTCTAGATGAGAGCCACAGGAGTTTAGGAAAGCCAAACGTTGGTAAAGATTCAATAAGTTAGGGAAATCAAAGGTGAAGATGGACACGAGTGTGATCTTAAATGATGCCATAGGATGCTCAGTCCAATTACATGAAGGCCTAACTAAATGGGACCAGTAAGAAAAATATGATATATGAGTTTAAGAATTCTGTTATCCTTCTGTCCCTGGTGACACTAAGTGGTTATCACTTGAAGTCTGTGTTTTCTAAAGGCAGAAGACAAAAGCAAATGAAAGATGATTGGTAATTCAAGAGATTATTTGCTACTTCTGATATTTCTAAATATTACAAAGGCTTTAAAAGATCTAATTTAAACTGCACATATAAAGTGTCTGAGTATATAGTTCTCTAGCTTAGTACTTCTTTTTTGATTTTGGTCCTGAGGATTGAACCCAGGGTCACTCAGCCATTGAGCCATATCCCTATCCCTTTGTAATATTTTATTTTGAGACAGGGCCTTGCTAAATTGTTTAGAGCCTTGCTAAGTTGCTGAGGCTGGCCTTGAACTTTCCATATTCCTATTGCAGCCTCCCAAGTCACTGGGATTACAGGCATGTGCCACTGTGCCTGGCTAGCTTAGTGCTTCTTAAACTAGTCTTCTGAAGTATAATTCAACGTGAGGATTTTTGCTACTAAAATTGAATAATTGTTCATTTTTTCTCATTCCCCACTCCCACCCTTGAATTTTTTTAGAGAACTTCACAGACAACTCAATATGAAAGGCTAACTTCATCTATGAGGCACTTTCTACTTCCTTTGTTGAGACTAGAAAGACCAACATTTTGCTTTTTCAAATGTTCAGTTGTTTGCATAATTTAAAATTCGTGAGTTTACTCCTGAAGATCAAATGGTCAACCATAGTTCTTCAACTTAATTCTATATAGTATGACACAAAGAGAGATGTTTGACTTGTAACATTTGACTTGAAATTTATGTGAATTATTTTACTTTATATTCATGTGTATACATATATGTACACATATATGTATTTCTCTGTAATCTCAATCCTGATAATAGCAGTTTCTAAATTTTCTTACTTTTCAATATCTTGTGGCCATTTGTTTGATTTTTCCCTAACCTCAGCTTCCTAAATGATTTTTACAAATTCTTGTTTCTTTTTTTGTTTTGTGCCCTGCCGGGTGGGAATTGAATACACAGCCTTGCAAATGCTAGGTAAATGCTCTACCACTGACCCGTACTCCCAGACCCAATGTTCACATATTCTTAGTGTTTAAGATGCTAAATAATAAAAAAAATTATATTTGAAATAATTCTGAAGTCAAAGTAAAGCAGGAGCCACTGCTGTTTCTAAGGCTACTGAGATTTGTCTGGGTTTTAAGATACCAATATACTGGTATGACTTTCTTTAAAACTAGATTAGCAGAGATTTATTTAAATGATTCATCCTTAGCCCTGAAATATTCTCATCAGGTTTTAAATAGCAGTAACTGTTGTAGGAAAACCCTGTTTTCAGTATTTTAAAAAGCAAAAGATTCACCCTGATATTGAAAAGGGAGGCCCAGATGCTTTGGCCAGGTGTAGAGACTCTGCAAGCCTCTACTAATCTTTTTCCATGGGATTTGGGGGGTGGAGGTTGCAGGGAAACCAACTCCACATACTGAGGGAGGGGAAGGGGAAGTCTGGGCTGGACTTGGGTTACTGAAGTATGTGTGGATATAGGGGAGAACGTAACAGGGGAGGTGGATGCCTCAATTCCAAAGATGAGTACATTTATGAGCAAATAATCTGTGCCAAAATGTAGGCCTTGAGGGGTGGTGGTGGTGGTGATTGTGTGTGTGTGTGTGTGTGTGTGTGTGTGTGTGTGTAGGAGAGACAGATACTCATTGTTCATGCTGCAAGTTGTTCCAATTGGGCCATACATTTCTTAGGGAGTGACGATTGCCTAATTTTGTGAACTTTGCATACTGTTGTATAGACATAAATTAAAATATATAATCTGTTCTGTTGAAACACTATACCGTTTAATCTTTTGTTCAGTTAGAAAAACATGCAGATGGTTTTCAACCTGTGAACTCCCTTGCTTTTGTAGTTCTGAGTTGGGGTGGCTGTGAATCTCCGACCGATGCTTGGGACACTTCCATCACTTCCTTCCCCTGCCCTATCCAAATGCCCAAATAGCTGCCTCAGCTCAAAGCACTAATTCCTTCAATGTGGATGACCTAGGCTTTGAGTTGTAGGAGTGAATTCAATGGAGGCTTATGTTTAAGGGCATTGCTACCCTTTGCTTATAGCTTAATGCAGAAAATATAATATTAAAATATAGCAAAGATTTGTCAGTCTTGTTTAGTACCTTACTTGGTAAGCATTCCTTCATTTTTTTTTCTGCATTCTTTTGGAGTCACTTTTTTATTCATTTATTCTGAATAACTTTTCTCCTAAAACAATTCTTCTCTCTTGAAATTGCTCTATGGGTAGTCAGGTTGCTTGAATAGTCTTTCCTCTGATTTATTAGTTGCCTTCTTGCTTAGGTACATTTTCTTCCCTGGAGCATACTGTCCTTTTCCTTGTTTTGAGGGGAATTTTGCTTTGGGTCTTTTTGCCTTGATTTCATTTTCAGGGATTTTGTCCTGCTAAGTAGGCAAGGAGATCTTGCTCTTTGGTGAAGGGGGAGAAAACAGCTGTTGTAGATAACTGTGAGCCTGCCTTTCTGGACAATTCAACTGTTAGCTCTTTGAAAAGCAGCTGCTTCTATCTACCCTCTATTCTAGTAGGAATCCAGGAAAATACACATTCTGCAACGTGGCCAATTCATTGTGGTATCATTACTATTTCTTTAAATGCACAGAATTACCTTTTCCCTGTAGCTTTTCGTTTCCTATTAAAGATGTAGGAAGAAGGAGCAGGCAAAGGGGGAGCTGCAGAAGCCCAGCAGGGTGAAGCTAATCAAGGCAGCTGTCTTTGAATAGCTTTTTCCTCCAATGAGATGAAGCATCTTTTTCATCTTACATAAGCAGACGTTTGCAGATTTTTCCCATGCCGACCTGAACATTCCCTTACTCTGAACTTCCATTTCCCTGCTAGTCCTTAACCCCCCAGATGCCATCTGGTGTTCTTAACTGTGACCTTTGGATGTATTTTGTTTCTCTAAGTACATTTTCAGAGTTAGAGACAGCAATTTTGCCTTCTTGGATTAGTTTGTAATATATAGTGCTTGTCAAGGTTTACAGATAGTAATTATTCAAGAAATGTCTTTCACTCGTTTGACAGAAATGCTCACATAACTATTTTCATGTCCTTGTTAGTAGTTTAGGTTACAAGGATGGTACTTTGAGGAGTGAAGGGGCTGAGGCACCACATAATTATACGTTCAGTGGAAGGTCAGACACACTCTGTGTTCCTAGACTCCAGTCTTCCTTATTATTTTACAAAGACCCTCATTAAGAGGGTAATGTTGTATTGTTATAATCCTCCCAAATGCTTTGTTTCACTTGGAATTTATTTATTTGCTATTTGGACTTGTATTCTGAAGGGCAGATTCCCTTTGCTTTTATTTTTCCTCATCATTCATATACAAATTTCTGTCAGTGTGTACCTGCTAGCTTCATTCCTTTTGGTAGGTGCTCTTGTTAGGCAGCCGTGAGCAATGGAGTCAGGAAGCCTGGGTCCCCGTGCTCTCCTTGGCCTAGGAAACTTTGAGTTAGGATTGCACTCAGGGCCTCTGAAACCGCATCTGCAAAGTGACTAGGACATCTCCAGGATAGTCTCTGCCTTTCCATGGATATTTCTCTTCTAACTGGATGTACCAGTAAAACTTAGTTTAAATGTGGAAGATCCCAGTTTTCCTTGAAGATAGACATAATACAACTAGATGAAGACATTGACACTTGAAGATGTATTAAAATCAATTAAAGTAATGCTTAAGATGTAGTCTGAGGGGGCTGTAGTTATAGCTCAGTGGTAGAGTGCTTGCCTAACATGTGTGAAGCATTGAGTTTGATCTTTGCCACCACATAAAAATTAATAAATAAAGGTATAAAAATGTTGTATCTATTTAAAAATTATAAAAAGTGTAGTTTGAAACCATGTCTTCCTGGTGCTTATTTATATACTTGTATTAAGGTGACTCAGCCATCTTCTTGTTTTTCTAATTTCTATGTCTCATATATTTTTTTCTTCTAGACAACTGAATAAAGCAGCACCCCCCACCCCCATTCGTTCCTTTTTACATTCATATCTTTACAAAGAAGACAATATGGTGATACTCTTTGAAGAATTTAAAACGTATTGGACACAAACTAGAGATGTCTTAATGATCTGTGAATAAATAGCACATATTAATCTGGACTGTGAACCTGCCTAGACTTTATACGAATTCCCATCAGTCAGGCACGTGGTGCCCTACCTTCTTCCCTCCTTCCTTCACTCCTTTCCTCCCTCTTTCTCTTCCTTACAAGAACCTCACTGAATTGGCTCTTGGAAAAACTTAAAATGAGTCACTGGCCAGGACCACATTCCTTGCCACTCTCTGAGTTGACTTCCTAGTTGAGGTCAAATGAACAAACTATAAACCATATCTATTCACAGGCCCAGGATATCAGTAAGGACATCTCTGAGCCTTCAGGCCAAGGAGACCTCAAGTTGTAGAGAGAGCAGGCTGTCCTCCTATTTTGGTAAGGAGTTTCTGTCTCATTTGGTCCTGGAGTGTCAGGATGAGGAGACGATGCCAAGCTTGGTGTAATTAGGAAAAATGAGTTCTGTAGGGGATTCTGGATGATAAGACAATCCTTCTTCCCTACCCCCCACCCCCAGTACTATTTTGGAAATTATCTTTCACTGTCTCCTCTTGAAATTTTCTTGCATGCACTTTAGGAGAGCTGGGGATGGTAGGTATTCTTTAGAAAATGGTAACTTATGTACTCTAGGAGAGCTATGATAGGAAGCTATATTCTAGACATGAGTCCTAACTTATAAGATAGATCTCCGCTTAACTAGAAATAGGATTATACATTTTTAAGTTAGCAAGTAAAAAGAAGTAACCTAGTAATATTGGAAAAATTACTGGTTAAGACTGTGCTTTGTGGGCTGGGATTGTGGCTCAGTGGTATAGTTCTTGCCTCTCATGTGGGAGGCATTGGTTCGATCCTCAGCACCGCATATAAAAAATGAATAAATAAAGGTCAATCAACAACTAAATAAAATTAAAAAAAAAGACTGTGCTTTGTGAACCTAAATTGCTTAATGGAATGCTTAATTGTGCTACTGGAAGAATGGAGGCCTATATAAAATGTATAAAATTTTGGTTGTTCAAAAAGAATAATTAAGCTCTATAAATGAAAAATAGCATTTCTACTGAATTTTTAAAAATGATAATGCAGACACTTACTGGTTTAGAAGCTCCTTTGGTCTTATCTTTAGTGAATCCTGAGGAGTGAAGGGATGATGCTTAGCATGTTGTATATGTTTTTTTCTTTTTCTCCTTATTCTTTAGACAGCAGAGCCCAAGTGTGGAGTCTTAAAATACAGACATTTTTTGATGTCATCAGCCCAACCCCAGTTGATGGCCAAGTGATCATAGTCATCCCTGAATTAAAAATACAGCAGGCAAACAAAATCAAACTTCAACCTGGGGAAAGGATTGTTGAGCTGTCTGTGAAAATTAACAAGGTGAATGATGGCGCTTCTTACGAAGCCCTGGATGAAAGTGAAAGCTGTTCAAAAGAAATGGTTAGAAACAAGGGTCCAAGTATGGAAAAAAATTCCACTTCCTTCATTCATTTTTTTTTATCCTATCCTCTATTTTTAAACTTCCGTATATTTTGTGAGTATGAACAAAGGAATGATTTTTTTTAATTTTAAGATTAAGAAAATGGAGAATATGTGATGAATTTGGCAATCTTTCCTCTCAAATCAGTTACATTTGAATTTTCTCTGTAGTATTTGCAGTATCTTAAATCCAAAATACTTTCTACACATTATATTGAAGTGCAGTGAGTATTTTTGTTACTTGTCAATTATTTTGAATACTGGTACATATTCTATATGTAGAATTGTAATTCTAAACTCATGATCTTTCATTGGCAGGAGTGGGATGGGTTTTACCTCCCTTTTTTCTGTTCCTCTGATTGATAATTATGAACTGAAAAAGATGGAGAAAAATCATATTCAGGAATTATTTAGATAAAATAAGAACTTCACATAATTTCTAATTCTGGTCTTGAAAGAACAGTCAGCTTCAAAGTCCAAGTCTAAGTGTAAGAATGTAGGATAAGTGTCAGCTTGACAGTTGGAGATAAGAGGATTGTTTTTCTGAACATCCATTTTTCTGTTCTTTCCCTTCCCTTTTGGTGTATTAATCTGTGCTAACCTTCTAAAATGTTGATTTTTAAAATAGTATCAGTGGGTTGGTATGATATGGCATAATATAGATAGGGAGACTTATATTGCATAGAACCTAGTGTTTCTGTGCTTGATGATATGAGAAGCTGATATAATGCTCTTGGTCATGTTATTTTTCTGAAAATATGCCACATTTCTTAGAGTGACTTATCTTATTTCCTAAAAGGATATTCCTGTGAAAACTTGGTGGCCCCATGGACATGGAAATCAGACTGGGTACAACATGACAGTTTTTTTAAAACTGGATAAATATTTAAATATTGAAAGATCAGCTAAGGTAAGTAAATACTTTAAAATATTTTGTGAAAAATTACAGTTCTTGTTAAAATAGCAGTATAAGATCATTGAAGAAAAAGAGGAAACCAGCAAAACTTTAAACTCTTCCAGAATAGCAGCATTCAAAAACTTTTGTGTATATATATTTAAATTTATATTTTTAATGGATCAGACTTTACATATTATTTTGGCAATAAATACTCTCCTTTGGTTCTTTTATATTTCTTTCTCTACCCTCCTACCCCTGTGGTGCTGAGGATTGAACTCAGATCTTCACATGTGCTAGGCAAGTGATTTACCACTTTCCTGCTGTGCTTTTTTTTTTTTTTTAATATATTTTAGTTATACATGGACACAGTGTCTTTGTTTATTTATTTTTATGTGGTGCTGAGGATTGAACCCAGTGCCTTACACATGTGAGGCAAGCGCTCTGCCACTGAGCCACAACCTCAGCCCCTCCTGCTGTGCTTTTAAATTGTGCTTTATATTCAAGTTATACATATGTATAATTTTAAAGCTCAAGTATTACTAGAGGATTCATAAAAAAAAAATGGGATTCCTTGCCCAACTCTTCCTATTTCTATTTCCTAATCCCTAGAGCTGAAATTTTTAACTTCTATTTATTTCTTTTGCCATTTGTCTTCATTTTCCCAAATAATATGCTTTAACTGGAGTTTTCTAATTTTTCAGTTCAGGATACAATGCTAAGAATTGGAAAGAACTGTACTTTATTACTTTTTAAGTCTAGGACACATGAAGTACAATTTCCTTACATGTAAAACATGCAGAGTAAAAATGAGGTAACTTGGCTCTGGTTTCACAATGTATAGCAAGTGGTAACAGTATTAATCCTGCTCATAGATTTCCTCTTTCCGGCAACATCAACCTATGGTATTTACAGTTGGCTGTGGTTGCCCTCTGGTGTCACCTCTCACATTTGGTGTTACTTTTCCTGTGGGCCAGATACCACCCACAATTTGGAATATGTCCTTCAGGAGCTCATTTTCTATTTTTATTTTCTTGAGTCATACTGTAATTTTCTGAAACAGTGTGAAGGGTGTGTCTTTGTGTGTGCATGCCTGCAGAGAATAACTGAGAAGAATGTACTTGACCATTTTTATTCTAACCCTCTTGGCTGAGGACATGTGCTCTCTCACATGATGATTTATTGTGTGTCATCTTCATGAAAATGTAAAACATTTTGAGTCATTCCAACTTGCTACAGAGAAAGAAAAGGGACTTCTACCTTCTTATATTTGTAGTAAACAGTTCTATTTCATTCAGGCTAATATAGTTGCATAATTGTTCATTATATATGAGGATTTCAACATTTGAATTGCACAGCAACAGGAGTCAAGAGGGTACATTGCCCCATACCCTACATTCATACGTGTGTGTGACATGTGCCCTTTTACTGTGGCTTCTGTAGAGTTCTTTATTTCTGAGCCTCATTCATTCAGCCAATAACCCTATTATGTTTGGGCTACTATGCTAGGTATTGGTGATAGAGCTGGGAATAAGACATTTCTCTTTGAGACTCTGATAAAGCTGGTTATGATAAAGATGATGAGCACTTTTGAGAACTAGAGTACTGTGGAAGCATAGAACAGGGCATTGTGGGAAGATCCCTGGAGGCAATAATATCTCTGTCCTGAGGGATGAGTAGAATTTGCAATGTAGTAGAGAAGCAGAGAGACTCGAAGGAATATTGCGTGTTTGTAGAAGTGAAAGAAATTCCAGTGCTGCTGTGTTTATGCTTGAAGTTTAAGGACAAGAGAGATGATGTCGTTAAGACAGGCTAGGGCAAGACCATGCATGGCCTATAAGCTGTGTAATGGAATTAGTGCTTCCCGGGGCAGTGGGGATTCTGATTAGGGGTTGAGTAATGATCATACTTGTGTTTCACAAAGACTATGTCACTTATATTGGAATAATAGCAAGAGCAGGAGGCTAGTTAGAAGACTATGGTGATAAATCAGGCACAAGATGCTAGATAATTGCTTGCTCTACAGAACTGACAAGGGAATAAAACTGGAAGAGAATTTAGGAGGTAACTTTATTAACTTTGATGATGTGGGTGGGAGAAAAGGAGTTAAGAATGACTCTTCAGTTACTTGCTTGGGCTTCCTATTGGATGAAAGATAATTATGTTCTTTAAGTTAAATTACTCAGAAAGAAAAGCAGGTTTGGGTGATAGGACAGGGTGGAGATCCTCAAGGAATAATATTTGATGGGCATTTCATTTTACAGGTCTGGAGTTTAAGAGTGAGATCTGAATTAAGGATATAGATGTGTAAGTCAATAGAGTATAAGGACCTGCTTTTAAATTTTTTTCTTTGTTCTTAGAGCCTAGCACATGCTAGGCAAGCACTCTACCACTGAGCTAGACTCCCACCCCAACAGAATATAGACAATTATACCCTTTGTAGGGGATGAACTACCAAAGGGACTGTACAGAGAGGACAGAATCCCAGGGGATCACAATGAGTAAGGAAGGGAGAAGGGGAAAGCCCATAGTGGATTCTGAGAAGGAATGGTCAAAGAGGTAGAGAGAAAACCCATTTGAGTAGGGAGTTATAGAATCCAGAGGCAGAGAATATTTTAAGAAGCAGGAAATGTTAGAGTGTCAAATGCTGTAAGAGAGGTCAAGTTAGAAAAGATTGAGAAAGATCCTTTAGGTTTGGCAGCAAGGAGATCACTGGTTACCGTGACAAGAATGGAAATCCAATTGCAGTGGATCTAAGGTTGACTGAGATGAGGACTGTGGGGACAGTGATTACAGTCTACTGTTTTAAGAGGTATTACTGGGAACCACACCTGAGCCATATTGTAATGGTATCCATTAGGGGTTCAGGAGACTGGCTACATACTGGTGACTGAGCAATAAGAAAACATATTGAAGTAAAAGAAGACAGGCTTTTCACAGATGGAGAAAGGTGGTGTACATATAGAATGGATTAGAATTGGAGCTAATAGTGTGAACTCATGCCTTTCAATGTGTGTGGATAAAGAAATAAATGTAGATGTAAATGAATATGTGTGAATAGATGACAATTCTGTTCTTTGAGTTAAATTCTTCAGAAAGATCAGGTTTACTTTACACACACACAAACGCGCACACACACACACACACACACTCACATACCAGCCCTTTCCCAGAGGTCCCAGGAAGAGTGGCATTCATTCTAGAAGCAAAGAACAGAGCTTGTTTCCATATCTTGATTTTCGAATACCACTGTCTTCTAAAAGGAATCAGGGGCCTTTAGAGAAATATCTGATTCTGGGGCCGGAGTCTGAGATCTCGTACTGTGCTAGAAAGTAAGGAAATACTCAGGAAATGTGACACATCAAAAGGACACAGGAACAGTGAAATTGGGGTTTTACTGGCCAAATATGGGAGAATTTGAGCATTAAAATAAATAATGATAATAAAATATTTTAACCCATTAAACACAATGAAAATCCTTGAGTGCACACTTTTGTAAATAAATGAGTCAGTGAGAGGGAAAGAAAGAAAAGTCATTCCCTAAGGTAGAATGTCAATTAATAAATGCAGAAGGAATGGTGGAACTAGACATTTGACAACACCGTAGCTATAAGTAATTCATGTAAGAAATATAAATAGATGCAAAAATTTGAGTGTAAAAGTGGCATGAAATATGATATGTTTGTGTAGCCTCAAAGCATCGCACAACAAATTATAATAGAGAAAATTATAATGGAGAAAAAATACATAGAGACACCTAATAGATACCATCTTGATTAATTAAGATTAGTCTCACTAGTGAAACAAAGTCATATTGTGTCCATCCAGTAAGCTACCACATGCAGGACCAACATTACTTCTGTTTGTACTTCCAAAAGCAGACAGCCTGAATTTAATTACAGGGAAACATCAAACATTCTCATTTGCTAAAATTCTTCAAGCCTGCTTCTTGTCAATCTATAATGTCAAGGAGAGACTAAGGACCATTTCAAATGGAAAGAAACTATAGAGGCATAACTAGTAGGTGTGGTATGTGCTTTTTTTTGGTATAATTAATGTTATTGGGACAACTGGTGAACTTGAATGGGATCTCTGGGTGAAGCCTATGCAGGAGTTCTTTGTACTATTGTTGCAACTTGTCTATGAGTCTGAAGTTGTTGTAACATTAAAAAGGACACCATTAAAGGATAAAATGCAACAATTGCAGCCGGGTGCGGTGGTGCAAGCCTGTAATCCCAGCACTTAGGGAGGCTGAGACAGGAGAATCGCAAGTTCAAAGCCAGCCTCAGCAATGGTGAGGTGCTAAGCAACTCAGTGAGACCCTGTCTCTACATAAAATACAAAATAGGGCTGGGGATGTGGCTCAGTGGTCGAGTGCCCCTGAGTTCAATCCCCAGTACCAAAAAAAAAAAAAAAGGGAGAGAGTAGAGAGAGTCTTTAATCAGGCAAGAAGGGACGACATCCACTGTATTTGTGGGTGGGCTCACTTTGGGATGAGGGGCTCTGTTTTTTGGTAGTAATAGGGTTACTAGTAAAATAGCATATATAGAGGAAAGGTTGCCACTTGAGGATGGAGGAAATTTTGAAGGTGTCTGGGAACACTAAAGTCTATTTCCTTTGTGTGGAACTTGCAAATTGTTCTTTCTGTAGAGTTATAAGAGGAAAAAGTGAGCCTGAGAAAAAAAGGTTTAGAGAATTCTGGTCAAATAACTTTTTCTTTTCCTCCTATGAACTAGGTTGTAATGCTTTCTGCTGAGCTTAATTGGGGCAAGTTGGAAATTGGAGGAAAATAGAGGTTTAAGATGGTCATTCTAGAAAAAGGTCAGAAAGGGCTAAAGCAACATGATAGCATTGTTAGGCAGCATTGAAGGCCCAGTTGAGGTTGAAGACCGTGAATCTCTGAGAATCAGAATGCCTTTACTCTGAAAAGTTATTGATTTCAGATTGCAACACATTAGGCTGGTTGGTAAGTGGTGTTTTGCAAGGCATTTTAAATCTGTGGCCTGGTTTGCAACTGATTCCCGGACTTTCTGCCCACCCTGCTTGTACATTTGCTACTTAAATCCCTCACATTTGAGCAATACTTTAAAGTTGGAGGTGAAGCTTGGGTCCAAAAGCAAGACTATACAGTATGTTTCTACCTTATTTGCTTCAGGATTTGTGGGTATAACACTATGGTTTCTGAAATTACCTTCTTATTTCTAAAATGAAATAAGAGCAATAATTCTATATTGTGTAGAGTCTTTTTTTAAAAAATTCATATAACCAAAAGGTCACCTTGGGACTGGAAAAAGTGGTTATGTAGTTCATGTAATTTATAATTTAAATTGTTCGCCTTTAGGCTTTTCAGATCTTTACAATACAGACTCATCAGGAGATATGAATATGAGGAAACTTTAAAAGAGAATCCTGATCTTTGTACCCCGTATTTCTTTTGTAAGATTTCAAAAATTTAGCTCTAACAATCACATAGGAGTCTTAAGGTACTATTTTATTTAGTCTGTAAAACCTTAACTAGGACATTTTAGTCAGTTTTATATTTTGCTCTTAGAAGTTTCAGAAGAGAGCTGTGAAGGTGTAAAAGGAAGAAAGGATAAAGGAGTAAGATAATTTAACTTGAAGAAGAGCTGAGAAAATGCTGAGAAGTTCTTTAGTTTGTTTTCTGATGACTTTTGTTTTTTCACACATCCATAGTGGGATACAGTGGAAGAGGAAGTGACCTCAGAGTGGAACATATGAGATTGAGGTCACCTACAGAAGAGATGCTCTGGTAGCCAAGGGTGTTGATACTAAAGTGGGTGACTGAGGAACAGTCTATATTCAGTTCCAGTGGAAACTTTCAAATGGTAGATTTGCCTATTTGACTGGGATGGTTGAGGTTGGGTTGAATTATCTCTTATGACTCCCTACAACTAATTCCTTCATCTTCCAATAAAGGAAACCAGAATGAGACAGAAATTAGATATCTTTGCAAGTTTTAGGATCAATGTGTACTTTTTTGAAATTAAGATGAAGAGTATAGGTTAATGCCAGATTTGTAAAAGTGAAATGATATCCAGCTTACTTTTGTTTCTATTCAGGTAGATTCTTCAGGGGAATTCAATTTCTTACCAATCGTAAACTTCCCAGTCTTTTCAGATGATTTCAGATTTGCCTGTGTTTCAGCAAGCCAGCATCTGCACCTTTACCTTCAATGTCTTATGTCCTGGCTAGAATTTCTTAGTCTTATTTTTTTCTATCCCTTCTCTAATAGGTATGTGCCAGACTAGAATTCCTTTTTGTGTTTTATTTATTGTAACATATAACATATATACAGAAAAATACACAGAAAATAGGTGACAAGTTTAATGTGTTATCAGAAAATAAGCACTTATGTAACTATCACCCCAATCAAGAAACAGAACAGTATGAGCACCTCAGAAGCTCTGCTTTGTGAGCCTCCACAATCCTTGCTGCCCCTCCTTCCCAGTGACTCACTATCTTGACATCAAGCACTGACTTATTTTTGCACATTTAAAAATTTTATATACACAGGACCATGAAGTATGTATTGTATTGTGTCTGGCTAAATTGACTCATCATTATGTCTGTGATATTCAGATACTTTGTTGTGTATACTGTAGTTTGTCTATTTACATTGCTATATAATATTCATTGTATTACAATTCTGCTGTTGAAATTTGGATTATTTCCAATTTTGTCTATCTGAAGTAATGTTTCTATGGATATCATTAACATAATTCTTGGAGCACACACATAGGCCCCTCCACAGCATTTCTGCTGGCAGTAGGGAATTGCTGAATTATAGGGCTTGCACAAGTCAACTCTAATAGATAACACCGAACTGCTTTCCAAAGTGGCTGGATGAGAGTCACCTTTGCTCCACATGCTCACATGCTCACCAACAATTAATACTGTGTCAGATGGGACTTCAAACACTTCTTTCTCGTCATCAGCCCCTCCTTATCTTACCTATACTACTCTTATTTCCTAGCAGTTTTATTGTTATCCTTGGCTTGCTTTATGTAAAAATATTCCCGTTTAAAAAATACCTAATTGAAATTTATCTTTCTTGCTTGCTTCTCTTCCACTAAGGTTAGACTCATGTGTTTCAATTTTTTGCTTACTAGCTCACAAGACAAGCAGCCTGGGAAAAAGTAAGTAAGACAAAAGGCCCTGGGAAAGTTACAAATTTTGGGTGCAACCCATGCATCATAAATATTTAGGATCATAAAAGGAATGCAGGCCTTTACAGAGGGGAAAGTGCTGACTACATTTTTTTGGAGACATAGTGGAAATATTTTGATGACTGAAAAAAATTTTTTAATATTGAAAGGAGTGTGCTATAGTTTCCATGTTTGTCTTTAGAATTCATGTATTGGAAACTTAATCCCTAAAGTCTATGGTAATGCTACTTAGAGGTGGGATCTCTGGGAAGTAATTAGAATTAGATGAAGTTATGAGGGTGGGGTTACCACAGAGACATTAGTGGTTGTATAAGCAGAGTTGGGGGTGTAGCTCAGTGGTAGAGTAACTGACTAACATGCACAGGGCCCTGGGATTGGTCCCCAGCACTGAAAAAATAAAAACAAAAAAAGAAGTAGCATTTTGTGATACCCTCCACCAACTGAAAAGGCTCCTCCAGCAGCCCGCCAGATTCAAGTACTATCTTAGACTTCCCAGCCTCCAGAACTACGAGCTTAATAAACTTCTATTCTTTGAAATTACCCAGTTTCAGGTATTTTGTTATAGCAACAATAAGAGGACTAAGACAAAGTGACTCTGGAGCAAATAGTTTAAGTATGAAAAAAGTAATATGAGGAAAAAATCATTGTGTACTTTAAACATTAATAAACAAAAAAATAAAACATGAGTGTTCTGATAGCATAAATTCTGCCAGACCTATAACTGTATGAGAGAACCTTAGAATGTGACCCTAGGAAAGTCAGCTTTATTAGTTTGGGAAGCCCAGTTGATTTAAAAAAAAAAAAAAAAAATATATATATATATATATATATATTGTTGTAGATGGACATAATACCTTTTTTTAATTTATTTTTATGCCATGTTGAGAATTGAACCCAGTGCCTCACGTGTGCCAGGCAAGCACTCTACCACTGAGCCACAATCCAGTCCCCAGTTGATTTTTGGGGGGGGGGTACTGGGGCTTGAACTCAGGGGTATTCGACCACTGAGCCACATCCCCAGCCCTATTTTGTGTTTTATGTAGAGACAGGGTCTCACTGAGTTGCTTAGCACCTCGCCATTGCTGAGGCTGGCTTTGAACTTGCGATTCTACTGTCTCAGCCTCCCTAAGTGCTGGGATTACAGGCTTGAGCCACCGCGCCTGGCTTTAAATTCCCATTTTTATCTTTGAAATTTCCACAAGGCAGAAAGAGAACATCACACTAGTGGAATTTTCCCTTTTTCTTTCTAAGTGCTACCCTGGGCTCTCTAAAGATCTTTAGAATCCATAAGCCAGATGATACAAAATTCATAATCCAGGTGTGTTCCCATACTGAGAGTTTGCAGAGACTGTGAAGTATGTTCCCTTTCATTTATAGTTTCCTAGGGCTGTCAGAACAAATTTTGACAAACAGGATAGCTTTAAACAACAAGAATATGTTCTCTTGTAGTTTTGTAGATTGGAAGTCCAAATCTAAGGTGTTGGCAGAGCTGTGTCCCTTCTAAAGATTTTAGGGAGCACCCTCCTTGCCTCTTACTGCTTCTTGTCGTTGCCAGCAATCCTTGGCATTCCTTGGTTTGTAGAAACTTCACTCTAGTCTGTCTTTATCATTATAAGGCCCTTTTCTTTCTCATAAGGTCACGAGCCATTGGATTTTAGTGGTATGACTTCCTTCTAAATAAACTAATTTTATCTGCAAAGATGCTATTTCTAAATAAGGTCTCATTTTGCGTTTGGGGGTGCACATGAATTTTGGATCCATATTGTATAACACAGCACACCCTCCTTCATCCTCTCTCTGTCAAAAACTTAAAGATTTCCAAAATGGCTAGAGGTAGTGTTTTCCCCAGGTTGGGCCAAAAGAATGGTTCTCCCTAGGTGTAGGCAGTAAATGGGTACATTTCATTTAAACTACAGTTTGACTTGGATTATTATTATTATGTATTAGTAGTTATCAACAATGCCAGTGATATTCCCCCCAAATGTTTCATTGGCCTAAGTTTTACATATGTGTGTGGTTACTCTTAAATTTTCATAATACATATGTAGGCTTTGATTTAGCACATTTCTATTACTAATCATTTGATAAATGTTATATTCTACATGGAAATTAATTTGGAGAACTCCTAAGTTATGCAGTTGTGCCCAGGCACATAAGGACCTCTTTTCATGTAGTCATTTTGAAAGCAAGTTCACAACAGTTTGTTTCAGTTTGTTTGGAACATAGTAAATGTCTCCAGTCCTTGCCTTTATGTTAGTCAGCTTTTTGTCATTGTGACCAAAATGCTTGACAAGAAAAACTTAAATGATGAACAGTGTATTTGGGGTTCCCAGTGTTAGAGGTTCAGTCCGTGGTCAGCTGACTCCATTGCTCTGGGTCTGAGACAATGCAGAGCATCATGGCTGAAGGGTGTGATGGAGGAGAGCTGCGCAGCTCATAGAAGCTGGGAAGCAGGGCATGAGCAAGCAGGTGAGGAGCCAGGGAAAAAATATAATCCCCAGGGCACACCTCCCATGACCTGATTCCTTCAGCCCTGTCCCACCTGCCTATGTTTATCACCCAGTATTCCATTCAGATTATTAATTCATCAAATGAATTAGTCCACTGATGAGGTCACAGCTCTTGTAATCTAATCATTTCACATCTGAATATCCCTGCATTGCCACATGAGCTTTTTGGGGGGACATCACATATCCAAACTATAATACTTTATTACATATTCTTGCATTTCAAAGAAGTTAGAAGTAAACAGCAATATCACAGTGAGCATAAACAAGAAGAAACTCAATGAGAGTTACTTCAGATTCTTTTTTTGGAATCACTTTAATGTCAAAAATTTTTAAAAATGGGACTGGGGCTGTGGCTCAGTGGCAGAGCGCTTGCCTAGCACATGTGAGGCACTGGGTTCAATCCTCAGCACTGCATAAAAATAAATAAACAATGGGCTGGGGCTGGGGCTCAGTGGTAGAGCACTTGCCTCACATGCGTGAGGCACTGGGTTCGATCCTCAGCACCACATAAAAGTAAATAGATATTGTGTGTCCATCTACAACTAAAAAAAAAATACTAAGGAAAAATAAATAAATAAATAAACAAAATAAAGGCATTATGTCCTTCTCTGACTAAAAAAAAACAAATAATTTTTAAAAAAGGAAAAATATAAACTGTGAGGGGTAATATGTAATTTTTTTGTTAATATGTAACTTTTTTGTATATTTTAGTTCACTCATGATATAGTCTACTAATTTTAATAGTATCTTAACAATTGAAATTCAATTGTTTATATTTGTTAATTGCTTTAAAATTAAACAAATAATAAAAGTAAAACATACTATTAGTGGGATACTTTTGTTGTGACAGATAGTAAAAAAAGCATATTTTGAATACTTTTTTTAAAAATTTTTTTCTTAGTTGTAGATAGACACAATGTCTTTATTTTCTTGCTTTGTATGTGGTGCTGAGGATCGAACCCAGGGCCTCACGCATGCGAGGCAAGCGCTCTACCACTAAGCCACAATCCCAGCCCATATTTTGAATACTTTTTGACTACACTGGGGATGTTTTATATAGAAATCCAATATACAAGTTGGTCAGATAGGTCCATTATAGAAGACAGTCGAGTTGAAACAAAGAAATGCTTGCATTTCTGAAAAGACTGCTGCTAAACTCACAGAGGATGTCTTCAAATAACTTGATCATTATTTCATAAACCTCTGCCACAGTCCAAGATAAAAGATGCTGCATATATGGTCAACATTCTCAATAAGTTCTTGCAAAAATCAAAGAAATTAATGTCTGCCTCCTGGAAATCACTGTAAACCTTGTAGAATTTGTTTGCAAACATTTCTTTATGTGTGACATTTTTAGAATTAGATCTTTGGAAAAATCCAATTCTTTTTTTTTTTTTTTTTTGGTGGTGCTGGGGATTGAACCCAGGGCCTTGTGCATGCAAGGCAAGCACTCTGCCAACTGAGCTATATCCCCTATTCCTTCTTTTTAATCTTACCTCACAGATGTATAAAACTGTAGGAAGCCCTAAAATCCCATCTTAGACAAGATGGAATGCTCATTATGAAGCTGGGGCACAGAAGAGACAAATTTTGAAAAATTAATCTCAACTTAAAATATAGGTACTGTGTCATCCAAAGAAGACATGGACATGTGAATTATCTCAGATTTTGCTGTTTGCTGTATGCAGTTTTTCTCTTTGTAATTATCTTTTTTTCCTGGTGTAGTTCTATAAGAGATTAATTAGACAGAAACATATTTTCAAATAGCCAGAATCTTTCTTGAACAATGTACAGTGAAATATCAAGCTTTTACGGCTGGGGCTGTAGCTCAGTGGTAGAGCGCTTGCCTAGCATGTGTGAGGCACTGGGTTCGATCCTCAGCACCACATGTAAATAATAAATGAATAAAATAAAGATCCATCAACAACTAAAAAAAATTTTAAAAAAATCAAGGTTATAATTCTTCTTTGATTTATTCTGTGTTACAACACAATAAGGAAATGGAGAGATTTACATAGAAAAAGAGTTAAAACTTGAAAAATGAATGCCAGGAGAAATAACAAATGATGCTGGCTATATATGCCCAGAAAAATCCAAACAGGAATGTCCTAGCCATTTTCACCAAGAACTGGACACTTGTTCTAAACCAATGGATCAAATAATAATTGTGTTCACTACTATCCAGCCATTTTCTCTGATTTTGCAGAAGAAAAATTAGAGAAGTGGAAATATTTTTTACTCCAGAGTCATTAGTAAGTAATTTGAGTAGATCTCAAGGAAACAAAGGTGTGGAGATTGTTGCATTATTTGAAATTTAATGTGAAGTGGAATTTATGTGACTCTTTGTGTTGGATGCTTTTCCAAAATATTTGTGTATCATTGGTTTCACTTGAAGGAACATTTCTAAATTAAAAACTAATGGTGTGTTTTTTAAAAAAATCAGCTATGACAAGATTGATTGACAAATCTGGCCATAAATATATTAATATATATAT
>CM053408.1:45271274-45303638 GCA_028644305.1 Xerus rutilus
CTTTGGGTAGTATGGCCATTTTGACAATATTGATTCTGCCTATCCAGGAGTATGGGAGATTTTTCCATCTTCTAAGGTCTTCTTCAATTTCTTTCTTCAGTGTCTTGTAGTTTCCATTGTAGAGGTCTTTCAACTCTTTTGTTAAATTGGTTCCCAAGTATTTTATTTTTTTTGAAGCTATTGTGAATGGTATAGTTTTCCTAATTTCTCTTTCAGAGGGTTTATCACTGATGTATAGAAATGTAATTGATTTATGGGTGTTGATTTTATATCCTGCCTCTTGCTGAATTCATTTATTAATTCTAGACATTTTCTGGTAGAATTTTTGGATCCTCTAAGTATAGAATCATGTCATCTGCAAATAATGATAGTTTGAGTTCTTCTTCTCCTATTCATATCCCTTTAATTTCTTTCATCTGTCTAATTGCTCTGGGTAGTGCTTCAAGGACTATGTTGAATAGCAGTGGTGAAAGAGGGCATCCCTGTCTTGTTCCCGTTTTTTAGAGGGAATGCTTCCAGTTCTTGTCCATTTAGGATGATGTTGGCCTTGGGTTTAGCATAGATAGCTTTTACAAAGTTGAGGTATGTTCCTACTACCCCAAGTTTTTCTAGTGTTTTGAACATAAAAGGGTGCTGTATTTTGTCAAATGCTTTCTCTGCATCAATTGATAAAATCATATGATTCTTATCTTTAAGTCTATTGACGTGATGTATTACGTTTATTGATTTCCCTATGTTGAACCAACCTTGCATTCCTGGAATGAACCCCACTTGGTCATGGTGCACTATCTTTTGAATATGTTTTTGTATGTGATTTGCCAAAATTTTATTGAGAAATTTTACATCTATATTCATCAGGATATTGTTCTGAAATTTTCTTTCTTGCATGTGTCTCTGTCTGGTTTTGGTATCAGGGTGATACTTGCCTCATAGAATGAGTTTGGAAGGGTTCCCTCCTTTTCTATTTCATGAAATAGTTTGAGGAGTATTGGTAATAATTCTTCTTTGCAGGTCTTGTAGAACTCGGCTGAGAATTCATCTGGTCCTGGGCTCTTCTTGGTTGGAAGGCTCTTGATGGCATCTTCTATTTCTTTGCTTGAAATCGATCTGTTTAAGTTGCATATGTCCTCTTGGTTCATAGGTTTGGGTAGGTCATATGCCTCTAGAAATTTGTCGGTGTCCTCAGGGTTTTCTATTTTACTGGAGTTTAGGTTTTCAAAATAGTTTCTAATATCCTCTGTATTTCAGTAATGTCTGTCATGATATTTCCCTTTTCCTCACAAATTTTAGTAATTATGTTTTCTTTCTCTTTCTTTTCATTAGGGTAGCTAAGGGTTTGTCAATTTTGTTTATTTTTTGAAAGAACCAGCTTTTGTTTTGTCAATTTTTCGAATTGTTTTTTTTTCTTTCAATTTCATTGATTTCAGCCCTGATAATAATTATTTCCTGTCTTCTACTTCTTGTGGTGTTGGTTTGTTCTTCTTTTTCTAGGGCTTTGAGATGTAGAGTCAAGTCATGTGTTTGTTGACTTTTTCATCTTTTAATAAATGAGCCTAATGCAATGAATTTTCCTCTTAGCACTGCCTTCATGGTATCCCAGAGATTTTGATATGTTGTATCAGAGTTTTCATTTACCTCTATGAATTTTTTTATCTCTTCCCTGATATGTTCTGTTTTCCATGCATCATTGAATAGCGTATTATTTAGTTTCCAGGTGTTGGATTAGTTTCTATTTTTTAATCTGTCGTTGATTTCTAATTTTATTCCATTGTGGTCAGATAGGATGCTGGGTAGAATCTCTATTTTTTTGTATTTGCTAAGACTGGCTTTGTGACATAACATATGATCTATTTTGGAAAAGGATCCATGTGCTGCTGAGAAAAAAGTGTATTAGCTCGTTGATGGATGGAATACTGTATATATGTCAGTTAAGTCTAAATGATTGATTGTTTTATTGAGTTCTATGGTTTCTTTGTTCAGTTTTCATTTGGAAGATCTATCCAGTGGTGAGAGAGCTGTGTTAAATTCACCAAGTATTATTGTGTTGTGGTCTATTTGATTCTTGTATTTGAGAAGGATTTGTTTGATATACATAGAAGCCCCGTTGTTTGGGGCATAGATATTTATGATTGTTATGTCTTGTTCATGTATGAATTCCTTAAGAAGTATGAAGTGCCCTTCTTTATCCCTTTTCACCAGTTTTTGTTCACTGTCTACTTTATCTGATATGAGGAGAGAAACCTCTGCTTGTTTATGCGGTCCATGTGAGTGATACGTTTCACTTTCAGTCTGTGGATATCTTTTCCTGTGAGATGAGTCTCTTTAAGGCAGCATATTGTTGGGTCTCTTTTCTTTATCTAGTCTGTCAGTCTATGTATTTTAATTGATGCATTTAGGCTATTCACACTAGGGGTTATTATTGAAATATGATTTGTTATCCTGGTCATTTTGGTTTATTTTTGGTTTTTATTTTGACTTGGTTTCTCCTTTGATTGCTCCCCCCCCCATTTTTGGTGTATTTCTTCTCTTTGTGTATTTTCATTGTTGTTTGTCATTTCCTCCTCATGGAATATTTTGCCAAGAATGCTGTGTAGTGCAGGTTTTCTTGCTGTAAATTATTTTAATTTTTGTTTGTCATGGAAAGTTTTTATTTCATCATCAAATCTGAAGCCCAGTTTTACTGGATATAAGATTCTTGGTTGGCATCCATTTTCTTTCATAGCTTGATATATGTTGTTCCATGATCTTCTGGCTTTTAGTGTCTGGGTTGAAAAACCTGCTGATATCCAAATTGGTCTGTCCTTATATGTAATCTGATTCCTTTCTCTTGCGGCCTTTAAAATTCTATCCTTATTCTGTATGTTGGGCATTTTCATTATAATGTGCCTTGGTGTAGATCTGTTGAAGTTTTGTATGCTTGGTATCCTGTAAGCCTCTTGTATTTGATTTTCCAATTCATTTTTCATGTTTGGGAATATTTCTGGTATTATTTCATTGAAGAGATTGTGCATTCCTTTGGTTTGAAATTCTGTGCCTTCTTCTATCCTGATAAATCTTAGATTTGGTCTTTTGGTGCTGTCCCATAATTCTTGTATGTTCTGTTCATGATTTCTTACTATCTTCACTTTATGGTCAAGTTTATTTTCAAGATTGTATATTTTATCTTCATTATTTGAGGTTCTGTCTTCCAAGTGATCTAGTGTGTTGGTGATGCTTTCTATTGAGTTTTTTTTTTAATTTGGTTTATCATTTCCTTCATTTCAAGAATTTCTGATTGGTTTTTTTTTCGCAACCTTTTGCTCTCTGTATTTGCTCATTTATCTTTTTGTTAGAGTGATAAATGGTTGCCTTTATTTGTTCTCCTATTTCTTTGTTGGATTGATCAATTTTTGCCTGTATTTGCTCACTTAAGTCATTTTTTAATTTGCAGATCATTTTAATTACATACATTCTGAATTCTTTCTCTGACATTTCATCAACTGTGCTGTCAATGGATTCTATTGTAGTATCTAGGTTTATTTGGGGCCCTTTCTTCCCTTGTTTTTTCATGTTGATTATGTATCTTCCTTTCTTGCAATGCTGATCTGAGGTATTGCAGTTTCTATCCTATAATCTTGTAGTGACACTACAGATTACTTGTATTTCACCTTGGATTTTACTTCCAGTCCCCAGTAGGTTTCCCCAGATGGGCACTGCTGCCACTAAAGTTGGTGGCAGCAGTTGTTGAAGTACCTCAAGAGGGCAGTGGGAGTGGCCATGGCTGGGCTCCCTACGTGGTCCCTGAAGGTGGTCTTGGGCCCTCTCCTGTGCTCCCACTGATCTGCAGGAACTCTGGTTCTGGAATTGGGGGTGGTCTTGTGCCTCACTTAGGCCAGGTCTCCCGCAGGAGTCTCTGTAGGTGGTCCTCTCCATGGGTCTGGGTTCCCCTGTGGCTAGCGGCTAGCAGTCTCGGCTCTGCCCTTGGCTAGAGCAGCAGTCCCTGAAGGTGGTTTTGGGCCCTCTCTTGAGCTCTTGCCTGGTTGGCTGGAGCTCTCTGAACCAATAATTTGGAGCCCCAGGATCCCCGAAAGGTTCTAGGAGATCGCACTTAAGGAATTACTCTTTTAGAAAGTTGAGCTCACCATCAAAGAGTGGTCTCTAAAAATCATGGTGCCTTCTTTACCACACTAAAGCAGGTGTGGAAATTCCATGTCAAGATTCTCCTCATCCAGGCCATGTTCTGTGTCTTCTCATGAAGTTAATTCTGATTTCTTTTGTCATATCTTCTAAGTAAGGGTAAAGGTAAGGAAGTAAAAGAATGAATGAATGTAAACACTGTCATTACATGAAATACATTGGCACATTTGTTGTTTTTTTAATATTTGAGAAGTGTATAAATTTCTCAAGGCTAGACTTTATTGGTGTACAACAGTGTAACCCAGTTTATGACTGACAAAAATGAAGATTTTGATGAGAATATTAGAGCTTTTCTAGATCTTGTTGCCCATGCCTAACTGGAAAAACTTAGCTAGACTGATTGAGGAACAGTCTTCTCCTCTCTTGTAACAATGATAGCACTCAAGTGTGCTATCATTATAGCACTCCTATAAGATCTTATAGCACTCCTATAAGATCTTCCAATTAATATATCCCATACAGCTCAAGTTGAGATATCAGAGCTCTGTCAAACATTGAGTTTAATGTGATAATTAGTTAGGATTAAATTACCCATTAAACAAAATGATTTTTATAGCAATGTGCTATTAAGGTTGGAAAGTTGTAAAATTATTAAGTACTTATGCTTTTTTTCCTTTGATTCCAAGATGCACATTTGGCATATTTTATTTTTTAAAAATTAATTAATTAATTAATTCTAATTAGGTATATATGACAGCAGAATGCATTTTGATTCATTGTTCTGAAATACAGCACAACTTTTCATTTCTCTGGCTGTATACCATGTAGCATTGCACCATATGTGTAGTCATACATGTACCTAGGGTAATGATGTCCATCTCATTGCACCATCTTTCCTGCCCCCATGCCCCCTCTCCTCCCCACCCTCTCCTTTGCCCAGTCAAAGTTCCTCCATTCTTCCCATACCCCCCTGCCCATTATGGATCAGCATCCACTTATCAGAGAGAACATTTGGCCTTTGGGTTTTTGGGGATTGGCTTACTTTGCTTAGCATGATAATCTCCAACTCCATCCATTTTCCTGAAAATGCCACAATTTTATTCTCCTTTAATGTTGAGTAATATTCCATTGTGTATTTATATTACAGTTTCTTTATCTATTCATCTATTGAGAGCCATTTAGGTTGCTTCCACAGTTTAGCAATTGTGAATTGTACTGCTATAAACATTGAAGTGGCTGTAGTATGCTGTTTTTAAGTCTTTAGGGTATAGACCGAGGAGTGGGATAGCTGGGTCAAATGGTGGTTCCATTCCATGTTTTTTAAGGAATCTCCATACTGCTTTCCAGATTGGTTGCACCAATTTTCAGTCCCACTAGCAATGTATGAGTGACATTTGGTACATTTTAATAACACTGAAATGAGAATGTGCTTTTTAGTCAAAGATATATTAGTTTAACTGATGGTACTTTTTTCTACTTTTGTGAAAAAGCATCCATTTTTGTTTTAATTATGAAAAGCTATCTTCAAATTTGCTTTTTTTCTTATGTAATTATAAAAGCCTATTCCATGAGGAAGACTACAATATATTTTACTCTTTGTTTCTGTATTTTTTCTTTTAAAAGAGAAATAACAGACTAATATGTTTTCTGAAATTTATATTTCCACATTAATTGCTTTGTAGCAAATAGGAAAATTTACATTAAAATCTGCTGATTACATTAAAATCTGTTTAAAAAGCATGTTTCCTTTTTTTAAAACAACAAATTTTGCTTATGTGTTTGATTTGATATTCAGTATTTGTGTTCATGACAGGTTTATTTTAGGACTGTAGAACTTATAGAAGAGCCCATAAGCGGATCTTATGGTCTGAGTTTCTACTTCAAAATTAATGGATTTCCCATATTTCTGAAAGGCTCCAACTGGATCCCAGCAGATTCATTCCAGGATCGAGTAACTTCTGACTTGTAAGTATTGGCCTTCTTTTCTTGTTCCTTTTTTATTAACAGTCTCAAAAAGCTTAAGAATTACGCATTTCCACTTTCTTTAGTCTCAGGGGAAGAACTGAGAGTTAGTATAGAATTCCAGGATGATAGAAACTTTAGAATGGACAGACTTTTTCAATCATATATTTCAGTGCTCTGAGCTATGGATTGTTTTACAGCTAAACCATTTGAGACTGCCATACCCATCCAATTTTTAGAAAACTATTATATATTTACCCTGGATGAACAAGAAAATGACAGTTCACATTTTGGGTAGTTAACCCAGAAAAAAATTTATCAAATCTACCTTTTTTTTTTCTTTAGTTCTTCAAAGAATATCTTAAGTATTTTTGAGAATGGTTTTAACAGATAGCAATCTATACTTACTTTTTTATGCTACCTTAATAAAAGAACTAAATCTTGGTTGGGGAGGAAATGGGGGAGCTATGAGTCAGGGATACAAAGCAGGGGGTATGTGGGAAGAACAAGTCTGGAGATATAATGGATGACATGAAGACCATGGGAAATGAAATTGGACCATTCATGGAACTAATGATAAATGAGTATTTTTTTTGCTGCCTTTGGCACAAAAACAAGAAAAATGGGTGACTATGTGAAATAATGGCTATGTTAATTTGTTTTGCCATAGTAGCCTTTTTACTATCTGTATGTATCTTATAACATCATATTGTACAATTAAATATACAATTTATTTAAAAGAAAACAAAGAATATCATAAAGATTCTACATCTAGGAAAAAACCTGGAGTGTTTTTCTGAAGGTTCTGAGAATAGAACTTCAGAAGAAAGCAATATTTCCTAATTGGTTGTATGAACTGTCTTTGTGATAGTGAAAATAAACTTTGTAAAAGAAAAATAAACACATTTTCTTGCCTTAAGTTAAATAACGGCTCAGCATATTTCTGAATGTATAAATATGCATTGTAATATGTTTTTTGATATTTAGAATGTAAATGTCATTAGTAACTAAATCATAATTTTTACAATACTTGTAGTAATTTCCTTTTACTTCAACATGTGTGTATTATTTTAGATTTCATAAGACACTGAAATGCTCCTCCAGATGTGGCATAATTTGTGGGATAATTTGCTGTATTTTTTCCTTTCTCCTCCTACTGGTTTGGCCTTTGTGTTCAGCACAACTGGGGCCAATTTTGGTCAGCCTGCCTGGGATTTCTTCACTGAGAGTAGAGTTGGAAGGGACCAGTTCTTTGGCTTCTTAGTTCATATCTGAGCAGAGTTCTGGGGATGGAGGGAGGGGCCATGCTCTCCAAGTGGCTGTAAATTTCTAGATTTTCCTGAGGTTAGAGTGAAAAAGGATTGGATAAAGTAAAAAGGACATTTACTGCAGAAAAGAGTATTGGGCTGAAGGAATTTTTAAAAAAGATAGGGTGAGTGAGGCAATAATATTCAAACTTTAATGTTTGTTCTATTTTTTGCAATGGTAAATTGTAATATAATATATTGTTAGCAATATAAAATAAGTAAACTTTCTACATTTTACACTGCATTTTTCTGTAGGAATAAATACAAAACAAAAATTAATTTTAAAAATAGTGTAACATCACTGAAAATTTAGAAAGTAAAGATATCATTCATACTTTTTTGAAGTTTTTTTGCTTTATGTGGTTACATATAAATTACATATGATCTATAATTAAATATTTTACTTCACTTTCTTTGGTGAGATTTATATCTAAATCATTGCAATTTTTAATTTTTTTTTTTGTACCAGAAATTGAACTCAGGGATACTTGACCACTGAGCCACATCCCAGCCCTATTTTATATTTTATTTAGAGACAGGGTCTCACTGAGTTGCTTAGCGCCTCGCTTTTGCTTTGGCTAGCTTTGAATTTGCGATTCTCCTGTCTCAGCCTCCCGAGCCATTGGGATTACAGGTGCACACCACCGCACCGGCTTAAATCATTGCAATTTTAAGGTGTGTTTTTGTAACAGAGATTTGAAATGTTTTTAATTTTTTTTTCTTAATATTCCCAAGTGTCTAAATAGAATTAATTTCTACTATTTTTCCTCCAGGTTACGGCTCCTCTTGCAGTCTGTTGTGGATGCTAACATGAATGTTCTTCGGGTGTGGGGAGGAGGCATTTATGAGCAAGATGAGTTCTATGAACTCTGTGATGAACTAGGAATAATGGTGAGTAGTTGATGGCATTTTATAGATTGATAAGTTATGCTGTCCTCAATTTGTCTTCCAGTGTTCTGAGTGGATATTATTGTTCCTTACTTCTTTTTTTCAGAGCCTGGTATAATGTTCCAATAGTTTGTTAAAGGAGTGCATGATATTTTGTAAACCCAGAGCCATAGTTGATGGCAAATATCAGGATTACTTACTTATTTAAAAATGATAGGTATTGTATATATTGGTTGTGTCTACATATGTATTTATGTATATTTTCTTTGTCATACGTAGGTATGCATAATAAAATAAATTAAAATATTTAAATAATTTAACTTTAAGGAGCTCTGACTAATCCCAGAGAGAAGCAAAATAAAAAAATTAATATTGCTATGGAAGTACTGTCAGCATTTCTTGGAATGGTGAGGGTTAAGCAAAGGAAATGCAGTCATCTTTGGTGTCTGTGGGGTGTTGATTTCAGAACCCTATAGATGCTGAAATCCACAAATACTTCAGGTTCTATATAAAAAGTAGTGGAGTATTTGAATATAACTGGTGCATATCCTCCTGCATACTTTGATATGTCTCTGATTACTTATAATATTAAATATAATGTGAATGCTGTATAAATAGTTGTTATACTATATAGGTTAGGGAATAAAGACAAAAACAAAGTCTATATATGTTCAGTATAAATAAGATTTTTGGATTTTTTTGAATGTTTTTGATTGGCAGTTGGTTGAATCACTGGATGCAGAATCCATAAATATGGTGGGCCAATTGTGTATAGTTTTAATTCTAATATTACAGCTATCAGATATACAGAATATCACAGAAGAGTAGGACATAATAATAATGATAATATTGATCATCATTATATTGATGATAATATTTTGTAGTATGAGTGCCAGGCATTGGTTTAAGTGCTCTGCATGTATTATTTTATTTTATGTTTATACCTAACCAATGAGGAATTTGCTATTGTTCTCTACCCACAGTTACAGATAAGGAAACTGACACAGAGAGAGGTTATACACCTTGATCAAACTCAGTTGCCTGAGTGAGGCAGGTGGCTTGGAGGCTGGGCTTTTAACCACTGTGTTACATAGCCTTCCCAGGAAGGGATTTCATGGTTCCATTACTGAAGTGGGCATGTAGTAATCCTTTTGGCCATCAAACATTAATTCCTTTATAAGTGAAGTCTGATTTTTAGCCACAGAGTATCTTTCTCTATATCAAATTCTTGAGAAAAATGAAAAAAGAATTAGGAATTAGAATTTGGAAATGCTTCATTTTGTTTTCCCCTAATATGCATCATTTCCTTTTTTTTTTTTTAAATCTCTTTTCATCCCCTTCTTTTATACCTACCTAACATTTTCTCTTCTCAGGTTTCTAACAACTTTTGTGGAGCTCTGGAAAGTTGTAGGTGTGCCAGCTCCTCTCCTGTGTGCCTTTAGGCACAGCAGGGCTCAAATGGTCACATTCATCAGCCAACCTGATTTTTCATTTATGTGAAGGATAATCCCCTAAGTTCAAACTGAAGATTTTCTTTCTGTGTGATACAATTTACAGAAGTCCTTAATTACCTTTTATTTGCTAGGTATGGCAGGATTTTATGTTTGCCTGTGCCCTTTATCCAAATGAACAGGGCTTCATGGATTCAGTGGCAGCAGAAGTTGCTCACCAGGTATGTTATTACTATTGCAAGAAGAGAGAAAATGCTTATGTTTTAGTTTTGCCTTTTGTAAATTTCTCTCCTCATTTTATTTTGTAGTTCTCTATTAAATCCTGTGAAAAATCAGTCAGATAATCAACTCCTTAGGTGGACCACCCAGTCATGACTTTAACACTGCCTATTTGCTGACAACTCTCAGATTTATGCACTGTGCTAAATTCTCTGTTGAAATGTCTACTTGTGCCTCTGACTGGAGGTTTAATAGGCATCTCAAACGTAACCTGTGCAAACCAAACTTATATCACTTCTCCCAATCTTGCTTCGGCAGTTTTCCCCACCTCAGCAAATGTTGTCATTTTTTGAAATATTCCGTACAAAAATTGAAAGTGATTTTTGACTCTGATTTCTTTTGCATTCCACATATACACACTTATATTTATAAATACAGAAATACAAGGAAGTGATAATATACTATTTCTGTCCACTGAAAAGGCCTACAAACAGTAGCCCGCCTAGTAGTATCAAGTATTCTTGTATTGAAATAGTCTTTCCTAAAAAAGAGAAAGGCTGCTGCTGGCCTGGTGGTATGCTCCTATAGTCCCAGGTACTTGGGAGATTGAAACAGGAGGACCACTTGAACCCGGGAATTCAAAGCCAGCTGCACAGCCACAACACTGTGAGACTCTGTCTTTAAAAAAAATAAGGAAAAGGAGGAAGAGAAGGAAAAAAATTCCTTAATGTTAGACTGGGGGATAGCCTAGTGGTAGAGCACTTACATACCAATCTAACATGCTCAAGGCTCTGGGTTTAATCTCCAATACTGTGAAAGATAGAGCAAAGCTTCTTAGAGAGATGGCTGATTTGAGATCTGAGACAGAAAGATATTCAGTTATCCTGAAATCTCTCTTTTTTAAAAGACCAATGTTTATTATAATGTCATCAACTGATAATTTCAGCCACAGATTGGAGGTTGATCAGTCATGTGCTGAATGTACTTTTTTTTTTTTTTTTTTTTTCAGCAAGGTCTGTTTAGGGAGTGAATGTACTTTGAAACACAGTTTACATTACTTTACTTATCCTCTAGCTCTTAAGTTTCCACGTAGACTCAGCTTGGCATTCTTGGCAATACAAGAAAATTCTGAATCATAATGTACTCTCCTCAAATAGCTAAAAACTAACTTGTGAATGTATTATATATTAGCAAGATACTACTGAAACATTCACTGGAGTGATCCACTGGTATACATAAAAGATGATCACTAGACCAGATCATGTCTACTCTCTACATTTTGTAAGACTATGCAGACATACTGAGTAGATTTTATAATGTTCTGCTGTAGGTCAAAGGAGGAAACATTTATTTTCTCTGTAACGTCAGGTAAAGATACTATGGGTATATTCCTGACTCTGATTTCAGCTTCTCATGTCCAATTATCTTCTAGATTTTCTTTTCTTTTCTTTTGCAATGGTGATATACAAAGAATAAATATTTTGGTCTCTTCTTTAATAGTCAGCCTGCCACTGTAGGGAGATTGATTTACTGCTTGAGCCCCAATCTCTCTGTCCATAAAGCTGGTTATGATTCTACTCTTCTCATAAAGCCATTTTCAATATTAAATGGCATAACATATGTAAATATGTAGAGTGTTTATACTTAACTTCTCAGCCTTATACTTCCACCTAGTTCAAATCTTCATTTTTTTGTCTTCTCTACAACTGGCATTTGTTTCCTAGTCAGCCTTTTCAGCATGGGTCTCTCCCAGCATGAGTAAATGCTCAGCAGAAGAGCCAAGGTCATCCCTCTGACCCCTTTTGAGTGGTACCACACTCCTGCTTAGAATCTTGATCCTGGTCTGTCTTGACATACAGATAACAAGGAAGTTATCAAAGTCAAAAGGACTTTGAAGAGACTCTAACCAATCAAAAGTAGGAAAATTTGAGATTCAAAAAGGATAAGAGGGCTGGGGAGATAGCTCAGTGGTAAAGCACCTGCCCAACATGCATGAGGCCCTGAGTTCAATCCCTGTCACCAAATTAAACAACAACAACAACAACAACAAAGTGATATTTTTTTAAAAAAAGAATAAGAATGTCAATGCATTGAAATCCCTCCAGTATATTAAAATCTAAGTTTATAAGATGATATCTACAGATGTATATTTGGGTAGAAAACCATAAAGAAATGCATGGAGATAACCGTTGTAACACTCAAGATAGGGATTACTTTGTCAGAAGGACGGGTAGTACATGAAGGAGTACATGAAGGGCCTCTGGGAGAGAGTTCGTTGCTTGACCTGGGCAATAGTTATAAGGGTAAATGGCCTTGTACTGATTCATTACATCAAGATTGTTTTCTGTGGCTGTGTTTCATTTTTAAATTAAAGGTTTAATTTAAAGTGCACATTGCACCCTTTGCTTGCTAAGAGCCCTCCAGAGGCTTCCTGTTGCTCTCAGGATAAAAAGTTAAAGATCCTCAGCCTGGGGGATTCTGTCCTTGCCCATGTCTCCAGCCTCTTCAAACACTGTCTCTCTTGCTCTCTGTGCCATACCACATCTATCTTCATCTTCCCTGGTGAACCACCTATCTGGCCCTATTTACTTTGAGCATAACTTTCTCCGGGAGAAACCTTTCTAAATCCTTAAGTCTACTTAGAACACCCTCATTTGCCCTAGGTGATTCACACACACTTGTTTAGGGTTTTGTCACCCCTGTAAGACTGTCATCTCCCTGAGGCCTATGGCTGGTTTTCCTCTATATCCCCTCTCCCTGGCAGGATTATTTGTTGAATGGGTAGATGGATGCATGCATGCATGAATCACTATTAAAATATTAATTATACTTACACAAGCTATAACATCTATGCACCTTCCATTCTTTTTGTTTTATTGAAGAAAAGAAGAACCATTTTAGGTAGAGTTTGTTAAAATTTTAAGGGTAAAACTTACCATAAAAGTCAGTAGAAGCTTTTTGCCTCTTCAGGATTTGTGTGTGTGTGTGTGTGTGTGTGTGTGTGTGTGTGTTTTCATCAACATCATAAATCTACCTGTCACAGTTGATAGCAGCTCTTGGTTTCCTGGGCATGTACTGTTGCAAAAAGGGGAAATGCTGTACTGTTTATAAAGTTGCTTTAGAAAACACAAAGCTTTTCATTCTGTCTTTAAAAAATGAAGCACATGTCTTTAATATACCCTTATGGTGCTGTTTCATTTATCTGAGTTTCATAGCTTCTTGCAATAGTAGTCCATTATAGTGAAAGAGAAGGTTTTATATCAATAAGGTAATAATGTCAAAACATGTTCCTGAGGAATTTCTTTTGATCATCGACTCACTCTGTCCAAAAGTGCACACATCGAAGTGCCCACCTATGCTGGGGCACATGGCCCAATATGTCAGAAGACAGAGGCATGCTTGTGTCTGTCCCACGCGTAACAGATCTGGATCCTTTTGCCTTTACTTAGGGCTGGTCCAGGTGAGCCCAGCTCCTACCGGCCCCACTGCTCCTGGCTGACAGGGTTTTCAGACATATTCTCTGACTTCTTCTTTTGTATTTAAGTATAATTCAGTAGCTTATTAAACCTTGGTTGATTTCACAATACATGACATTGAGAGCTCTTTCAGGAGATGTTCTCTAATCTGCTTTCCTTCAGAGTTTTCCATCTGTGTGTCTTTTTCTTCCAGAATCTCTCTAATATTCACTTTCTTTGTATAACCTTCTCTAGTTCTCCTTCTGGTGTTCTTAACTTAAAAAATTATTTTTATCATACAAATTTATGGGGAAAATATGATAATTTGATAAATGTATGCAGTGTGTAATGATCAAATCAGGGTGGTCCTTTAAAAAGATTTTTTATTAACATAATAATTGTACATATTTATGGGGTACAGTGTGATATCTCAATCCATGTGTACAATATATACTGATCAAATCAGGGTAATGAACATTTCCATCTCCTCAGCATCACTTTGTGTTTTTAGCCTGAGTTCCTCTCTTCTAGTTATTCATAAGAGACACCTGGGGAGCCTCCATCCCTCTTGCAGTGGTAGCACTTGGTCTGCTTCATTTGTTTCTTCACACAAAACTTTAGCTGGCTCCTGAGAACTAACTTCTGTAATGTAATGTCTCCTGCCTTTTGTGATTCTTGGAACCTTTTCGTGGTGACTCAGATAATGATCAGGTAGATTTCTTTATTTGTTTTCCTTTTTAAAAGGGATTATATTTTCTTCAGTTTTATAGAGCGGAGAGAAAGGATCCTACCTTATCAGTATGTACTAAATCTAGATACAAAGAATCTCAGAGAATTCTTAAAATGTATTCCCACAACTATGACTGACAATTTTCTAATAACTTCTCTGGCACATAAGAATTTGTGTGCCAAAATACAGTAGCTATAATTTTCTGAATAATTATAGCTCTGAGTTTTTTATGTTAATATAGGAAGATTGTTTTTAAGTTTTCTCAAATTTCAGGTCAGGAGACTGAAGTCTCATCCTTCTATCATCATATGGAGTGGCAATAATGAAAATGAACTAGCACTGATGATGAACTGGTATAGTGTGAGATTAACTGACCTGCCAATCTACATACAAGATTATGTGGCACTCTACGTGTCAAACATCAGAGAGGTCGTCTTGTCAGTAAGTAGTGGCTTATGATGCAGTAGAATTTAAGTATTTTTTTTTTGAAAAAAATGGATGTTTGAATATTGGTACAATATATTTTATGCCCCCTTTTAGAGCAGTCTTCAATAGTATCATTTGAATATAGAATATGTCATTGTAATTCTGAAGCATATGAAAAAAATTGTGGATTGCATATGGACTTATTTGAGGATGAACTTGTCTATGGAACCTTTCACATGTACCCTATAGAGTGTTTGCAAGTTGCAGGTGCCCGGGGTTGGGGTTGTAGCTCAGAGAGCTTGCCTAGTGAGTGGGAGTCCCTGAGTTTGGCACTGCCCAAAACAAATAAACAAAACTAAGACAAATTTCTGGTTGTCATATACTCTTTGGAGTCTATCCATGGATCCCTACAGGCTTAGAATCTCCAGATTAGATGATTTATTAACATGCCAGTTCTAAAATTCTGTATTCACAATGTTAACACAGAATTTGGTATATATCATATATGAATATGTTGGTATGTGATTTGAAGGGTACAGGGAATGGCAAGATCTGTTTCCCAGCTTTTTCTTTGAGCCCTTCCTCTATGATGATTCTATTTAGACTACTGTTTGTCTACTAGGCATATTATACAGGCATATGTTAATAGAAGTTGGCCTTTTTTTTGTGGGAGGAAGAAGTAACATTTTTTTCAGGAATGCTTTTAAAGAATTCTCTTTTTTTAAACTTTTTTTTTAATGTTGTTATATTTTTTATACCTTTATTTTATTTGTTTATATTTATGTAGTGCTGAGGATCGAACCCAGTGCCTCACGCATGGTAGGCAAGCGCTCTACCACTGAGCTACAGCCCCAGCCCTCTTTTTTAAAACTTTGATGTAAACATGTGATTCAATAACCTGGTTGCCTTTATAATTTTGTATCTGTGATTATAGTAAATACTGAAGCAATTTTGAAAGGGAATATATTTTTTAAATGGTATATGATATTAGCATCTAATATGCCCAGTTGATGGCACTATCCTATTTGTTATAAGAAACTTAAGTGAGCACTTATGAAAAACATAGGTTCAAATTTATGGTTTACCTGATATAGCAAATTATGTGTCATGAAGAACTTTTCTGTTCACAAAATGTGATGGTATAAGTTTTAATTGATATTTGTAGACCATTTATTTTATAATCTTTTTACTTACAGTATTGGTATTATGTTTCTCATATCTGATAGATATAAGAAATGGATCTTATAGTGATTAAGCACTCAAGATTCTGTCTGGGTCACTTTTTGTCTTAATCTCTACTTCTTCATTTATAGAGTTGAGTTAGAAAGAGGAACTAATTCTTAAGAGTTGTTATGTGAATTAACTAGACAATGAATGGAAGATACATGACCCAGATTCTGGCATATAGTAAGCTTTTATTAACGACAATTTTAATTATCATCATCCTTGTTGGTTATACTCAACAGGTAGGGCTTCAGATTCTTAGAATTTCTTCCCTACTGCAGTACTGGAGGTTGAGTCCAGGGTCTTGCACATTCAAGGCAAGCACTCTTCCACTGAGCTACATGCCCAGTCCAATACTTACACATTTTAATCTATAATTTTAAGCCTATATTCTTGATATTAGAAAAGTGAGCTTCTGTATGTCTCTTCTTCACCTCTGAAATGGGAATGTGATGCCTTTTCCACAAGAACCAACTTATCTTAAAATGAGTTGTGAGTCATAATTGATATTTGGAAGCTTCTTTGAAGATGGACAGAACTAAATGCTATATAGTACTTACTGTTTTTATTTCTATCAAACATACGGCATTTAAGAAAAAGCTCCATAAATGGCCCATTTACACTCTAATTGTAATGATTACTTTCCTGTTGTACTTCACACGTTCTGTTCATGCCTATTCCCTTTATCTTATGATATCTGGTGGTCTAGGTAAGCATTCGAGATCATGACCTAGAGGGAGATCATTTGTGAGTTTGGAGAAAAAAAAATAGGCCTCAATAATAACTGATTTGTAAGTGAAGAAAACTTATAATGCATCATCAAGGTGTATATTTTTAGGCAGAAGCTCATTAGTAATTTTACTTGCTGGCTTAGTTTATCAAATTGCTCAAGAATCTGAGTGGCATATGCCTGTAATCCTAGAGGCTCAGGAGGCTGAGGCAGGAGGACTGCAAGTTCAAGGCCAGCTTCAGCAACTTATTGAGGCCCCAAGCAACCTAGCAAGATCCTGTCTCAAAATAAAAAATAAAAAGGTCGGAAGGCACGAGATTCAGTGGTTAAGTGCCTCTGGGTTCAATTTCAGGTACCTAAATAAAAAAATCAAGATTACTTGAATTATAATCTCACCATCCTTGTAATATTTTAAAAGTCAACTAATGTGTATTGAATACCTATTACCAGGAGCAAAGCCTCATTCCCAATGCTGAGAGGATACTCAATCTCATGGAGCTTGATTAAATCTGCTGTCAATAGGAAACATGGAAAAAAATCACCAGTTTTACAGGTGAAAGAGTACTATAAAAATGTAGTTCCAAAATGCTGAAAACTATTTGAAAGGGTCACTAATTTTAACTGGAAGATCTGAGAAGGCTTTCAAGTAAAAGGTGACGTTCAAATTAAACCTTAAAGGTGGAATGGAATTTTGAGACAAAGGGCTGTCCAATAGGTACTTTAGGCCATTCAAATAGTAAGAATAAAGGCAAAAAGATGTGGAAATGTATGGTACCTATAAGGAACAGGAAACAGTGTCCAGCACTAGAAAGAGAAGGACTCCTGGATTTGTGTGGGAGAGTCAAAGATAGAAAAGACTGCCTGGAAGCAGGTCATAGAAGGACTTTGAGTCATGTTAAGGAGGTGGACCTTATTTAGTAGAAAACAGCAAGCTAATGAACATCTGGGGAGAGAGGATGAACTTTATCTGACCCAAGTTTTCCTGGAAGATATCAGTTATAGTAATTGAGAACTCCAACTTACTGGGAATATGTTATATGCCAGAAATGAATACATTAATTATGATAATTATGTTAGATAATGCTATTACATATTAATGTGTTAATTACATAGTGCTTCATATAATTTATCTATTTGATTTTAAAAGCACTGTGGAATATAGATAGGTAATATTTATTTCAGAAATGATGATATTGGGGTGTTTGGGAGATTAAGTGCACAAGGTCAAAGAGGTCCTAGGAAGTGGAGTCTAGTGATAGGGAACTGAAAAGGAGGTGATGTAAAAATATTTTAATGTAGAGTTAGTATTACTCAGAGTGACTGAATGTAGGAGTTGAGAGAGTAAAGAGGAGAATCCTACTTAGGCACCAGTAATCAAAGTAGGAAGCACAGTTGAATGTTTGGTTTAGTTAAGAAGGGATTCTGTTTGAAAGGTAGGATTTGAGATATTGGCCAGACAATGCAAATGGAAATGTAAGCATGGAGGTGAATACAAGGTCATATGTGGAGGTGAAGCTGGGAGTAATCAGAACCCTGATGAGAGGAGGTGCCTTGGGAGAGGGAACAGAACAAGGAAAGGTTGGAAGGAGAGCAGTGTCCACCTGAGAATGGAGAGGTTAGCTTGAGAAGGAAGAATCAGAAAGGTTGGAAAAAACTAGAATGTGAAAGAGCAGTGAATGAGCAGCTAGTGGTGGAGAGAGCTTCAGGAATAACAGGTGGTAAATAGGATCATTTATTGCACACCAGAGAGGGGCTGCTTAGGGACTGGAAGAATTTCTTTATTTAATGAGTAGGAGTTCATGGTTAGTTTTTGAAAAATAAATTCAGTGGTGTGGAATGATCTAGAATTGAATATCAGGGGTTGAGGAATGAATGAAGTGAGAAATCTAAGGGACTGCAAGGGCTGAAGGAAACTTTTTCTTAGGACAAAAGCAGTCCTACGGAAGCTGAAGGAAAAGGGCAGGGAAGAGAGATTTTAAAAAGAAAAGAGTGGTGAATGATTTATTGGCTGTAGTACCAAAGTGAAATCGAAACATGATCAGAAGACAAACAGGCTGGCAAAGAAAAGTAGCTAGAAAAGAAATAAGAAAAAATATAAATGCATATATGAAAAAATGTGAGACTTAATGGAGAAAAATTGAGAAAAGTATTTTCTGAATATAGTTCAGAGAAGCCTTACTGACCTTCTACAATGTTTTACATTTCCTAAGAGCCCTGTACCTTTCCTTCAAAACTCTCGTCACATTTACAATTAGTTATTTGTTTAGTATCTGATTTCACCTCTAGGTTGCAGTCCATTATTCTAGGAGGTCAGTCACCATGTCTGTCTCTGCTGAACTTCCAGGATATAGGACTATAGGCCTGGTACATGATAAGAGCTCAAAAGAGATTTGACGGGGGCTGGGGCTGTAGCTCAGTGGTAGAGCACTTGCCTAGTATGCATGAGGCCCTGGGTTCAATCCTCAGCACCACATACAAATAATAAATGAATAAAATAAAGATCCATCAACAACCAAAAAAAATATTTAAAAAAAAGAGATTTGATGTATCAGTACTTGACAAAATCATCGGATTCTCTTTCTGCAGAGCTCAGAAATGTCTGGCACACAATAAACACTGACCAAATCATGCTACGTGGATGAATCATCTCAATGAAATAGAGATGATAGTAGCTACACATTTTGAGTTCTGTCTGTGTGCTAGATACCACGTTAAGTACTCCTATACCAGCTACTGTAGCAAGTCAGCACACTATTTCAGTGGCTTACATAAGAAAACTTTAGTTTTTACTCACAAGTGCTGTAAAATGACTACTCCTGATTGGCAGACAGCTCTCCTCTAGAAGTCCGGGCTCCTTCCATATCCCAGTCATACCACCTCATAGGCCCTTGCCCACAAATGGTGGAAGAGGATGAAGATGAGGCACATAGCCCCATACAGATGCAGTGAGACTAGAAAGCCACTTCCCAGTGACAGCTCTATACTATGGAAATGAGAACATGAATTTTGGTAGACACTTGGTCATCTCATCCACACGTAAATTGTTTATAGTACCTCTATGAAAAGGGTAGTATCATTATCCTCATTTTACAGATAAGAGTACTGAGCATTAGACACATCCCCAAATACTAAGATTCTGATTTGGCATTTAAATACAATTGCATCTGATTCAGTGGATTTTGTTCTTAACCTGAGGTTTTCCGTATAGGTGATTCTGCCCTAGGGAGCCTTTGGCAATGTCTGTAGACATTTTTGGGGGAAACAGGAACTATTGGCATTTAGTGGGTGGAGGCCAGAGATGCTGCTGTATCCTACAATGCATGAGATCTCCCCACTCCCACACACATCCCCACAATTTATCCAGTCCAAATGTCAATAGTGCTAAAGTTGATAAACTCTGTACTAGACTATGTGCTACCTGTGATGGATGAGAGTGGAGGTAAAATGTGATTGAAAAGATTAGGAAGAGCTGCTGTGAGGGACAAGGTTAAATGTAATCATAAAGGGATATAGAGGATTGGTGTAAAAGCAGAGTGGTTACTGGTGGGGAAGAAGGTAAATGGTCCTATTAATTTTCTATCAGCTACTTGGCATTTATGGGTCTTGATAGTATTTTTAAAGAATAAACGATCTGTACTTTATCAAATGAAATTACTGGTTTTAAAACCATTTTATTTCTGTACTCAGGAAGATAAGAGTCGTCCTTTTGTAACATCCAGTCCTTCAAATGGAGTCGAAACTGTTGCAGAAGGCTGGGTCTCTCACAACCCTAACAGCAACCAGTTTGGTGATGTACATTTTTATGACTATAATAGTGACTGCTGGGATTGGAAAATTTTCCCAAAAGCTCGATTTGTCTCTGAGTATGGATATCAGTCCTGGCCTTCCTTCAGTACGTTAAAGACGGTAAGCCACCATTTGTTTGATTTCTGATGATTCAGGAGAGTACACTATAGGCATATGTTGCTTCTGATCAGTTTCTCAGAGGGTCAAATGAAATCTACTTCTTATTTAAACAAAATCTTAGGAAGAAGATGGAAGAAAACTTTTTACCATTAACCTTTGGAGGCGTAAATTCTTATAATCATTTTAGAGATTATAAATTTTCTGTATTTTAAGTTTTGTTTACTTTTTGTATAATTTTCAAATTTTCCTCCATTTTTTATTGGTGTATTATAATCATAAAAAATGGTGGGATTTGTTGTTACATATTCACTTTAATTATGTTTCTTTAGAAGCATTTGAAAGTTAATTGAAAACTGGTGGTTACTGAAGTCTGAGTCTTGTATGAAAATATCTCTTTCTTGTTCCTTCTGTAATCCTGTAACTGTTTCATCATTTATAGAAATTCAGAACTAGATATTTCACCATAGTAATAAAGGTGAACATGATAAATAAATCTTGGTCTAATGTTATTAAGTTTTAATTTTTTTTCCCTCCTTTCCCATTTCCTTTTCCTTTTTCTTCATGCAGGTTTATTTGGTTTTCAGTATGGATTTCTATGCTCTCTATTCCTAAAGATTCTGTTTTATTCTCTTGCCATACAATTTACATATTATAAATAGAAGAAAAGAACCATTTTTTCTCTTACCTTTGGAGAGCTAAATTCTTTTATTTATTTATTTATTCTAATTAGGTTTACATGACAGCAGAATGCATTTTGATTCATTGTACACAACTGGAGCACAATTTTTCACTTCTCTGGTTGTACACAATATAGAGTTACACCATATGTGCAGTCATACATGAACCTAGGGCATTGTTTTTCATCACATTCCATGATCCTTCCTGCCTCCATGGCCCATCCCCTTCTTTCCCTCCCCTTTGACCAAAGTTCCTCCATTTTTCCCATGCCCCCTCCCACATTATGGATCAACATCCACTTATCAGAGAGAACATTTGGCATTTGGTTTTTAGGATTGGCTTACTTCACTTAGCATGATGTTCTCCAACTCCATCCATTCACCTGCAAATGCCATGATTTTATTCTCTTTTATTGCTGAGTAATATTCCATTGTGTATATATACCACAATTTCTTTATCCATTCATCTATTGAAAGGCATCTAGGTTGATTCCAGAGTTTAGCAATTGTGAATTGTGCTGCTATAAACGCTGAAGTAGCTGCATTACTGTAGTATGCTGTTTTTAAGTCCTTTGGGTATAGACTGAGGATTGGGATGGCTGGGTCAAATGGTGGTTCTGTTCCAAGTTTTCTAAGGAATCTCTATACTGCTTTACAGATTGGTTGCACCAATTTGCAGTCCCACCAACAATGTATGAGTGTACCTTTTCCTCCACATCCTCGCCAACACTTCTTGTTGTTTGTATTTTTGATAATTGTCATTCTGACTGGTGTGAGATGAAATCTTAGGGTAGTTTTGATTTGCATTTCTCTAATTGCTAGAGATGTTCAACATTTTTTCATATGACTGTATATCTTCTTCTGAGAAGTATCTGTTCAGCTCCTTAGCCTGTTTATTGATTGGGTTGTTTGTTTTTTTTGTGTTAAATTTTTTGAGTTTTTTATATATCCTGGAGATCAGTGCTCTATCAGATGTGCATGTGGCAAAAATTTGTTCCCAGAATGTCAGCTCTCTGTTCACTTCATTGATTGTTTCCTTTGCTGAGAAGAAGCTTTTTAGTTTGAATCCATCCCATTTATTGATTCTTGATTTTATTTCTTGGCGTATAGGAGTCTTGTTAAGGAAGTAAGGTCCTAATCCAACATGATGAAGATTTGGGTCTATTTTCTCCTCAGTTAAGCACAGAGTCTCTGGTCTAATTCCTAGGTCCTTGATAGGTCCTTGATCCACTTTGAGTTGAGTTTTGTGCATGGTAAGAGATAGGGGTTTAGTTTTATTTCATTGTATATGGATTTCCAGTTTTCTAAGCACCATTTGTTGAAGAGGTTATCTTTTCTCCAGTGTATGTTTTTGGCACCTTTGTCTAGTATGAGATAACTGTATTTAAGTGGGTTTGTCTCTGTGTCTTCTATTCTGTACCTTTGGTCTACATGTCTAGTTTGGTGCCAGTACCATGCTGTTTTTGTTATTATAGCTTTGTAATATAGTTTAAGATCTGGTATTGTGATGCCTCCTGCTTCACTCTTCTTGCTAAGATTTGCTTTGGCTATTCTGGGTCTCTTATTCTTCCAAATGAATTTCATGATTGCTTTTTATATTTCTATAAAGAGTGATCTTGGGATTTTTTTGGAAGACAAAGACATATTGAATCTGTATAGCTCTTTGGGTAGTATGGCCATTTTGACAATACTGATTCTGCCTATCCAAGAGCATGGGAGATCTTTCTATCCTCTAAGGTCTTTTTCAATTTCTTTCTTTAGTGTCCTATAGTTTTCATTGTAAAGGTCTTTCACCTCTTTTGTTAAATTGATTCCCAAGTATTTTATTTTTTTTGAGGCTAATGTGAATGGGGTAGTTTTTCTTTCTGAGGATTCATCACTGATATATAGAAATGCATTTGATTTATGGGTATTGATTTTATATCCTGCTACTTTGCTTAATTCATTTATTAATTCTGGAAGTTTTCTGGTGGAATTTTTTGGATCCTCTAAGTGAAGACTCATGTTGTTGGCAAATGATGATAGTTTAACTTCTTCTTTTCCTATTCATATTTCTTTAATTTCTTTTGTCTGTCTAACTTCTCTGGCTAGAGTTTAAGGACTGTGTTGAATAGAAGTGATGAAAGAGGACATCTCTGCCTTGTTCCCGTTTTTATGCTTCCAATTTTTCCGCATTGAGGATGATGTTGGCTTTCAGTTTCGCATAGATAGCTTTTACAAAGCTGAGGTATGTTCCTACTATCCCTAGTTTTTCTGGTGTTTTGAACATGAAAGGGTGCTGTATTTTGTCAAATGCTTTCTCTGCATCAATTGATAAAATCATATGATTCTTATCTTTAAGTCTATTGATGTGATGAATTACATTTATTGACTTCTGTATGTTGAAACAGCCTTGCATACCTGGGATGAAACCCACTTGATGATGGTGCACTATCTTTTTAATATGTTTTTGTATGTGATTTGCCAGAATTTTATTGAGAATTTTCACATCAATGTTCATCAGGGATATTAATCTGAAGTTTTATTACTTTTATGTGTCTTTGTCTGATTTTGGAATCGGGGTGATACTAGTCTCATAGAATGAGTTTGGAAGAGTTTCCTCCTTTTCTATTTCATGGAATAATTTGAGGAGTATTGGTATTCATTCTTCTTTGAAGGTCTTGTAGAACTAGCTGAGAATCCGTCTGGACCTGGGCTTTTCTTGGTTGGCAGGCTCTTGATGGCATCTCCTATTTCCTTGCTTGAAATTGATCTGTTTAAGTTGTGTATGTCCTCCTGATTGAGTCTGGGCAGATCATATGCCTCTAGAAATTTGTTGGTGTCTTTGAGATTTTCTATTTTACTGGAGTATAGATTTTCAAAATAGTTTCTAATTATCCTCTGTATTTCAATAGTGTCTGTCATGATGTTTTGCTTTTCATCTTGAATTTTAGTAATTTTGTTTTTCTCCTTAAGTTAGAGTAGCTAAGGGTTTACCAATTTTGTTTATTTTTCAAAGAATCAACTTTTTGTTTTGTCAGTTTTTTGAATTATTTACTTTGTTTCAATTTCATTGATTTCAGCCCTGATTTTAATTATTCCCTGTCTTCTACTTCTTGTGGTGTTAGTTTGTTCTTCTTTTTCTAGGGCTTTGAGATGTAATGTTAGGTTGTTTATTTGTTGACTTTTTCTTCTTTTAATGAATGAGCTCAGTGCAGTGAACTTTCCTCTTAACATAGCCTTCGTAGTGTCCCAGAGATTTTGATATGTTGTATCAGAATTCTCATTTACCTCTAAAAATTTTTTATCTCCTCCTTGATGTCTTCTGTTATCCATCTGTCATTCAATAGCATATTATTTAGTATCCAGATGATGGAGTAGCTTCTATTTTTTATTTTATCATTGATTTCTTATTTCATTCCATTATGGTCTGATAGAATGCAGGGTAGTATCTCTACTTTTTTGTATTTGCTAAGACTTGCTTTGTGGCATAACATATGGTCTATTTTAGAGAAGGATTCATGTGCTGCTGAGAAAAAAGTGTATTCACTTGTTGATGGATGAAATATTCTGTATATGTCTGTTAATTCTAAAATTATTGATTGTATTATTGAGTTCTATGGTTTCTTTGTTTAGTTTTTGTTTGGAAGATCTGTCCAGTTGTGTGAGAGGTGTGTTAAAGTCACCCAGTATTATTGTGTTGTGGCTTACTTGATTCTTGAAATTGAGAAGAATTTGTTTGATATACATGGATGTTCCATTGTTTGGGGCATAGATATTTATGATTGTTATGTCTTCTTGATGTATAGTTACCTTAAGCAGTATGAAATGTCCTTCTTTATCCTTCTGACTATCTTCAGTCTGAAGTCTACTTTATCTTATACAAAGATGGAGACCCCTGCTTGTTTACATGGTCTATTTGAGTGGTATGTTTTTTCCCATCCTTTCACTTTCATTCTGTGGATGTCTTTTCTATGAGATAAATCTCTTAAAGACAACATATTGTTGGATTTTTTAAAAAAAATCCAATCTGCCAGTCTATATCCTTTGATTGATGAGTTTAGGCCATTAATATTCAGGGTTATTATTGAAATATGGTTTGCATTCCAATTCATTTTGGTTTTTAACTTGACTTAATTTCTCCTTTGATTGGCTTTTCCTTTAGTGTAGTCCCTCCCTTTGCCAGTTTTCATTGTTGTTTTTCATTTCCTCCTCATGAAATATTTTGCCAAGTATGCAGACTTTCTCATTGTAAATTCTTTTAACTTTTGTTCATCATGGAAGATTTTTATTTCGTCATCAAATCGGAAGCTTAATTTTGCTGGATATAAGATTCTTGGCTGGTACCTATTTTCTTTTAGAACTTGATATATGTTGTTCCAAGATCTCCTGGCTTTGAGAGTCTGGGTTGAGAAATATGCTGAAGTTTGAATTGGTTTCCCTCTGTATATAATCTGAACCTTCTCTGGTGCAGCTTTTAAAAATCTATCCTTATTGTGTATGGTAGGCATTTTCATTATAATGTGCCTTGGTATGGATCTGTTGCAGTTTTGTACCTTTAGTGTCCTGTAAAACTCTTGTATTTGATTTTCCAATTCATTCTTCATGTTTGGGAAATTTTCTGATATTATTTCATTGAAGAGATTGTGTATTCCTTTGGTTTGTATCTCTGTGCCTTCCTCTGTCTTGATAATTCTTAGATTTGGTCTTTTGATGTTATCTCATAATTCTTGGATGTTTTGTTCATGGTTTCTTACCATCTTCATTGTGTGGTTAACTTCATTTTCAAGATTATATATTTTGTCTTCATTTTCTGAGTTCTGTATTCCAAGTTATCTAGTCTGTTGGCGATGCTTTCTATTACATTTTTTATTTGGCTTATTGTTTCCTTCATTTCAAGGATTTCTACTTGGTTTTTTTTTAAAGTCTCTATGTCTTTCTTGAAGTATTCATTTGCTCCCTGTTTTTGCTCTCTAATCTCTTTGTTGGAGTGATCAGTGCTTGCCTGTATTTTCTCTCTAATCTTTTTGTTGGATTGATCAATTTTTGCCTATAATTTCTCTCTTACCTTATTCTGTGCTTCACAGATCATTTTAATTATGTAAGTTCTGAATTCCTTCTCTGACATTTCATCTACTGTTCTGTCAATGGATTCTATTATTGTAGCATCTTGGTTTGTTTCTTCCCTTGTTTTTTCATGTTGTTCATGTGTCTTCCTCTCTAGCAATGCTGATCTGAAGTATTACAGTTTCTACCCTATAATCATGTAGTGTCCCTGAAAGTTACCAATACCTCACCTCTGGTTTAACTGGGCCTGCAGGGACCTCAGGGATGATCTTCCTGCTCCTAGATCAGAGCTTAATTCTTATAATTATTATTGTGGGAATCATAACTTCTGTATTACTTTTATGTATACAATTAAGTGGTCATATTCAGAGTTCTGCAACCATTACCACAATTGAATTTTAGAACACTTTCATCATTTAAAAATAACCCTGAACCCATTAGCAACCACTCTCCACTGTCATCTCCCCCTCCTACTCCAGCCTTAGGCACCACCAATCTATTGTCTAAGTCTATAAATTTACCTATTCTGCACAATTCATGTAATTGGAGTTAAACAACATGTGCTCTTTTGAGACTGGCTTCTTTGACTTACTATAATGTTTTTAAGGTTCATCCATATTGTATGTTGTATCATGTATTGTATGTCATTACTCTTTTATTGCTGAATAGTATTCTGTTGTATGGATTTTCCATATTTGGCTCATCTATTTTTCTGTTAATGGACATTTGTATTATTTTCATCTTTGGCTATTGTGAATAATGCTGGCATAAATATTTCTGCACATATTTCTGTGTTCAACCCATTTTCAGTTCTACTGGGGATGTACTTATGAGTAGAATTGCTGAATCATATGATAATTCAGTGTTTAATATTCTGAGGAACTAACAAGTTGTTTTCCATAGTGATTGCACCATTTTACATCCCTACCAGCAGTGTATGAGGGCTCCAATTTTTCTGCATCCTTGCCAACACTTGTTATTTTCCTTTTTAAAAAAATATTTCCTGGGGAGGCTGGGATTGTGGTGCAGTGGTAGCGTGCTCACCTAGCACACGTGAGGCACTGGGTTTGATCCTCAGCACCACATAAAAATAAAATAAAGATATTCTGTCCACCTACAACTAAAAAAAATAAATAAATATTTTTAAAAAAATATTTCCTGGAAATATACATTTACAGAAAATTTGCATTTCTCTGATGGTTATGTTGAGCCTCTTTTCATTGTGTATCTTCCTTTGAGAACTATGCAAATTCTTTATTCATTTTTAAATTGTGTTATTTGTCATCCTTTTAGTACATTATAAGTTTTTATATCATAGATTTTCTTTAAATCAGATACGTGGTTTGCAAATATTTTCTCCCAATATGTGAGTTATCATTTTACTAACTTGATGATACCACTCAAAGCACAAAAAAATTTTTGTTTTTTGTTTTGGGGGGTACCAGGGATTGAACTCAGGGGCATTCAACAACTGAGCCACATCCTTGGCCCTATTTTGTATTTTTGGAGGCAGGGTCTCACTGAATGCTTAGCAGCCTTGCAGTTGCTGAGGCTGGATTTGAATTTGCAATCCTCCTGTCTTAGCCTCCTGAGCTACTGGATTACAGGCGTGCACCACCACACCAGGCAAAATTTTTGGATTTGATAAATCTCTACTTACCCATATCTTTTTTTTTTTTTAATTTTTTTTTTGTTTTTTTGTTTTTTGGGTTTTTTTTTGTTGATTGACCTTTATTTATTCATTTATTTATATGCGGTGCTGAGGATCGAACCCAGTGCCTCCCACATGCGAGGCAAGCGCTCTACCACTGAGCTACAATCCCAGCCCTACTTACCCATCTCTTGAGGTTTTGGTGTTACAGCTAAGAAATCCAGTGATGAAGGTTTACTCTTGTGTTGTCGTCTAGAAATGTTATATATAGTTTTTCCATTTAGGTCTGTGGCTTATTGCAAGTTATTTTTTTCTGTGTGGTGTGAGGTAAGTATTTAGATTTTCTTTTTGCATGTGGGTAGCTAGTTGTTCCAACACTGTTTATGGTGCAGGGCTTAACAAAATTTTTAGAGTAGAGGTGTGTCATTATTTGATTTGTGTTTTTATCAAGATTCAACATGTTTATCAGTTTTGCTTTGCAAACACTGAGGAATGAATAAGTAATAGGATCAAGCTCCAGAACATTTACAATTGTAATAGTGGTATTATAATATTCCTCTTTAAGAACTGTGACAGTTCTGTTAAATCTGTTGATTATAGTTTATTTATTTATTTATTTATTTTAAAATTTTTTTTAGTTGTAGTGGACACAATGTCTTTATTTTATTGCTTTGTACGTGGTGCTGAGGATCGAACCCAGGGCCTCACGCTTGCAAGGCAAGCGCTCTACCGTTGAGCTACAATCCCAGCCCTATTTTTTGTTTTGATAAACAATAACATAAGATGATGTTTACCTAAATAGATGAAATAATATTCTAAAATACACATAATTAATGTTTTAAAAACCAGAAATATGTTTTCATAAGAAAACATATTCAGAAATATGTTTTATGAAAACATAAAAATATGTGTTCAATGCTTTTGGGAGAAATACCAAGATATAACTTTCTAGGTTAGAATAAGGGAGATTGTAGGTGCTAAATCCTGGTTTTGTGATTCCACTTTGCACAAGGCTAGTTTTTCACCAATAACAAGCATGATGGCAAAAACGTTTATGAAATTAGAGCCACAGAGCAAAGCCTAAACTTTTCCAGAGTTTCCAAACTCTAAACTTTTCCAGAGTTTAGAGTGCTTTCCAGGTTTGTCAGGAACTCACAGAGAAGCAGTTTTACTACTAACTTCCCAATCTGTAACTCTCCTTTTTTCAAAAGGTCTCATCTGAAAAGGACTGGTTTTACAAGAGCAATTTTTCCTTTCATCGACAACATCATCAACATGGTAACTCTGAAATGCTTTATCAGGCTAAACTTCATTTCATACTGCCCCAAAGCTCAGACCCATTACGTCAATTTAAAGACACCATCTACATTACACAGGTAGGTCGTTTTCATTGTGAAGCTAAATGAGTTTCTGTAGTTAATGTAAGTGATCATGTAGATTTGGTAGGTTTTATGTCATGGAAAATTATTTAGGTTTTCATTCTAGCAATATTTTCTTCACAATATATATGATAATACAAAAGATTTGAAATGGTTAATTTTTGGTATTTGTTTCTCTTGGACTAGTTCATGAAATTCTAAAACAAATTGTGCATAAAAATGCTCCCTGGCTCGAGATTACTATAAAGGTTCAATAACTAAGATGGTATAATTTATGAAGGCTAAAACAACCGTGGAACACAAGAGGGTCCAGAAATAGACTCATGCATAATATGGCTACTTGATTTATGGCCATGAGACCACAGCAATTCAGTGGGAAAATAATAATTTTATCAATAAACAGTGCTTTGTCAAATGAACATCTTCATGGGAAAATAAATGAACCTTGATTCCATGTATAAAAATGAGTTTGATTACTGATCAAAGATTCAAATGTGGAGGCTGGAGTATAGCTCAGTGGTAGAAAAAATGCTTAGCATGCCCAAGACCCTGGGTTTGATCTCCAGCACCAAAAACAACATACAAACAAACAAATCAAAAACCCCCAAGGACTCAAATGTGAATGGTACTACAATAAATTTTCTAAGAGAAAACAGGGGAATATCTTCATGACTTTGAGATAAGCAAAGAGTTCTTAGGACATCAGAGCACTAAATCTAAAAGAAAATACTAATACATTGTACTTCTGATGGGCTTCTGAATATAAAAAAAGGTCACCAAGAGAAAATGCAGGCTCTGATTGGGGACCGACAGTTGCAATTCATGTATCATTGTTTCATTTGGCATGGCTGGGGTTCAACCCCAGAGCCTTGTGCATGCTGGGTAAGTGCTTTACTGTTGTTTCCCCTACCACAACTCATGTCTAAGAAAGAAAATCCATAATGAAGAACTTTTATAAAACAAGACAGAGATGGAAAACATTTAAAATGAACAGAAATCTTGAATAGGCACTTCACCTACAAAGATACCCAAATAGTCAATACATATATGAAGATGTGCTCAGTCTCATCCTTGACCAAGCAAATGCAAATTCAAGCCATACCAGAATACCTCACCACAATCAGCAGGATGGCTAAAATGTTTAAAAATTGATAGTACCAACTGCCGATGAGGAAGTGAGATGCTGAAAATTTTAGACATGGTTAGTAAGAGTGTAAATGTATTTAACCACTTTGGCAAAATTGAAGGCAGCTTCTCTTGAAGCTCGATATTTGCTTTCCTTTTGAATGAGCATTTCTGTTCCTAGCTTTGTACCCAAGAAAAACAAGTGCGCATGTTCACCCACAGACATCCACAAAGATTTGTGCTTGTGACAGTCTGTACATTATTGTAGATGTTTTTTAAATAGTTCAATAGCAGCATATTTGACATACCATAAGATTCACTTGTTGTAAGTGTGCAATTATGTGATTTTTTAATATATTTTTGGAGTTGTGCAACCATCACCCTGATCCAATTTCAGAATATTTGTTATCCTTAAAAGATCCTTCATGCCCATGTGTAGACACTCCCTTTTCTTGCCTCTGACCCACAGGAAATATAAACCTGCTTTCTCTCTTTATAGATTGGACTTTTCTGGACTTTTCAGACAAATAAAATCATACAATAGGTGATCTTTTGCATCTGGCTTCTCTCGCCAAGCAAAATGTTCTTGAAGCTCATATGTGTTAGAATATGTATGCTGTGTTTCATTCTTCCTTCTTGCCAAATGGTATTATTTTATATTGATATACATGTTTTGTTTATTCATTTATCAGTTGATGGACATTTAGACTGTTTCTACTTTAAAAAAATTTTTTTGTAGATGGACAGCGTGCCTTTATTTTATTTGTTTATTTTTATGTGGTGCTAAGGATAGAACCCAGTGCCTCACATGTGCTAGGCGAGTGCTGTGCCACTGAACTATAGCTCTAGCCTCATTTCCACTTTTTGACTTTGAAGTAATACTGCTATAAATATTTATATATGAATCTTTGTATGGACATATGTTTTCTTTCTTTGGGGAGGGCTTAGAAAATATATGAGTAGAATTGCTGAATTATATGACAAATTTATGTTTAAGTCTTAAAGTTAAACTGCTGAACTGAATATTGGACAATATTTTCTTCTTAATGTTTCCATATTACTTTTTAAGTTTGCGTATTTTATGTCATATACCTGTGACTACACACACTTTAAGATTATGTTAAAACCATTACTTATCTACCTGTTTTTTCTCATATATATTTCAAGTTCCCAGAAAGAAGGTAAGACCCAATCCCAATCATATTGGTTGTTCTGAAGTAGATCAGAAATTTTTTGTTAAACATGACTGCATTTGAATCTTTTCTATTTTAGCATCTAAAATTGTACCAATTTTTTTTTTTTTTTTTTTTTAGTGCTAAGAATTGAACCCAGGGTTGCTTAAGTACTGAGCCACAGCCTTGTTTTTTGTTTTCATTTTGAGACAAGGTCTTGCTACCTTAGGGCCTCACTAAATTGCTGAGATTGGTCTCAAACTCACAATCCTCTTCCTTCAGCCTCCTAAGTTGTTGGGATTACTGGCGTGTGTCATCGAGCCTGGCTAAGTTGTGCCAATTTTTATCCAAACTTGTGCTTGCTCTCATCAGTTTTCTCCTATATAAAAGCACAAATCCCTGTGTACAAACTGAAGCAAAAAGTGGTGAGACAGAGGATAATTATTTTTACAAGGCAATGAAATGATCAAGAAAATTTTAATGTTTCAACCCTAATCTTAGGGAAGTTTCACCAACCTGATGTGTCACTGATGAACTCACCATAGCACAAGGTTAAAGGTAATACCTGTCCCTTAAAAGTGTCGCATTTCTTCTTTTAAGATTTTCATAGCCAACATTCTGTGAAAATATTTTGATTTATAAATTAGGTTATCCATATCTGAGTGTGTGTGAGAGAGAAAGAGAAATGTTTTCAGTTGTTTTTTGTGTTATCTTTCCCTTCTTGCAGCTGTTAATTTTATTATTTTTCTAAAGAATTTTTTAAGGGGCTGGGGTTGTAGCTCAGCGGTAGAGCGCTTGCCTCGCACGCGTGGGGCCCTGGGTTCGATCCTCAGCACCACATACAAAAAAAAAGCAGTAAAATAAAGACATTATGTCCATCTACAGCTAAAAAATATTTTT
>CM053408.1:45303738-45356836 GCA_028644305.1 Xerus rutilus
TTTTGTGTTATCTTTCCCTTCTTGCAGCTGTTAATTTTATTATTTTTCTAAAGAATTTTTTAAGGGGCTGGGGTTGTAGCTCAGCGGTAGAGCGCTTGCCTCGCACGCGTGGGGCCCTGGGTTCGATCCTCAGCACCACATACAAAAAAAAAGCAGTAAAATAAAGACATTATGTCCATCTACAGCTAAAAAATATTTTAAAAAAAAAGAATTTTTTAAGATGGAACACAATATCTTTATTTTATTTATCTTTATGTGGTGCTAAGGATCAAACCCAGTGCCTCACATGTATGAGGCAAGCGCTCTACCACAGAGCCACAATCCCAACCTTCATTTTATTATTGTTCCTTTATTTTCCCCCTTAAGACCACATTCAAAGACCTGATAGAAATAATCTTTTATGAATTGATTAGCACTCAAGGTACAGAGTTAGGTGCTAGGCATAGAAGTGGAATTATCTGTGGCTGGTTTTTGTAGCTGATGGGTTTTTCCTAAGGATTTAAGACAAGTTTCCTACTGAGCTTTGGCTCAGATGTGGACTTGACCTTTATGCAGTTTGTTACTTCTTCTACCTTGGTGCTTTCTAATTCTATGTTAGATGGAATCTGCAATGAAAGAAATCAGAGTAGTTTTGTTTTGGTTTTAATTTTGAATTTTCTTGACCAAAAACAGACAAGAAATGTTAGGGGAAAAATATTTCCCTGTCACTTTGATGTTAGAACTTTTTTTTTTTAATTTGTAGGTGGACAGAATATTTTTATTTTATTTTTATCTGTTGCTGAGGATCGAACCCAGTGCCTCACATGTGCTAGGCAAGCACGCTACCACTGCGCTATAACCCCAGCGCTGGTGTTAGAACTTTTATCTTTAATCTTTATATTAGAAGTAGAACCTTTCTGTAGTCCATCTTCTATGATCCCAGTTCCACTCTCTTTTCTTTTTCTCATGGTCTCTCATATTATTCGGAAGAACAGGGTGCTTGCCTTGGGTCACTTTTTAAGACATTCTGTTCTATGTAATTGTCAGAAAGGTCTTGACTGAGAAAGTTGTGCTCTAAGTCTCTTCACATGTAGATCTTTTTTGAACTTCTTTTTATCTCATAATCATGAGTAGGCTCTTGCCTCCTTAGTTTCTCCTAGTATTCCAGAATGATCTTGTCTCACCTTTCATTCTCCCACCTAATTGTAAAGCCAGATGACCCAAAGGCAGCGAATTAAAACCACTGGGCAAGGCTTTATTGGAAATACAGGCTCTTGGCCTGAACTCTCCCGTCCATCAGAATGTGTCCGGGAGAGTGGCGCAAATGTTCCATGGTAAAGAAAATTTAAAGGGCCCAGTCAGGAAGGGGAGGGCTTAAGGCAGGAATGAAGGGGCTATGAGATAGGAAGAGGAGGTATCTAGAGTCCTGCGTCCCCTGGGATTGGTCAGGGGATCCTGCCGAGGTCAGAGTCCTCCTGGGATGAGTCAGGAAAAGTCCACTGATTGGTAGGAGGCGCCATTACTGCTTACATATCAGCGTCTGATAGGCTGTTCCTTTGCGCATGCAGGCTGCTTGATGCTTCATTCCCTGCAGCGGCTCCAAACCCATGCCCTACACCCTCCACAGCTGCGCAGAATCCACCACGCTGCATGTCCTGCGTCTGCTGCTGCCGCGTGGAGCTCGCCATGTTGTATGCTCTGCGTCTGCCTCATGCGAGATCTCGAGCTGACCTAAGACTAATCTTGCTGTATTGTATTCTAAGTAGCCCACAGACTGACATATCTTCTTAATCCCTATTGCATGCATCTTACTCCCAAGTTTGAAGACTATCTAAAGGCACACATCTTGGGGCTGGGGTTGTGATTCAGTGGTAGAGCACTGGGTTTGATTCTCTGCACTGCATATAAATAAATAAAATAAAGGTCCATTGACCACTAAAAAAATATTTTACAAAAAGGAACATATTTAAGCTAACTTTTTCTTTTTGTATTGGGGATTTAATCCAGGAGTGCTCAACAACTGAACCACATCCCCAGCCCTTTTTTTAATTATTTTTAATTTTGATACAAGGTCTCACTAAGTTGCCTAGGGCCTTGCTAAATTGCTGAGGCTGACCTCAAACTTGCAATCCTCCTGCCTCAGCCTCACAAGTTGTTGGGATCACAGGTGTGTGCTATCATGCCCAGCCTAAACTAACTTTTGAGTGATGATTGCACCAATCTGGCCTCTTACTTGCCACCTGGACAGGAAGCTGGGCTAATGACAGTCTTTACTGACCCCCTTAGCTTAATAGCATCTAGTGCTTTCATTTATTCTTTGCATATTTGTTGAGCACCTAATGATTACTTGTAGACATCCCTGAGAAACTCATATTCTTTTGTTTTATTATTTGTTCTAATTAGTTATACATGACAGTAGAATGCATTTTGACACATGCATAAATGGAGTATAACTTCTTATTTTGTCTGGTTGTACATCATGTAGAGTTACACAGGTCATGTGATCATATGTGCACATAGTGTAATAATGTCTGATGCATTCTACTATCATCATTCCTACCCCATGACTCCTCCCCTCCCTTCACTCCCCTTTTCTAGTCCAAAATACCTTTATTCCTCCTCACCCACCCTTCCCCGCATTGTGAGTTAGCATCTGATACTCAGCCTTGGTTCTTTGGGATTGGCTTATTTTGCTTAGCATGATTTTCTCCAGTTCCATCCATTTACTGACAAATGCCATACTTTCATTCTTCTTTAAGGCTGGAAACTCATAATCTTTAGGGGCCCATTTTATCTCCATGCACTTCAAGTAACTTGATCACTAGAACTCAGACAAAGGCTGGTTGTGCTGTTGGTTCAGGTGTTGATAAGCAGCCCTGAGACATGATGGAAGACCCAGGCCACACTGAGCTTTTATGTGGGGCAAGTGGGAAAAAGAGGAGGATGAAGGAGTGATTACTAACATAGTACATTGTATATTAGAATCCTTTATAGAAATCAGATGATTCTTTGGATGTCCACCAGATGCCTTGTGGGCCTTAAAGTGCTTTCTGTATTTTCTCATGTAATTCTAACAACATCTCCAGACATCTGTATTGCTATTTATATATAATACATGAGGAAATAGAACCTCAGAAAGATTAATATTTTGTCAAGGACTCAGGGCAATGAATGCAGCAGGGTTTCTGTTTTTTAAACTATGTATAATATTCTACCATTTCACGGTTGAGATAAGGAAGGTTCTGTAGCTGCTGAGATCTTTGGTTGATTTATAACATTAATTTTCATCAATTATGTAAAGCAGACATTCAGCACATTGACCAAAATTGACCAAAATTGTGTGCATGTACAAATATATAACAATTTTCACTATTATATATAATTATAATGAACCAATAAAATGATACAAAAGAAATTTAGCACATTAAGAAACTTATTGAAACGTAGAGAAACTCAATGAAGCCAAAAGTTAGTTCTTTGAAAAGATGAAAAAAAAAAAAAGACAAATTTTTTAGTTAGACTGGCCACAAAAAATGAGGGAATATTCAAATTACTAAATTAGGAATGAAAAAGGAATGGTGCTACTCACCCTACAGAAATAAGAAAAAATACTATAAACAATTGTGTGGCAACAAATCAGATAACTTGGATAAAATGGCCAAGTTGCTAAAGAGATGACCTGTGAAAACTGACTCAAGGAAGAAATAGAAAATTTGAATCTGTAACAATGAAAGAGACTGAATCAGAAAAAACAAACAACAAAATAGCTTCCCCAACAAAGAAAAGTCCAGGACCAGATGACTTTTCTAGTGGATTTCAAAAATGTTTAAAGAAAATTAGTACCAATCTTTCATTCACTGTTCAAAAAAGAGACAAAGGAGTAAATACTTCCTGCTTCATTCTGTGAAACCAATATTACCTTTATATCAAAGCCAGACAAAGATATCTCACGAAAATAACCTACAGACCAATATTCCTTATGAAAATAGAGAGAAAAAAATTCTCATCAAAATCTACAGCACATGAAAAGAATGATATACCATAACCAAGTGAGATTTATTCCAGAAATGCAATAAATGAAAATATTCATATGAATATTCAACATATGAAAATAAATCAATGTTATACACCATATTAGTAGAATAAAGGAAAAATAACCACATGATCATCTTAGCAGATGAAGAGTAAGCATTTCACAACATCTAATACCCTTTCATGATAAAAAGATATAAAAACAACTCAACAAATTAGGAATAGCAGGAATTTCCTCGGCCTGATAAAGGATATCTCACAACTGATCTATTTAATGGCCAAATACTTTCTAAGATCAGGAACAATACACGATGCCCTGTCTTGCCACTTTAGTCTTGTATTAGAAGTTCTAGCCTGAGCGATTGGACAAATAAATTAAATAAAAGGCATTCAGTTTGGAAATAAATAAGTAAAACTCTTCATCTGCAGATGACATGATCTTACATATAGAAAATTCTAAGGAATTAAAAAAATACACTATTAGAGCTAATAAATAAGTTCTGCAAAGTTAGAAGATATAAAACAATATAAAAATCGGTTGTATTTTTATGTACTAGCAATGAACAACATAAAAATGAAATTAAGTAAATAATAGCATTTACAATTGTATCCAAAAGAATAAAATACAGATGCTTCTTGATTTACAATAAAGTTTCCTCCAGATAAACCATTATAAATTGAAAATATCTTAAGTAGAAAATGCATTTAATAACCAATCTACCAAATGTCATTGCTTAGCAACACAACCCAGTTGAGTAGCTGTTGTTTGCCTTCCTGATCACATGGCTGACTGGAAGCATTGGATTCATGCTGCTGTGGTACTGAGGATTGAACACAGGGGTGCTATACCACAGCTACATCTCCAGCTGTTTTTATTTTTTTTTAAATTTGAGACACAATCTTGCTAAGTTGCTAAGGTTGGCCTTTAGCTTGTGATCCTCCTGCCTCAGCCTCCCAAGTCACTGGGATTATAGGTGTTCCTCACTGCCCTGAGCAAAATTCAGATTTTTAAGTACAGTGTCTACTAGATGCCTATGACTTCTGCACTACCATAAAGGTGAAAAATCCTAAGCCAAACCATTGTAATTTGGGGACCGTATGTGCTTAGGAATAGAGTTCACCAATGAGGCACAAGATTTTCACACTAAAAACTATAAAAAAATTGTTGAAGGAAATTAAATGAAGGCAACCTGGCCAGGGTCCTGGACTGTAAGACTTAATTGTTAAGATGTCAGTATTCCCCAAATTGATCCACAAATCAGTGCAATCTTTATCAAAATTCCTATTCCTTTTTTTTTTTTTTTAAATCGGTAAGTACCTCCTAAAATTCATATGGGAATGCTAGGCACCCTGAATAGTCCAAACAATCTTGAAAAAGAATAATAACATTGGAGAACTCATACTTCCAATTTCAAAATTTACTATAAAACTATAATAATCAAGACAGTGTAGTACTGACAGCAGGCTAGACCTAGACTGACTTAATAGAATTCAGAGCCTGGAAATAAACAAACATATCTAGATTCAGTTGATTTAAAATTTTTAAGTATGTGTTTTCTTCTAATTGACAAATAAAAATTATGTATATTTGTGGTATACAACATGATAGACACATTGCAGAATGGCAAAATCAAGCTATTTAGTGTATGCATTACTTCACATACATGTTCTTTTTGTGGTGAGAACAATGGATCTACTCTCAGCAATTTTCAAATATACAGTACAATATTATTAACTATAATCACCATATTGTACAACAGATCTCTTATGCTTATTCCTCCTATCTAACTGAAACTTGGTACCAGTATCTTCCTAACCTCTCTCCTTATCCCTAGCTCCTGATCACCATTTTACTCTCTGCTTCTGTGAGTTCAGCTTTTACAGATTTCACATGTAAGTGAGCTCATGTGGTATTTTTCTCCCATTCAGTGGACTATCTTTTCACTTTTTTGATAGTGTCTGTGACAGAAAAATTTATTTTTATAAAATACAATTTATCTATTTTTTCTTTCATTGCCTGTTCTTTAGTATCATATTTAGGAAACTATTGCCCAATCAAAAGTGACCCAGATTTATACCTGTTTTTTGGATAGTTTTGTAGTTTTAGATCTTTTGTTTAGACACTTGATCCATTTTGAGTAATTTTTGCATATTATATGAAGTATCCTTTTACTTGTGAATATTTCTTTGTTTCAGCACCATTTGTTGAAAATACTGTTACTTACCTACGTTATTGTCTTAGGAAAATAAATTAGGACAGCCATTACAGAAAACAACACGGAGGCCCCTCAAGAAATAAAAAATGGAGCCATCATGTGATCCAGTAGTCCTAGTGGGTTTATATCCTATGTCTTATCTAGAATTTTTTTTTTTGTACTGGAGATTGAACTTAGGGGCACCCAAGCACTAAGCCACATCCCCAGCCCTATTTTTTGTGTTTTATGTAGAGACAGGGTCTCACTGAGTTGCTTAGCACCTCACTGTTGCTGAGGCTGGCTTTGAACTCGCAATTCTCCTGTCTCAGCCTCCCTAAGGGCTGGGATTATAGGCTTGCGCCACTGAGCCCGGCTAGAATATTTTTTAAAAAAGAAAAAATAATAAATATTGACACAGATGTGGAGAAATAAGAACCCTCACATATTGCTGATGAGAATGTAAAATGGGTTAGCTGCTGTGCAAAACAGTTTGTCAAATCTTCAAAATGTTTACATATCATTACAATATAACCCAACAATTCTACTCTTAGTTATAGTCAAGAAAATTGAAAATTGCAATTTTCACACAAAAACATGCACACAATTGTTCATAGCAATATTTTTCATAGTAGCCAAAAGGGGTGAAATATCAAATGTTTAATTGATGAATAGTTAGAGAAAAGGTGGCATATCCATATAATGAAATATTCAGAAATAAAAAGGAATTAAGTGCTGATATATACTACAACATGAATGAATCTTGAAAACACTAAGTGAAGGTAGCCAGTCACAAAAAAGACATATTTAATTATTCAATTTATATGAAATGAGCAGGATAGGCAAATTCATAGAGACAGGAAGTAGATTCATGGTTTCCAGAATCAGGAGAGAAGGGAGAATGGAAAGTGGTTGCTAACTTTTACGTTGTGTCCTTTTGGTGTGGTGAAAATATTTTGAAGTTAGATAATGGAAAGATTTTCACAATCTTATGAATATACTAAAACCCAATGAATTATAAACTGTAAAAGGGTGAATTGTATGCACTTTGTAAATTATATTTTAGTTTTAAAAATAGCTTTACTGGAAAATTATCATTATCAAAGCGTAATTTAAGTAAATAAAATATCTAAAAATTGGGGAAACTTAGTCCCATGGATACTCCTATTTCCAGGTTTGGGAGTGGTGTTTCTAGAAAAGGTAGCCCAGCTACAATTCCTTCACTCTGGAGGAAGGGGATATGGGGTTAGCAAGACAACTAGCAACCTCATCACAGTGGAGAAGCTGGAATTGGGACCTCTGTTTTGGTGTCCTGGTCTGGTTTCTTTTCACTGTACCATTTGTCTCTTTAAGGAGACTGATTTCATAAGTGTAATCAAGCAAGCTGCTGAAAGTAGGCATATTTTAAAAACTAAAATAAGATTTGTCTGCTGACAGTGGGACTCAGTAACCTAGGAAATGACTAAGCATTCATCTTTCTTATATGTAAAGATTGCCTTTTTTAGGAAAGAATGCATGGGTATATAAGTATAGGTACTTTTTTTTTTTAAAGGGAAGGGGCAATTCTGAGATTTTCCAGAGAGCTATGATTGTATAACATTCCTTTAAGATGTACAGTGGGAAATAGCCTCTGAATTTTTATGAGCAAAGATGCACATATTAGTCAGCTTTTTGTTACCATAACCAATACCTGAAATAATCAGCTTATAAGAGGAGAAGGTTTATTTTGGCTTAAAGTTGTTTTTTTTTTAATGTCTTTATTTTATTGTTTTATATGTGGTGCTGAGGATCGAACCCAGGGCCTCACGCATGCGAGGCAGGCACTCTACCGCTGAGCTACAATCCCAGCCCCTGGCTTACAGTTTTTTTTTTTTTTTTTAAATATTTTTTTAGTTGTAGATGGACACAATGTCTTTATTCTATTGCTTTGTACGTGGTGCTGAGGATCGAACCCAGGGCCCCACGCATGCAAGGCAAGCGCTCTACCACTGAGCTACAATCCCAGCCCCTGGCTTACAGTTTTAAAAGCTTCAATCCATAATGAGTTAGCCTCATTGCTTTGGGCCTGTGGCAGCACATCATGGCAGGAGTGCATGGCAGATGTTAGGTTGGATCAGGGTCCAGCTACATGTTAGGTTGGATCAGGGTCCAGGATGTCCAATTAGAGGGACAGTCAGGGCAGCTGCAAGAGCGGCTAGCCAGACGCTAACGTCACCAGTAGACACGCCTCCTGTCAATCAGAGAATTTTTCCTGACCTATCCAGGAAGAACTCTGTCCTTCTCTTCCTACCCCCAAGCCCTCCCCTTCCTGACCCTGCCCTGTCGAATTCTCCCTACACCGGAGCCCCAGCGCCATTTCCCCCGACACACTCTGATGGATGGAGGATTCCGCCCAAGCATCTATTTTCAATAAAGCCTTGCCAAGCGGCTTTAATTCATCTCCTTCTGGTCGTCTAGTCTTTACACTACTCACCTCATGGCCCGGAAATGAAAGAGAGAGAAGAGTCTGGTGTCCCAAATCCCCTTTGAAGGCACACCCCCCCAGCGACCTGAAGACCTCCCACTATGTCCCACCTCTCAGTTTCCATCACCTCCTAATAATTCTAAACTGAGGACCAAGCCTTTAACACAGGGAGACACCCAAACCATAGCATTCTGCCCCCAAGCTCCAAAGGTTCATGTCCATTTCTCAATGCAAAATGCACCTCCAAGAGCTTCAAAGTCTTAAGTATTCTAGCATTGCTCAAAAGTCCCAATCCAAAATCTCCGAGACTCAAGGCAAACTTAGCTACAAGCCCTTGTTAAAAAAACAATGTATACTTCCAAGGTACAGTGGCACAGGATAATGCATTCTATTTCAAAAGAGGAAAACAGCAAGGAGGATCAGCAAAGCAAGACCCATACCAGCAGGGTACTAAATTCTAAAGCTCCATGTCCAGCATCTGGGGCACACTGTGGTGGGATGTGGGCTCCTGAGGGCTTGGGCAGCTTCACCCCTATAGCCTTGCCAGTAGCAGTCCACAGGGGAAGGCTTTGTATACTTTCTGTAGCTTCCCTTGGCAGGTGTTCCATATTTCTGGCATCTCTAACTTTCTAGGGTCTCCATTGCAACTTTGGCTTTTCTCTCACAGCTACATCACCCTGTTGGGAGCTGCATGCAGGTACTCTTGAGACTGCAACACACTGCCTGGTCTCCTAGGCTTTCCTTTCAAGTCTCAGTGGAAGCCTCCATGACCTGTTGAGTCAGCATAACAAGGAAGATGTTAAGGCTTTCTGCTAACAGGAGGTATACTTGGGTCTGCTTGCACCATGGCTGAGTAGTCTCTGAGGGCCTTGCTGGCCCAGGCAGACTTGGATGAGCAGGACACCCCAGGATCCGCTTTTCAAAAGATTGATACTTGGAAAGCCTTTGAACTGAATTTGTTCTTCTATATCTGTAAGCCAGTGCTGGGTGGGCCCTAGCCAATTCCTGAGATGCCCTCAAGGCATCTTTCCTCTAAACCCCATGCAAAGCTCTTGGCTTACTAGCTGTATTTACTTTGGCTGAAATGTTATGTGTGCTTCTTTTCTGGCCAACCTTCAAATTGTTCAAAATTTTCTGTTTTGTTCCTTGTTTCTACTTGTTTTTCAGTGGAAGTCTGGTCAAAAGCAGCCAGCAATACCCAGGCCACAGCCTAAGTGGTTTGCTGCTTTGAAATTTTCTCTGCCAGACAATTTAGTCTGTTACCTACAAGATCAGTCTCCCACAAAGTTTCAGGTCATGGGCAAAATGCATTCAAATTCTTTCTCCTGTTGTAACAAATGTGACTTTTAGTCTAATTCCCAATAGAATTCTTATTTTCATCCAAAACATCTTTAGTATAGCTTTTACTGTCCATATTCCTATCAGCATTCTGGTTTCCTGAACCTCTAATAGAATTGATTGTTCTGCTTGTAACATTTTAGGATTTTTCTAGTCTATTCCTCCAAACTTTTCCAAATTCATCCTGCAAACCAATTCCAAAGGCCTTTCCACACCATCTCAGGTATAGCAATGGCTACCCCACTTCTCAGTACCAATTTTCTGTTAGTCAACTTTCCATCACAATAAATTAAAGATCTGAGATAATCAGCTTTTAAAAGAAAAGCTTATTTTGGCTCACAGTTTTAGAGGTTTCAGTCCATGATTTGTTGGCTTCATTGCTTTGGGCAATACTTGAAGTAGTCAACTTAAACAGAAAAAAGTTTATTTTGGCTCATAGTTTTTTTTGAAGGTTTCAGTCTATGATTAGTTGGTCTTATTGCTTTGGGCATGTTGCAGCACATCATGGAAGAAGCACATGATAGAGCAAAACTATTTTATATAAGCCAGGAGGTGGAAAAGAGACCAGGGTTCCACAATCTCCTTTGCCAGGCCCTACACAGGCAATGAATGGCCCCATCATGACACCCCATTCTGAGTGCCCACCCACAATTCCAGAACAAGATTCAAAGTCCTGGGTCATTTCTGCTAGATCGAAGAGGCCAGTGACCTCAAATTCTCCTAGTAGGCCCCACCTCTCAAAGTTTCCACCATCTCCCAATAGTGATAAGCTGGGGTTCAAGCATTTAGCAGAGGGACCTTTACCCAAACCATAGCAGTGTGTACCATTCATTATCCCGATAGACTCGGATCCATGTTTTTGGCATGGTACCATCTGTAAGAGGAGTGTGCTACACTATACTAGAGCCTGAGGTGCTCAAAAGCCTTGGTTATCCTCCTTCACACTGGATTCAGGGATGATAGGCTATTAGGGGACACTAGCAGTGAAACTTCCTTGTCATTGCTAGCAAGGGTTAGGAGTCCTGCATGCATTTAACATTTTTTTAAAGTTTGAAAATTTTAAGGGATTAATGATATTTACCTGTTAAGCCAGGAAAGATAAATTACAGTGTGGAAGTTTAATGTTAGGATGGATGAACAGAAATAAATATTTCTGCAGGTAGTTCTGAAAATCGATATGACTTAGGTACTGAAAACTCAAATGTTTATAGTAGCTGGCAGATAATTTAAATGGATGAGAGTATGATCACTGAGGATTTTGGCAAAATGGGGTGCACTGGCCTGACTTAAGACAGTAAACAGGGGCTGGGGTTATGGCGCAGTGGTAGCGTGCTCGCCTGTGATGCGTGAGGCACTGGGTTCGATCCTCAGCACCACATAAAAATACAGTAAACAGCACTACCACTAACAACAAGAAACAAAACATACTATATGGGCCAATTAATACCTGTGAGGAACTAAGTTCAGCTTGATCACTTGTCTAAAATATAATATACATTATATATATATTATAATATAGATACAATATATTATATATACAATAATTATTGTATATATATTATATATACACATATAGTATAATATATACTTGTCTGAAATATAATAATCACTTGCAACTTCTCTGAAATATAATATAGCAATATAGAACAAGATTGTTAAATTTTGCCATATTATTATTCAAATAGACAATACAAGAAGGGAAAAGTTAATATGAACAGTAAATGTTCTTAGCCCTTATATTAAAAAAAACCAGGAAACCAGTGTTCCTATTCATAATCAAACTATGATATAACTATATAACCATTCAAAACACAAAGTGCCAGAGCATGGAAACATACATATGTTAAAATTAAGTGAGAGCAGAATAATTAAATGTATATGAACTATAATATATAACAAAGATTGGAAAATAATTTAGACCCAGATAAATAATTTGGTTCTCATCATATTTTTCCTGTAGAATAATAGATTAAATTTACCATGAAGAAATAGAAAATATAAGCTACCATTACTAAGTCTATTAGGAAAATATCTAGCTGTCTTTTGGTTTAGATCCAACTAAGCATGAGCTAGTTTCTTGATAAGGTATCGCTTTGTCCTGGAAGTTCTGACTTTTGCCTGAAGTGGATGGCTTAATGACTTACTCCTGTGTACATTGGTATTTTGTTGCCATATCAGAATTCTGCTTCACTTTTCTCCTTTTCACCTTACTTTGTAAATCTGAATCTAAGGAAAGTAACTCCTGTCCTGAGCTCCTTGCATGATCCCCCTCTTCTCTACTGTAACTCATAAACCAAGACTGAAGCAAATCCTTGAAGGGTATTATCCAAATGTTGCAGGTTCTCTTTCCTCTTTGGTATATCAGGAATGGCCCGGCCTTTGGGGATACCTTGATTCCTGAGAGTTCTGGAATTCTGGGCAGGTGCTGAGAGCAGGGTGGCATGATGGTGCCGTTCATTTCCTGTGTGAAGCCCGTAGGGCTGGGCCCGCAGCTTCTGCAGTATGTGATGACCAGAATCCTTTCTCCTCTTTTTGTTACTCACCAGTACAATAAGGACTTCTGCTGCCTCTTCTCTAGTGATCCCTTCGCACACAGTCCATAAAGCAATGGCTGCTTTCTCAGGAGCTTTGGGATGAGAAATAGACTGTGGTCATTCAGGGCCTTGGGTGTGTGTTGCTGTATTGGCAGGGGTGGTGGCTGATTTTGTGCCTATAGACTACGTTTATTTTGGTTGATGGTGACATTATTTGGAGGCTCAGAGTGATTTAAATGAGTTCAGATGTACTGAATCTTGAAAACAAAAACAAAGATTACTTTCCATGCTGATGTGGGGTAAAATATGCAGTCAGCATGGATTGATGCTCAGGGTAGCCCCCTGATCATCTTTATTGAGATTTCATTTCATGCCTCATCTTCACTGAACTTTCTAGAAGTTTCTCTATAATACTGCCTTGGTACAATAATTCAACAAACATGGATACTTGCTCAAGGGATTCAATTTCCCTGTGCCTAGCTAGCTAGGCTTTGAAGTGGATCAGTCTCTTTCTTTTTTGGTTTAGTTCAGACAAGATTGGTATTTTTACAAGAAACTTGGCTAGAGATCCTTAGAATAATTGTGGAGTAACTTTATTGGCAGAGAAAAATTCTTAGGTCTGTTTTCTATTTCATCCCCTCTGACTTATTTTTAGACTTGCATATTCAGACTATATCCTGCGGGCATTCTGAGTTGGCACCAGTGTTGCTTGCTTTGTGAGATTCTTATTTTCCTCACAACACACTTTGTAGCCATCCTTGCTATGGTTCCAGTGTCTGGTCTCTGAACGAACAGGATGTTTCCTTATCTGCTCATAGCTAATATCATCTCTTGCTTGGAAGGCTTGAATAAATAGTTTTCTAAATGTTTCCCTAAATCCACTCTAGCCCACTTGTGGTCCGTTTTCCACTCAGTGGTGTGAGTCATCTTTTGGAAATGAAAATAAAGAAAAATAATCAGTCAGATGACCTTTGAACCTAAAAGCTTTCAGTGACTTCCCATTGCTTTTAGGATGCACCAAGACTTTTCTCCTGCTTTCCATGGCCTTCCATGGTCTGGCCCCAGCACTCCTCACCAGCCTCTCTGCTCTCCTTTAGTTCTTAGCTGACAACCTGTGCATTCTTATCTCTCATCATGCATTGTCTTCTCTGGCTGAAGGTTCTGCCCCTTTCTCTTCTTTTAGGCTAATCCTCACTCCTCAGTTAGGCCTTTTTTTTTTTTTTTTAACCCTACTGTGTGTCCACATAACACTGTGCACCTCTCCTCCTCAGCACTTAGGACTGTTTAATGTTTTAAGTTTTGTTTGTGTTATTCTTTGATTAAGGCCTGTCTTCTACATAGGTCAGTAAGTTCCATGAGATTGGGCTATGTCCTTTTCTTTCTTTTCTTTTTTAGCTTGAAAAGGGCTTGCCATTAGCAACATATAATGCATACTGTAGGTACTTATTAAACACTTATCGAATAACCATGACTGCTTCTTGCTTCACTCTTCTGGAGTTTTATGACTCTGAATGATGTAAGTAAGTCACCTTATCCACAATTCCGCACTAGCTAGCTTACTTCTATCCAAAGATTCTCTCTTTATCTGAGAATTTTTTGGTTCTATAAGAAGGCATCTGGGCTTAGTCTTCTTGTGACTGTATATCCATCCTTGTTCTCATCCTTGGCACAAATACAGGCCTTACAAGGCTATCCTCTTCTCTGACTGAAAACTTCACAGCTCTGACCATCTCTCCAGGTTCTCCCTGGTGACCCATTCATGAGCCTCTTTTGAGTATAACTCCAAGCATGTGATACACACAGAGTTAGTGATAACAGAAATAAAGGAGACTGACATTTTTCAATTTACATTAATTAAGGATCCTGCATGAAAGTCTTCAGTGCCTCTTAAACAAGAACTAAGTCCACTTGTCTCATGGCTGAAATTTACCATCTGCTCTGGTATAATGAAGGAACTGCATTCATAAGAAATCTTACATTATCAAAATCATGATGTGAAAACAATAGTTTGAACTAGAAAAAGGGGGTTAGAGATTGGATAATATCCAACCAATAATTCCTATGGGTTTTTTCCTAATAAAAGATTTTTATAATAGCTAAGAATGTATTAGTAAAATCCACCAAGAAGGAAGCCTGCTACTACATACAGCATTTGCTGTGCAATAATAGTGTTTGATTTCTTCATTTCTTACACTAACATTAGCCAAAAAGCTTCACACCATCCTATTTCCTCTGTCATGCATTGTTATAATAAATCAAACACCAAACCTCCCAGACAAACCCATTGTTATAGGACCAGCTTCTGTTGGGCTAAGGGACTAGTTCCAGGATGAGTACAATAATGGTGTTCCTAATGCTATTCTAATTTGTTTAAAAAGCAAAACATAATACCCCCAAACCTATAATTTTCTCAGATCTAGACAGTCTATGTCAAACAATAACACTTGTGAGTGTGACTCCTTTCCCCCTGAACCAGGTGATGCAGGCACAGTGTGTCAAAACAGAAACTGAATTCTATCGCCGCAGTCGCAGTGAGATAGTACATGGAGAGGGCCACACCATGGGGGCACTATATTGGCAGCTGAATGACATCTGGCAGGCTCCTTCCTGGTCTTCTCTAGGTAAGTGCTTCAGTGTTCTTTGTGTGTGAGAGTGAAAGCAATACCTGTGGGGAGAGGGACTTAGAAAGCTCAGAGCCTGAAGTACCAGATTAACCCAAGCAGAAGTGAGGCCAAGAGAGGCTATTCTCCACCAGGCTATGGACTACAGCCACCCCACTCATCTGATGATCCATCTCTCCAAGAGCCCTAGAGGTGGTCCATGAGTTATGTCTTGTGCAGTAGTCACAATAGCAGGCTAGTAAGGGATGTGCAAAGATCTCAGTCATGTGTCTTACAGTTATATTGCGTAGAATTTTGAATTTATTTAAGAGGACATTCCAGGGCCAAAGAGGCATGAATTTAAGCATCCCTTCTGATGTCCCTTGTGCTGTGTAGGAGAATTCAACCAAATGGAAGATTGGCCTACTTAAGCGTTAATGTGCCCATTTCTCTGATTGCCCTTTAAGTTCATAAAATCAACCTCATTATGTCCTGTTATTGTTTTGGGGAAAACGTGGTAAAGTACTAGCTGAACCAGTTCAGTTATCCAAAGGTGAGATGACTGGTATGGAACTTGGAGTTTGGACGATCTCATCTATTTTTGTACATTAAAAAATTAATGTGAAATAATATATCTTTGGCCTTCACTAGGGGTTATTTGAAGCAAAGTTCAGTTTGTAATATAAATAATTGTTTGGTTCAGAATTGAGGCAAGGCCATAGAATAAAAAGGCCATTTGCTGGGTGAGGCTCTTAAACTGGTTATGGATACAAATCCAAAAGAGTTCATTCCAAACATGCTTTTATTAGTGCCAAATGAATAACTCCTACAGGGAATTGGATTTTTGATCATGTTTCTGTGACCAAACTCTTTATCAGCACTAACCACATAAAAGAGCATTGAATGAGCATTGCGTAGACTGTGGGGGAATGGCTGGGATGCTGGAAAGGTGGACAAGGAGATATTGTTCAGAGACACTTGGATGCTGACCCTGCTTGCTATCTGTGGAAGGGACTGTGAGCTTCTAAAGCCGAGTTTGATTCAAGAAACTGGAGAGTGCACCCTTTGGAAATTTTGCTTTTAACAACTGCATGTGGATTATTTCTAGGAGTCTTCCGGAAGTGTAGGTAGCCCCAAGTGCAAGAGCATAGTGGCCGAGGGAGAGTTTGGCTGTTTTCTAAATTCCAGCAGGACCCTTCCTGCATGGAGAGGGTTGTGGCCTCCTTGTACTTATTAGAGAAAATAGGTTCAGTTTAAGTATCTCTTATCTGGAATGATTTGGACCAGAAGTATTTTGGATTTTGTGTGTGTTTTGTTTTGTTTGTTTGGAATTTTCATCTTGTGGTGTCATGCTGGGGCTCAAAAAGTTTCAGATTTTGGAAAATTCTGGAGTTTGAATGTTTAGATTGGGGATGCTCAACCTGTACCAGAGAGGCTGTGACTGTTTGCTATATCTGTTCCTGCTCTGGGCAGCCTCTTGGCTTCTGTTTAATTTTGTTGAATTGGCTCAATAGATCCCCTGCTCATAGTGAGTGCAGCTGGGGGTTTTGTGTCATCTGTTATTGCTTGAAATGGTGATACTTTAAAGGGCTCAATAAGGACTTAGACTCTGTAGGTTTGAATATATTTCTTAAAAAATTAATCTAATTTAGAGTTACAGTTTTACAAATAAAAAAATCCAGGTGGGCATTTTGCTTCATTCATAAACTTGAAAAGTCATAGAGATAATGGCAAAGCCAGGTATCACATGACATTTTTAGGCTGTTAGCCAGACTTTATTACTTATTAGTAACATGGAGTGTGTATCAGTGAGACCTTTTGCTTGAATTCCTATTCTCTTGAGTATATTCTGTTTGTGGCCTTGACTTCTGGAACCACCCATTTACAGTCTTTCCCCTGCCATGGATTTCACACACCTGAGTGTATAGTTATCTCAGGAGCCATCTTCTACATAGGAGAGGACTTTTCAAATGTAAATTCTTGTTCATTTTATTGTATTTATTTATTTTTAGTACTAGGGATTGAATCCAGAAGCACTTAACCACTGAGCCACATCCCCAGCCCTTTTTGTTTTTTATTTTGAGACAGGGCCTCTCTAGGTTGCTTAGGGCCCCACTAAGTTGGTGAAGCTGGCTTTGAATTTGAGATCCTCCTGCCTCAGCTTCTTGAGCTGCTAGGATGACAGGCATGCACCACCACACCTGGCTGTTGTTCATTTTGTAGATCCAATAGGAAAAGCTTCTCTACCCCACATGTCTCCCTGCCAGTTGTTGCTATGAGAAAGTACTAACATTTCAGAGACTGAAATTTTGCAAATCTCCAAAGAAACTGTTTATCATTCTTCTACCTCAACAGCTTGCACAATGTATCTGGGTATTTCTTCCCTGATGACTGTGCTAGGTTCCAGGCTGTTTACTATTGTCTTTACACTTACTTTCTCAGCGACCCTGCAGTGTTTTCATCTGTGTTTTATAAGTGAGAAAATCAGTTTAGAGAGGTTAAACAATCTCAAGGCTCTGTAGTTAGAGAGCTTTGGATTCTGGTTGAAATACTCAAATTTTGACTTTTTGAGTATAGTCTATTAATCACTCTATTCCCTTTGATTTATTGCTTCAAAGCAGCGTAATTATGAAATCTCTTTATAATTGCCAAGAAAAAATAGGATGATTAGGATGTGTTGTTACAAAAAAATGTTCAGTTGGAGAATTTGATACCTGTCTAGCTGATTGAAAAACCTCTTCATCCTTTTCTCCCTACGCATAGTAACTGACAATATTTTTTTCTGTGAAGTCTCATTTTCTGTGTTTAGCAAAGTTTAAATTTGTTTTATATTTTTAAGTCTTTGAGAAAGACTGCCCCCTCTCATCTTCTTCCTCTTTTTCTCTGTCTCTGAAATTTGGTAATGTAATTCTTTGTGGGGTAGAGTTTTTATTCTGAAATGACAAATGTCGAGAAAGGAAGATATTAAGAGCTTAAGTTTTGGGGTTTAGCTTACAAGACCTGCCAACGAGACACAGAATTTTACAGATTCTTGACAGCTTCTGATTGCATTTGAGGAACTGCTATTAATTGCCATTGGTTTGGATGTTTTCATCCAGTCTGACCTTGATACCGTATTTGCATAGTGCTTAGTTTGGTTTACTCAGAGAGTTTTGTGCCTATGGAAAAAGGAGACTTTGAGTTCTAAGTAATTCTTATAAATGAATATTTGCAACAGGTGTCACTGCCAATTCGACCTTCTCCTTCATGTGTTTGTGGTAAAAAGGAAAATTGAGGTATTGAGCTCCTGAAGCAGAGTTGCGTGTAAGTGCTATCTAGGAGTCAGGTCTGGGCTTAAAATACTGCCTCTACCATGTTTGAATTCACTCCACAAACCTCTCTTTTCTCCTTTGGAAAGTGAGTTCTTACTACCTGCCTCACTCAGATATTGTGAGGGTGATATCCAAAATGCCTGATCAGAGCCCTTAACAAACTGGGGTTCCCTCTATTGTCAACTCCCTCACATGCTCATTCCAGAAAATCCTGATGAGACACAAACTGCTGGACCGTGTGTTCAATGACTCTGACTGCTTGACCTTTCCTTCCCCTAACTCTCTTAATTATTTTCAGAGTACGGAGGAAAATGGAAAATGCTTCATTACTTTGCTCGAAATTTCTTTGCTCCGCTATTGCCAGTAGGCTTTGAGAATCAAGGTGTATTTAAGGTCTACGGTGTGTCGGACCTTCACTCGGACTCTAATGTGCAGCTCACTGTAAGTCACTTGGGTATTTTTTTCTAAGATAGAGGACTTTCATATTATTTCCTTAGTTATCTGGTTATATTTCTGTTGGGACCAAAAGAGAGAGAGAGAAAGAGAGAGAGAAAGAAATTGTATCAAAATATTTTCAATGCCTGTAGCAGAAAACGTGTTGTAAGCCGGGCGCGGTGGCTCACGCTTGTAATCCCAGCACTTAGGGAGGCTGAGACAGTAGAATCGCGAGTTCAAAGCCAGCCTCAGCAATGGCGAGGCACTAAGCAACTCAGTGAGACCCTGTCTCTACATAAAACACAAAATAGGGCTGGGGATGTGGCTCAGTGGTCGAGTGCCCCTGAGTTCAATCCCCAGTACCAAAAAAAAAAAGAAAACGTGTTGTACTTGGAGTCAGAACACAGTTGTATGGTATTCAGGTTAAAACCCTGCCATTTTTATTACATGACCTTGAGCAAAACTCTGAACATCTTGGTGAGTCAGTTTCTTCCTCTGTAAAATGACACCAGCCTTTTATTCCATGAACGGTGAATAAAAGAAATAGATGAAAGCAGATTATATGTGTGTCAAGTGCCATGTAAATGTAAGATTATTCATAATTATAGAGGAGCTGGAAGTAGTCCAGATTTTGCAAAAATAGCTTAAAATGGTATGTTAAAAATTGAAATCAATAAAACTATCCAGAATGAGTGTGTATGGGAAAACAAAATAAAAAAATAAAAACAACCACCACCACCACCTTGTTTTTAAAACAAGGTTAGGTCAAAAGGGTAGAAGTTCCATGTGTCTGATGGCTGCAGCTTGGAGGACACTGGTAACACTCGAAATAGGTCATGTTTATAGAATCCTTGCAGTGTGCCAGGTACTGCCCTTCCAGGGATTATTTTTTAAGTTCTCACACCAACCTGTGAAGTTAGAGCTATTATTATTCCCATTTTATATATGAAGAAATGGAGACTGGCAAGTTGAGTGACATAGTCACATAACTAGTACTTAATGCATCTGTGATTAAAATTCAGGCCTCCTCGTTTCTTAACCAGTTCTGCTATTCTGACTTTCACTAATTATTACCATGATTATTCTTGAAAAATATAATAACCAAGAATGTTTCTATTGTTTTATTTCTCCCCAGGTGAGAATCCATTCGTGGAGTTCCCTGAAACCTTTGTGTTCCATCGTGACTAAACCTCTTGTCATTAAAGCCGGGGAGGCTGTGCCCCTCTATCAGGAATCAGTGTATATACTGCTGAGGAGATGTGGGCATTGTACCCCTCAAAGCTGTGTGGTTTCCTTTTACCTTTCAACTGACCATAAACGCTTGAGCCCCACCAACTATCACTTCCTATCCTCTCTGAAGAATGCTGTGGGGCTCCTCAGGCCCCATATCACAGTAAGCATGGTGGCTTTGCAGAGCACCCTGCTCTTACACCAGCATATTGCATCGTGCAACTTGCCAGTTTCCCTCTTGGTAGTGAGTTTACCTGAGGCCTGGGGAAGATGGACTCCTTCCCACTGGAAGCAAAGACCAAATGAGCTTCTTTATTTCTAATTCAGGATTTGTCAGAGTTTTCAGTTTCTGCCACTTGTGCTGGCCCCTCATCCTTCCCTAGTGAGGCTGGTACGTTGGTAGGAGAGGAGGCTCTGGCCATTCCTACTGATTAACTTCCAGTAGGTTCTGGGCTGTGTTCTAGGTACTTTGTTGCATGATAATCTCTAACTTTCACAGCAACCCTGAGGTGTGATCTTCTGTGTTTTACGAATAAGAAAACCTGTTCAGAGAAGTTAAATAACAAGCTCAAGGTCCTAAATTTACAAAGACTTGGAGCCCAGTTGACATGCTCCAAATTTTAACTTTTTAAGTACAGTCTATTAATCACTCCTCTTTCTTTGATTTATTGCTTCAAAGCAGCTTAATCACCAAATCTCTTTATAATTGCCAGGAAAAAAAAATCGAATGATTAGGACGTGTTGTTACAAAATTTGTGCAGCTAAAGAATTTGGACTCTGTCTAGTTGATTAAAAATCTTTCCATCTTTCCCTCCTATATGTAGTAACTGACAGAATCTTTCTAGAAAGTTGATTCTTTATTTTTAACAACTTTTAAGTTTGTTTTATGCTGTGCATTCATTGAGAAAGATTTTTAAAATTGACTTTAAAAGTAATGATATAAAAACACCTAGTTTTATTTGAAAGAGGCCTGACAATTGAGAACATAGCTTCTTTTCAGATTGATAATGAAGTTTTACATAATGAAATCTAAGTTATTTGTAACAACTGAGATAGAACAAACAGACATGAAAGAAATGACCTAGCCAGCATGGTGACTCATACTTGTAATCCCAGTGACTCAGGAGGCTGAAGCAAGAGGATTGAAAGTTTGAGACCAGACTTAGCAACTTAGTGAGACCCTGTCTCAAAAAGGGCAGGGGGCTGGGGATGTAGCTCAATGGTAAAACACCTCTGGGTTCAAACTTCAGTAACAAAAAGAAAAAAGCAATGACATAAGCTTATGTAGCTTTTCTTCCAGCAAAGAAAAAAAAAAGAAAAAACCCACCAAACAAATTTGTGGTTTCTAAACTTAAGACTCTGAAAACAAATTTTTCATCACTTAGCTAAGGCCTTCGTTTCCTAGAGTTAACTGGGGGTGCCAGACAGATAGGGCTGTTTTATTTGTCTTTCCTGATTTGCATTTCAGTGAGACATGGCCATCCGAAAGAGATATAATAATAGTAATAATACTAATTAACATTTATTCGGGGCTTACTATAGGCTAGGTCCTTGTTCTCTTGGTCTCTCTGTAGCCAGGATACAAGCTTGAACCTCGGTGTTTGCAGTCAGAGGCACAGAGATGAGATCTCCTGTTAGAAGAAGACAGCAAGTATGAGTGAAGTGCCAGTGTCCTTGTGGCCTTGGCTTTGAACAGCAGCAACCAAGGCTTCCCTGGCCTCCTCTCCACTGGCTAGGATGAACCATGGCTACTTTAGGGTCTTCGCCAGAAAGCACTTGGCATCTAACCTTGAGCCTGAGTCTCAGACCCTCATAGAGTCACCCCCATGCACTTTATTCAGGTCTTCTGCTTCTGTCAACGTAGGTTTTCTTGTTTATAACTTGAATGATAATCATGCAAGTGTGTAAAGCTGAACTATATGGAGTAAAAATCATCTTTTGAAATTCTTTATGCCACACATATAGAGAAAGATCTTGCAGTGTAGCATTCATGCATGTTCAGGAGCCATATTCCGTGACAAATGCACAGCTTTAAAGACCAGGTCACATTTGATTCTTGACTGCTGAGAGAGGCTCACAAGCCGGCAGCCTGTGGGGAGCGGTGGCTCATCCTTGTTCTGGGGCTTATGCTAAATCAGCTAATTAAGTGGAATGTGTCTACAGGATTCTCTCTCTCACTCTTTCTGCTGAGATTGTGTAGAATTTGCACATGCTAATAATGTGACTTTACCATAAAAAGAGAGAGAATGGTAGAGCTTTTGTAGTTGCCTGGCTGATTAGCTTCTAGAACGGGGGACCTTTTCAGAAGACTCAAATGTACACTCCATGGTCGTACTCTGCAGCTAGATCCACATATATTCTCAGAACATCATTAAAAACCAGCCAACCCTATGTCAAAATGTGCCCTTCTTTTCTTTTATTTTATTTCCTTAGTTGTTGATGGACCTTTATTTTATTCATTTATTTATATGTGGTACTAGGGATTGAACTCAGTATCTCACACATCCGAGGCAAATGATCTACCACTGAGCCACAATCCCAGCCCCCAAATGTTCCCTTAATGCTACTGAGAAAAATTATAAAAGATCTAAACTTTGAGTCTATTATGAAATAGTCTCTTTCATAAGTGGAGTCTACCTGTTTCCTTGGTGTGAGATTACAACTTGGTAATGTTCCACAGACTTAAGTCATTTTCCAAGCGTTGTTCAAGTGTCTGAAACCATGCATGGAATATATGACTTTAACAGTGGCAGAATGAAAGAACTGGCAGTGTGCTTCTGATCAGGCTCACATAAATATTCTGGTAGACATTGCCTGTGGGCTATGTAGTTCTCGTAGTTCTTCATTCAACCTTCACTTCATTTTTCTTTCTTTTTTTTCCAGGCCAACATCTTTCAGCAAGGTGACACTTTTGTTTTTGCTCTGGAAACCTCAGCCGTTGCTCCCTTTGTTTGGTTGGATGTAGGAAGCATCCCAGGGAGATTTAGTGACAATGGTTTCCTCATGACTGAGAAGACATACACTGTATTATTTTACCCTTGGAAACCTACCAGCAAGAAGAAATTGAAGCAATCTTTTCGTGTGACCTCCCTGACAGATATTTACTGAAGGACTCTGGTTGTATTTTCAGGGGACACTGGGAACAAAGCCTTTCTAGAGCACCGGCTAGAGAGGAAGACAACCTAAAAGAAGCTAAGAAAACTGAGAGATGATCTGCTTGCTCACGTGTCTGATCACTCTCTCAAGTTCTTATAGTGAATACTTTCAGGGAAGGCTGTTCCTCAGGTGATGTCCTCAGACAAGGCTGTGCCTAGGTGTTCTTTTTTGCTGTTGTTGTTTTGTCATTCTGTGGATTGAACCAAGGGCGCCCTACCACTGAACTACAACATCAGCCCTTTTTATTTTTTTCTTAAAAATAATACATATCTTTAATAAAAATTGAACTCACGATCTTCCTGCCTTAGCTTCAGCTGGGATTATAAGACAGGTGCCACCTCACCTGGTTTAGGTATTCTTGAATCTGTGCCAGAACTGTTTAGCCCTTCAACATACAGCTTTAGTACTAGATGAACCAGTTGCAAGCAGATGACCTTTCAGGGAGTCCAAGAACTAGACCATGGTAATGTCTACTGAGCCAATTGTGGGAGGTTTTGAGATAATTGTAGACCTTTCATAGTTTGCCTTGAGAAATACTGAATTATTAAGACAAAGTGCTTTGTTATTATTTCCAGAGGAAATGGACAGTCAACTATCACAGTGGAGATTTCTTGGTGGCAGCCATAATGATTGTTGTTGCTGAACAGTTTAGGAGTTTGATTGTTGCTATTTGATTCCTATTTTGGGGTGGCATTATTTTTCATTGTGGGATTTGTTATAAAACATAGTTTTAACAACAACTTATTTTAGAAAAAACTGCTAGAACAATCCTTCTTTGAAAAGTAAGCTGACATTGAGATGGACATGGCTATGTTCATGTTGGAAATTTTGGAGTATTCTAACATATGTGGGCTTCAGATTTGGCCAAATTCGATGAGCTTTCCAATTCAAGAGTAGTGAATATAGATTTGCTGACTCTGGCACTGAGTGGTGTTCCTTTGAGCTTAAGTTCAAATCAATTTATTTACATTGATTAATTATAAGTTGCTATAAAATTGTTTTATTCCACATTATGTCTATATAAGTATGTTGATAATAAAAATAAGGGGGCAAAATGTTAATAAGTAGCTATTTAGGTATAGATAGGTGTGTTAAATTTTTTTGTACTATTTTTACACTTTTGATATAAGTTTGAATGATAAAAATAAAAGTTAGATAAATTGCATTGACAATTTGGTAGTTCATCTCTAGCATATTTAATCATTTCATAAACATTCCATTGTGTACATTACTGAGAAGGACACTAATTTGTTCTTGATAAATGGGAGAATTTGAATAATCTAAAAACTAAGATATTTGAGAGATTTTATTTCTGGGAATAATTATGTAATTGGATATAGAATTACTAACAGTGACTGCTTGGATTGAAAATTGAGACTCAATGGTTTTAGTTTTATTTATTTACTTACTCTTTATTTTTTTGATACCAGGGATTGAACCCAGGGACACTTAATCACTGAGGCACATCCTCAGCCCTTTTATAAATTTTATTTAGAGGCAAGCTCTTGCTGAGTTGCTTAGGGCCTCACTAAATTGCTGAGGCTGGCTTTGAACTTGTGATCCTCCTGCCTCAGCCTCGCAAGCCACTGGAATTACAGGCATACACCACCATGCCAAGCTGGTTTTGGTTTTAAAACAGAAGCATTAGGCTTAGTAACTTGAAAAAGAAAATAAATACAGATATTCCAGTCCTCTTCTTCAGTATTTAAGAGTTTTCTCATCTATATGCGTAGACACACACACACACAGAGGCTTATCAAGGGCTGGACCTGAGAAAAGGAGGACACTGCTTTTCACTAACCGTGCAGATTCTATGACAGGGGCCCTGTGAAGTGGGCTTTGAAATTGATGAACCAGAATTTTCATAGCAAATCTGCCCTTACTAATTCTTCAACCTTAAACAAATTACTTAACCTCTATCTTCAACTTTCTTGTGGTAAAATGGGAATAACACACTTCTTGTAAGTTGATTTTAGAGAATAAATAAAGTAATTTAGCTAAAGGGCTTGGCCCCTGCTGGCCCAGAGTATGTTCCTACACCTGGTGTCCTGGAGAGAGCAGAGCTTCCAGCCACATCTCTCTGGATTTAAATCCGCGTTCTGGGACTTATTCGCTGTGTGATTTTGGGCAACAATTTGACCTTCTGGACTTTAGTTTCTTCCTCTCTGAAATGCAGATAATAATCCCTGACTGTCAAAGGTAGTACTGAGGACAAATAAGGTCTGGAACAAAATAATCACTTTTATTGTGATTATACTTTTTGAAGTAATCATTATCACCCAACTAGTGCATGAATCAATCATGAAAATAAAGCAAATACAGACACATTCCTTCAGAAAAAGATAGTAGAAAAGAATAATTTGTAAAGGCAGAATGAATGGGCATAAATACATACTGACAACTACTTATAAAAAGGAGAGATGTGCACTTATAGTATTTTTGAGAGAATAATAATAACCAAACTGTTCTACCAAAGTTCACATGAGACATTGTGGATAGTTATTGTCATCATTTTAATAGATTTATGTTGCCACATTTGCTGGAATAGAATCTGATATACTTAACCCTTTGCCTTGGGTTTTGAGAAGTTTTTTGTTAGTCATTGTGTAAATAAGAAAAGATAGACCAGGTTCAGGTCCTAGCTGTGTTCTTGCAAAGGATATTCCAGAGAGAGTGGAATAAAGAGAGGTCAGTTCACAGGATTATATCTTCTCATTTCAGGGCAGGGAAAACAATAAAAATGGTAATTTTCTCATTCACATTCACTATAGTTCTTATTCTCTCTTTTTCTCTTATTTGACTTTTCACTGTGAGATATTTTCAAACCATGGGAAGTCGCTTGGAAAATACATGGAAAGATTTTGTTCTTTATTGCAGTGAAGGTGAACTGGAGCACAGGAGAAATAAAAATATGTTTCCCCACGTTCCTCAAGTGATAAAGACCTGAGACAGAAAGAATATTCTCTTGGGTTACCTCTAGCTTTCATATATGAAACCTATCCCTCAGCTTGGTAAGATTTAGGAAGAAAAAAATAAGCACTGTTTGGGAATTTCAAAGCATTTGACAATATTCCCAGAGTCCTCCTTGACAAAATGCAATCTTATCAATTCAATTAGCACAAGGAATTAAAAAGGATTATGCAGAAAAGGGATTTAGCAATATTTCCATTTAAATGGAGGAATTCTTATTTTTCTCATTTTGATTTACCAGAGGTAGGATACCAGAGTGATATACAAAATTCTAAAGTCACAGACGAAACTGGTGTTAATTAAGATGCATTTATATGCTGACCCCAAGAACTATTTACTTAAGATTTATTCATTCATTTTCAAGTATTTATTGTAGATCACTGTGGACAAGTGATGTCCTTGTCACTAGGGTTGTGTCAATGAGAAGGGAAGATAAGTCCCTGCTTTGGTAAACCATTCATGTAGGGAAGACAGACAATAAACCAGTAAATGAATAAGGCAACTGCAGTTGGTGCCAAGTCCTATAAAGTTAAGGTGACAGTGAGGGACAGCCACATTAGATAAGACCATCTTGTTCAAAACTTGAGGATGGCCAGGCATGGTGGCACATACCTGTAATTCCAGTGGCTCGGGAGCCTGAGGCAGGAGGATTGCAATTTCAAGGCCAGCCTCAGAAACTTAGCGAGGCCTAAGCAACTTGGTGAGATCCTTTCTAAAAAAAAAAAAAAAAAAAAGGCTGGGGATGTGGGTTGGTGGTAAAGTACACCTAGGTTCAATTAGCAGTATCAATAAAACAAAACAAAAAGGAAAGGTGTTCTGGAAAGTTTATGATTAAAAAAAAGAAAAAAGTTCAGTTGAGGAATGAGTCTTTAATAAAGACTTTCATTTTAATCAATTTATAAGGGAGGAAAAGCATAAGATCAGCTGCTAGGCTCCAGGCTTGTGATGAATGAGCTGAAGGCAGACTAACTGCTGAAGATGTCACTGAGCTCTTGACTGAGGGCCAAACAGTAAATGGGATTAGCAAAAATAAGGACATTGCATCACAGTTTCAAGTTTTATAAATATCTCTCATATCTTGTAGACAAGTGTCACAGAGCTATTCCTTGGAAGAAAAGTTTGCAATAATAATATAGTTAAAGTGCTTTGGTTGGTCTCAGTCTTTAAACAAGGTTTGTTGAGTTCCCCCTTGTGCCATGTCATGCCATGCAGTGAGTAGTAAGAATGACTACAATACCTAGAATTACCTAGCGGTCCCAGGAAATGGTGCTTTCCCAATCATGGACATTCCTGTTTGAGAGCTATTACTCATTCCTGCCTCATAATATATGTGGTAGCACCCTTTTCTTATTCTGTTATTGTTATTCATAGTGGATTTTATAAACTTTATTGGGTACTAAGAGACAATCCACACATTCCCAGTAGTTGGAGCAGCCTCTGCTGGCTGACCACCAGTCAGGTTTTTCTCTGCTCCAGCTTCAGGAATTGGATCATAATTTGTTACACTTAATCCTATTTCCCTCTGCCAGGGAGGGGTGTAGGGTTAAGTATGTGACACAGTTTTGGTAAATAAAACACAAGTTGATGTTCTTGGGGATGATTTTCCTGCCTGATGAGAGACCTGAAGTGAAACCTGCTATTGGGTGAAGTTGAGTTTGAGGACCTGATACTTGGAGCTGCTGTAGCCTTGTTGTGACATTGAAGAAACATTGTTGACACACAGGGATGACAGAGATATTAAGCTGCTAAACTAACCCTACAACCATCTAATTTTGCTCTTCTTTTTTAAACATTTTTTAATTGGTACATGATAATTATACATAAAAGTGAGATTCATGGTGACATATTTGTACATGCACATGACATAATTTGATTAATGTCATTCTCCAGTATCTCCCCTTTCCCTCATCCGTCCCCTCCCTCCCCTTGTCCTCTTTTTCTACTCCTTTCATGGGGGTTCTCCCTTGCTTTATTCCCCGCTTTTCCTCTCTAGCTTCCACATATGAGAGAAAACATATGCCTCTTAACATTCTGAGTTTGGCTTACCACTTAACATAAAGCTGCCACGTTCCAATCCATTTTCCTGCAAATAACATAATTTCCTTCTTCATTGTGGCTGAGTTAAACTCCATTGTGTGTATATACCACATTTTCTTCATCCATTCACCCCTTGACCAACACCTAGGCTAATACTGTAACTTGGCTATTGTGGATTGTGCTGCTATTAACATGGGTATACATGTATCACTAGCATATGATGACTTCAGTTCTTTCGGCTAAATATTGAGGAGTCATATAGCTGGGTCATGAGGTGGTCCCATGCTAGTCTTTTGGGGAAACTCCATACTGATTTCCACAGTGGGTTTTAACTTTGGTCTTCATATAATGTGATTTAAAAAAATATGGCATTATTTATTCACTCCACTTGTAGTCAGGTATTCTGATTTTATAACAAAGAACATCCTAACTGATGGAGTATTTAAAGATTATGAGCTTTGAAATCAGTGTGTTTGAATCTCACATCAATACTAGCAGGCTGTTTGACACTGGATACAAGTCCTCAGTCTTTCTGTGCCTTACTTTCTTCATATTTAACCATGGGGGTCATAGCAATGCCCACACCTCGTAGATTGTGAGGACTAAATGGATGATGCACAGATATTGTAGAGCACAAAATAGCTGTTCAACAAATATGAGCTGTTATAATTATTACTGCCTCTGTGTTAAGGCATCCAAGCAAGTCTAGGGAGGGGGACAGGTAAGAACTTGTGCAGGCATTGGGTGGAGGGGAGAAAGGGAAGGTCAGGTCACACATAGATCATATTTGACCAGCAGGTGACAGCCAGACCATGGTTTTTAAAGTTGAGTTATTTGTTAACATTTAATAAAGGGTAAATATTAAATATATAATATAGATCTTTCTATCTCTGACTTTGTAATATTTTTTAAAAGCCCTTACTTTTAAAATTCACTTATGGCCAGGTACTCTCATAGTTTAGTTAAAACCCTCTCACAGATAAAGGTAAGGGCTTTGAGGTCAGACATATAGCTGGATCTTGGAGAGGACAGAATGGGGCCCTTGGTTTCCTCCCAGCCAAGTGACAGCTGATCACCCACTCCCCTGCACTTGGATGTGGCAGTGACAGTGATGTTTCTAGTGAGGAAGACTCTTGGGGGCATGGTTTGCCATGGTGGGTAAAGGAAGGACCCCTGTTCTTTTATAATGAGATGATCCTCAGCTTGAGTTGGGTGATTGGTATCCTTCTCTAGCCACATTATGGGTATTTGAACTGAAAGATTTTTAACTAGTCAACTTGCAAACACAACAACTGAGATTTCTCCTTGTAAAAGATCCAAATGTACATGTGCATTTGTGTGTGTGTGTGTGTGTGTGTGTGTGTGTGTGTACGTGAAGACTGTATAAGGAATGCTGTGGCCGTGGGCTCATGCTCTGATACTGAACTTCTGTTATTTTGGCTCTAACATGTACTGACTGACCTTGAACCAGTTGCTTAATTTCTAAGCCTGAGTTTTCTTATCTTTAAGATGAGATTAATACAATAACTATTTCATAGCATTATTGTGAAGATTCAATAAGACAAAGTCTTTCCAGTGCCCAGGACAGGTAAGCGAGTAGTAAATGTAGGCTTGTGATTATTCCTCCAAGGATAAGACCCCTATCTATGCCCTATCATTCTAGCCAGGGGTCAAGGGTCTCATAGTCTCCTTGCCCAAAGTGAAAGTCATTTAAGAATTCTCTACTAAGGGGGAATAATCACCAGGTTTTGTGACCTGAGTTGAAGGAGAAAATTCAGGCAGAAAAATTAAGATGATCCTAATTCTTTTTTTTTTTTTTTTTTTGTAAGCCTATTTCTAGTCTCATCAAAGGAAAAAAAAAAAAGTAGCAAGAGACAGGACAGCTGTTGGGTGATTGTGCAAAGTTCTTCTTCTTCCGGCAGAGGCCACTTGTGCACAGGAAATGAGGCTGGTGGTGGGTGGAGGGGCACACCCTAAGCTGGGTGCTAGCTTCCCAAGGACCAAGGACTTGGCTCTGCCGCCCTTGGGTGGGGAGGGGAGTGTAAGGGAGAGCTCATGGGGCAGGCAGGGATGGAGGGGTCCCCTACCACCTTCTAGGGCTCAGGGAGCTGGAGGCAGTGCCTGCCTTGGAATGCATGATTACTGAGGAGATACTTCAGTGAAGGAAAGAAAGAGAAAGAGAGGGAAGAAGGAAGTGATAAAAGAAGGGGGAGAGGGAGAGAAAGGGAAAGAGAAAGGTTGAGAGTGGGAGAAAGAAGAGAAAGGGAGAGAAAGAAAGAGAAAGTGATAGAGAAAGAGAGAAAAAAGAAAAGGAGAGATAGAGAAAGGAAAAGGGAGAGAGAAGTGAAGAGAAAGAGGAAAAGAGAGCAAGAGAGAGAAAAAAGGAGGGCAGGGAGGAAGGAGGAAGGGAAAGAAGGAACCTAAAGAGTAGCTGTTCACTGAGCTTTCCCCTGGCTCTTCCTCTTCCTCTCTCTCAAGTTTAGTGACGCAATGCTTTGTGGGAAAGGTTTTCATTCTGAAATGAGACGTTAGAAAAGGAATGTTAAAGGATCAAAATTTGGGATTTAGCATAATAGACTTGCCAATGAGACACAGAATTTTACAGATTCTTGATAACTGCTGATTGCATTTGAGGAACTGATATTAATTGCCATTGGTCTGGATGTTTTCTCCAGTGTGACCTTGACAGCCATATCTGCATAGTGCTTAGTTTGGTTTGCTCAGAGGGTTTTGTACCTGTGGAGAAAGGAGACTTCTTCCCAGGCTCCAGAGCTAACAAAGCTGGGCATCAGCAGGGCTGGTTTGCCAGGTTCAGATGTACAGGGCAACTTTTGCTGCTCTCTGCCTTTTGGTTCATTTCATTTCTATCTGTCATAACTACCTTAGCAGAAAGTAGCATTTGAATGGTTTTTAATTGAAATTTAATTACTATGGAACTCTGAAAACTTGGCACGAATCCTCCAGAATAGATGATTGATGGGGAGAAGTCAGATGAGCTGGAAAAAGGCACAGTAACAAAGCAATTGTGAACAGACTGAAACCACGAGCTATGGCATGACATGAGGACCTTCTGCTGAGGAAGAGGCAGCATGGAGGAGTCTTCTCTGGCTGGGCTTGGCCTCTTCTGTCTAAGGGAATGGGCCTGCATCCTGTGGGTTACTTGCTTCCCACAAATTCCCTCCTCATTGAAGCTTTAACCTAGAGTGCCTTTGACTTTCATAATCAAAACTGTCCCTGGCCCCCATGCTGTGTGCATATGCTGTTCATCATTCACAATGTGCAGTTGGCTGGGGTGAGGAAGGATGGGCCAAATGGTAGCTCTGACCTTCCCAGGTCAAAACTGGAATGGAGAAGAATGCAAAGGGCTGCTTTTGCATCCAGCTGAGTGCTTCCTTCTTCCATGAGCCTATGAGTACTTCCTGAGCACCACTATGCCCATCTTTTCAGGGAGGCAAAGTTACTGTTGCTTCCATGATCCCAGGAGTGATGAGAGAGACACAGGGGCTATGGGATCTTCCTGAAGAGAACAGGAGGGTTTCTTCTTGGAGGCTCTGCTTTGTAGCAGGACCTGCCTGTGGGGCTGTGGTGGGTCTTCACAGCAATGTCATTTCTGGTGTCTTTGGCCACTCTGAGTCAGGCTGTGCTTGCGCTGGGAAGCAGGAGTCTACAGGAACATGGGTGGCCCATGGGTGGTTCTTTGTTGGAGTAATGAGGTGGGCACAAGGAAACAAAACTAGGCAGGATGTTGAGATCAAAACAAACAAACCCAAAAAACAAAAAGCAAAAACAAAAGCAAACAGGTTTTGAAGGTCCTAGAGCAAAAGAGACAAGCCTGTAAGGAGAATGGTGGTAGAAGGAAGGTCATCATGGACTCTTGGGGACCCTCTTGTGGCCTCTTTGAGGGCGCTTGCCCAGTGCTGTGAGAACTGAAGCTGTCTGGTGGAAGGCCAGCTTCCTGCTACTCAACCAGCTGCAGATAATATCCTTCAGTGCCCCCAGTTGGCCAGGTTTCCTTCCCTCTGCTGGGCACATCTGAGTGACCTGTACCTTCAGGGCAGCCTTGTGCTCTGTGATTGGTTATGGAGTGAGGCTGAAGAGCACAGTGTGGGGGTTCAAGATAGTCCAAGTCTGGCCCTTGCTCTTTCCTCTAGACTAGGGAGTTCCCAGGCCTCCAGTCCAGACTGGGGTTGATTCATTGATCCCTTTTCTTCTGAGGCTCCAGCTTCTTGGACTGAGAAGCTACAGTTCCCCCAGCTCTCCAGTGTGCAGCTGGCCATTGTACAACTATCTAGTTTCTGATCCTGTAAGCCACTCTAAAAAGTCCCCTTTAATAACTTTGACCATAACTAAACTATATATGCATGTATAACTATGTATGCATATATGTATATTGTATATTTTACATATATATCTCCTGTTGGTTCTGTTCCTCTAGAGAACTCTGACTAATTCAGATCCCAAAGGGCATGATGTCTTGAAAACATTAACCTTGGCATCTATGAGCCAAGACCTTTTGCACAGCATTGAAGGACCAGAGGAGTATGGAGACTGGAGAGAACTCTCCATGCAAGGGCGATAGGCTTTGTTGCTGTACTTTCTGCTCCCATCCTACCTTCCTTCATAGCCTTGATTGTTCCTGAGGATTTCCTTTAGATAAACTGTGACTTTGTACTTCAAATGCATCTTCCATTTTGCAGGGGGTGTTGTGCTGGGGATCAAAACCAGGGCCTTGCTAGGCAAGCATTCTACCACTGAGCCACATTCTCAGCCCCTCATCCTTTATGCTCAATTTTGGGAAATAATTTTGCCTTTGATGGTGGCTATTTACCTTAATGGTACTTTCAGAGTGAATATTTGCATGAGTTGGAATTAAAAATAGTCTGAGGTTCAGGTTGTGATCTGTTCACCAAAATAAACAGTGTTTTCAATACTGGGAACAGAACACCACTCCCTGAGTCTCCCTGGTCTTAGTGTGGCCATGGCACTAAAGTTTTTCTCTAGCATGACATGAGAGGAAGTGGCTCATTCAAATCTGCAACACATACTTTTCTAAGTTTGATTCCCCTTCCAGATGACAGGGACTATCATCCCCAGCAAGACCTTGGGAGCCAAGTGGTGGAGGAGGAATGACTGTTAGCCTGGATTCCTTCATGGCTAAGTAGAAGAAAGACAATCTACTCACCCCTGAGCCCACTGCAAGAGTGGTTTATTAAAAAACTACCAGAGTCAGGAGATTCTGCAGGTAATACTTTATCCATGTCTCAGTTTCCTCACCTGTAAAATGGATAGAATACCCTGCAGGATTTTTGAACAGGTAGAGATACTGTATAATGACACCCATTGTAGTTCTTGGTGTACAACAGAGGCCCAAGAAATCTTGATTGTATACATATCTTTGTTCTGGAGTGGCTGGAGGAGGTGGGTCCCTGGGGGCATGCCTTTGGGGTATATATTTTGTATTTGGCAAGTGGAGTCTCCTTCTGCTGTCTGATCATTATGTGAGCTGCTTCCCTCCACCACACTCTTCTGCCATGATGTTCAGCCTCACCTTGGCCCAAGGAATGGAGCTAGCTGCCCACAGACTGAGACCTCTGAAACCGTGAGCCCCCAGATAAACTTTTCGTCCTCTAAAATTGTTCTTGTGAGATCTTTTTAGTCACAAGAGCAAAACGCTCACTAAAACAGTGGTCTTTAAGATCTTATCCAATTGTAAGTCTCGTGATATTTAAGAAAATAAGCAGAATTTTAGTTGCACCCTCTCTTGACTCCTGTGCCTTCCCAGATCTGTTACCTGGGGAATTGCATGCACATCAGGAAGAAAATCCACCCTCACCTCTGAAGGCACAAAACAGGAAGAAGAAAGAGATGCAGTAAACCTCCAATCCCTGAATAATTCATTCATAAGCAATTTAGCCTGTTAATAGGGGGCGCAGGGAATAAAGACAGTTTAACCAAGCAATCTATCCTTTTGTATTCTGAGTTCATTTTGCATTTGGGTTGGGTACACGATGACTCCATGAACAGGTCTCTGCATTTTTTCTTTCTCTTTTAAATATGGCCTCATTTCTTGAAAGGCCTTCGGACATCATCAAAGAATAGTCTTTGGAATCAGATGGACCTGAATTTGAACCTGGAGTGGGTTACTAAAACTTCAGAAAACCTGTTTTCTCATTATCAAGAGGGGTTAAATATACACCACATAGGAATGTCTGGAGAATCTCATTAGAAATAATTAATTCAAAGGGACTAGAATGTATGAGTGCCCAGCCCTCTCTGGCTCCTTCCACTCCCCCTTTCTCCTGCTAAAAACGTTCAAGGTCCAGGTTGTGGGCTGTATTCTGTGGCTGGTGACCGGGGATGCCCGTGCCATATAGAACCACCACAGGGGACCCAGGTGGGTAAACGAGCAGCAGCAGGGCTTCCTTCTGCTGAAAAAGTATGACCACTGATCCTGAAAAAGGCCTGGTTATGCCTGCAGAGTATAGAAACCTCAAAAGATGACCAAAGTTCTGAGGAAGCTATTTTTAACCAGCCTCCTGCTGTTCGACCAGCTTTCTGGGCAGGTTTATTTCAGACCTATTGTAGCTTTCTCACTGATTTCCTGCATCCCTTTTGGCATTTATCCCCATCTGCTGGTACAGTGTGAAAGACACTCCTTCCACGGGGACCCACACAGCTCTGGTAGCCTTGTGTTCCAGCCCGGTGCACAGGTTCAGGCCTGAGCCCAGATCTGGGAGGAAGAAGAGTCAGTTTCTGGATCACAAGAGAAATAGGGCTTTTATTCAGTAAGAGAGCTTAAGTTTTCTATCTCAGCATGAGTTGTTTACTCCTTCTTCCTCTTCAAGTCAGTTTCTCTTTAAAGTGAACTTCTGGCATGGGAACAGTTAAGTTAGAGTTCTGGAGAGTGGTACCAATCCACTCCACACCTAGGTCATGAAACCTTCAGCATTATTTAATTGGCTGACAAATCTGTAATTTGGGCAGGGCTCAGTAACACGGTTTGTCTCTATTATTGGCAGCACCAGCTGAGGCAGCTTAAAGGCTAGACAGGGAACACCTGGCTGGGGCTGAGATTGTGAAGGACTGGCTCCTTTGCCTATACAACAGTGCATGCTGCAGTGGTTGGGACCTCATTTAAGGCTGAGACCCACACTTGCCTTCTCTATGTAGTCACCTGGCTCCCTAGGAGCATTTTAACTGGGTTCCAAGAGGGAGTGCCTGGGAGGGCTGGGCAGAAGTTATATTTTATGACCTAATTCTTCAAGTCACTTAGCATCTCTTCTACCCTCACAGGCTGCCCAGATTCACAAGGAAAGGAGGGCCCCTCCCACAGTGGGAGGAGTGTCAGCCTCACATTGTAACGCCAGGGACTTTGCTGTGACCAGCTGGACAGTAGCTTTCTGCCACAGAGAGGAACTGGAAGAGGAATGGAGGCATGGGCTGCTTGTGTGAAAATTAAGGGAAGTCAGAGTTGTTATTTTTTCACTTTATAGATAACAGTTCTCAAAAAACCAGACAAATATGGTGGGTAGGGGTAGACAACTGGCAATGTAACAAGAAACAGAATTTCCTTGGAAAACAAACAAAAAGGAGATTCATTTGGAACATGATGTAAAATGAAGAACACAAACTGTTTTCATATCACAGAATCATCTTGTTTAGAAAAGCTTTTCCTACATCAAGATTATTCATCCAGGGTTGGGATAAAGCTCAGTGGTAGAGCACTTGCTTATCGCACATGAGATCCTGGGTTCAATCCTCAGTGCCTCCCCTACCCAAAACACACACACACACACACACACAAATAAGATTTTTCATCCATGTCCTAGTATTATGGTTTAATTTTTGACATATCTGGAAATTATTTTGATGAAAGGGAGAGGTAAGTTTTCAGATTAATATTTTAGTTGGAACATCTGTTTATTGAATAATCATCTTGTCTTTATTTGAATTTTTACTTTTGCTGAGTGCAGTGGTGCACACCTGTAATCCCAGCAGCTCCGGAGGCTGAGGTATGAGGATTATGAGTTCAAAGCCAGTCTCAGCAACTTAGCAAGGCCCTAAGCAACTGAGCAAGACCCTGTCTCTAAATAAAATACAAAAAAGAACTGGGGATGTAGTTCAGTGGTTAAGTTCCCCTGGGTTCAATCCCTGGCACCCCTTCCTCCCCCTCAAAAAAAGGAATTTTACTTTCTTATACTAAATTCCTGTATTTTGGAGTCTAGTTCTGTAATCAACTTTTTAAAATATTTTTTAGTTGGTGATGGACCTTTATTTTTTTTATTTATATGCAGTAATGAGAATTGAACCCAGTGCCTCACACTTGCTAGGCAAGTGCTCTACCATTGAGCTACAACCCCAGCCCTATAATCAATTATTTTTATTTATTTTTATTTACCTTGTTCTAGTAGGATTAACACCCCAACCCATGAACTCAGGAGTTAGGCAGAGTTGGGTATAAGCTTAGAAGCATCTTTACTATGGCGTACTCGAACTCTTAAGCCTCAGATACTTACTCTGTAAGTTGGGGATGAATATACATACCTTATTGGGTTATTTTCCAAAACCAAGGGATTTAATATGTGCAAAATTGTTCAGCATGGTTCTCAGCACTTATGAAGGTTGGGCTTTCTAGGAAATTAACTCTGACATGGCGATTCATGTGCAGGATGTTTATTCGCAATGCTCTCAAGATCAACAGATGTGGAAGGGCGGGGAAGGAAGCAGGACTGGGTGGAGGGAGATGAGAGTCACAGCCTCAGCTCACCTCCTGGGGAAGACTGAGCTCACAGCCCCACAGCATTGCCTGGGGTTGGACAGGCTTTTGTACTTCCACACCAGTGAGTCCTTGCTTGGATGCCACCATGGAAATGGGAGCCATGGCTCTGTATGGCAAAGGCCATCCCCCAAGGAGCTGATAGCTAGTGCACTCCCAGCATCTGGGTGACAAGTGATTTGTAAAGGAAGGATCTTGGTTGTGCACCACAGTATCCACTACGGTATCGTGTTCAAAAATATTTTGAGTTTTCCTCTTTTTTCCAACTCTGTGTGAAGAGCCACTCGACAAAGTTTTGTACTGGAGGGTTTCTTGTCGAAGGGTTTCTTGTATGTTGAAATTTCAATATTGTCAGCATGATGGAGACACAGAAAAGACATTAAAGAGGTATGGTGTTTTGTGAGATGGAGGAAGATGAACATGACTAATTGAGAGGAGCTGGACCAAGATTTGGCAAATCTGAACTTTTCATCTTAGGTTAAAATGTTTTTCTTGTGATAATTTTTTTGTTGTTGTTGTTCTAGACCAGAAAGTTGACTCTCAAGGGGAATGCTAATATGATAACCAGAATATGGAGTGACCTCTTGATTATAAGGAATCATCTTAGAAGACTATTAGCAGAGATCAAACAAAGTGAGGTCAACAATTTGCTTTTCCTTTTATTATAAAAGTAAAATAAAAAATAGCATTTATAAATTCAACATTTTTTCCTTTAAAGTATTTGATCTAAAAAATATATTTACAATAGCAAAATGCAGTAAAAGGGGAAAATAACATTTTCAGCACTGATTATAGTCATGTTTAAATATTGATAAGTTCTTGTTTTTTCCAAATCACAGAGATAACCACATTAGAAAAAGCAATGAGCCTTTTTTTTTATTGCACACTATGTGACTCTGATTTTAAAATACCTCTTTTCTTCTTAATCCTTAATGTGAATGCATAACTGTTCCATGGACAGCTAGAAAGAACACCAGGTGGGAACACCCTTTAATGACAGCGGGAATGCAGTAGAGGGACAGCAGCAATGACAACAAAAAGCAACTGAAATCCAGTAGCAGCCAGTAAAGCTCAATAAACTACCTCATCCCCAGGTCACATCAGTTCAGTGCAGTGCTGGGTTTGCTAGATACTATCTGCAAGTGAATTAACTAAAACTCATTGAAAAACCAGGAAAGGAAGTCACGTTTAGACGGTCTTGAATTAAATCCAGCATGATTCAGCTGTTCCCCTGAGCACCTCTGGATGCACTTTACCTTCCTTTTGAACAACGCAGTGGAATTTCAGGACTTTGGTTTATACAGCGTGGAAAACTGCTAACAGGCTAAATTTTGCCTTCTATAGGTCCTTCTTGCCCGTAATCATGGGGCATTTTGTTGAGAGTTAGCAATGAGCTGCTGCTGGTCAGAGACTCTGTAAAGCTGAGTTTGCGGAAGGATGTCTCCACACCACTGTCACAGATGCTGTCATTGTCTTGCAGCTCATCTGAGGAGAGAAAGCACAGATTCACTGGGGGCACAGCTACGACAAAGGCAAAGTCTCTGTTGTCATACACCTTATGCTCCAGCTGGGCACCAAGCTTGCCTTTGAAAGGCTGTGGATGGACCTCTATGTGCACAACCTGCACAATGGTCCCATCAGCCACCACACACCCTTTCTGCTGTCCCTGCTCATCAGTACTGTTCACAGTGCTGTGAAGGGAGACAGTACCGAGTGACATTAAACACTGTGGAGATGGCAGATCGGGCGAATGTTTTCACATCTTTCTCTTGCAATCTAGCCTGTTTATCAGAATCTTTTCTGAATTCCCTTGACTCAAAACTGCACCTTCTTTTTTCTTCTTAGAAATCAGGTATAATTTTCCAACCATTGCATTGCCTATTTTATAGCTAGGGAAACTGCTGATCCTAGACAAAACAAATTGGTAACCAAAGTAGGAACTACAAATGAGATCTCTTTCTGGGTCTCACGTGTTATTTCACAGCGTACACCGCTTCAAAAACATTTCTGGTAGCAAGAAAGTTAGGTGATTTGAATGCAAATGCATCTATACTGGAAAATTAATGTGAATTCTCTTTGTTGAAAAGTATCTTTAGGAATCTTATTAATGCAAATTATTTCCTACATATATGTAAACACACGAGGCATGTCTAGAATATACTAATCAAAATGCTGTCTTTTTATGTAGAATGTGTTAGAATATTGACTTTAATGGCAGTGCCATGCTATTGTCTTGGTACTGATTTATTCAATCAACCAATCATTATTTGGTATCTATTGTTTGCTGGGAAATGTGAAGTATTTTAAAAATAACTACAAATTAAAGTCTTAATGTGTAAGTATTTACTTTTTAAAGATGTATTTACTTTTTTCTTTGAATATTTGTGCAGAAGGAACAGCAGGTCATGATACGGAGATCTGGGTTGTTTTCCTGATGAACATGTTATTTCTTTCAGCACTGTGCACAATCCTACCTGTCTTAGTCCCCAAGGACGGCCTGTTGTCAAGGTGACAGTGGCACTGAAAGTGAATGGCAGGAGTCCACCACGTTAGGAGCTCTCCAGGGAAGGGGAAAAGAAGGTTCAAAGGGACTTGATCAGACTTGTGAGATCCAGCCTTGTGAGCTGAGAACACACTCGGGAGAGTATGAAAGCCATATTTAAAAGAGCAATGGGCAGCCACGGTGGTGCAAGCCTGTAATCCCAGCACTTTGGGAGGCTGAGACAGGAGAATCGCGAGTTCAAAGCCAGCCTCAGCAATGGCGAGGAGCTAAGCAACTCAGTGAGACCCTGTCTCTACATAAAACACAAAATAGGGCTGGGGATGCGGCTCAGTGGTAGAGTGTCCCTGAGTTCAATCCCCAATACCAAAAAAAAAACCCCAAACAAACAAACAAAAACGAGCAAAGCAGGGGCTGATCTTCAAAACCTGAAATAGTGCCAGGCTCACAGCATATGCCACACAAGGATTTGCTGAGTGGATGAACTAGAGGGAGCACAACTGGAGTCACATCATCCCAGTAACTGGTGGTACAGAGACTGGACTGGGGGATGACATTAAGACGCAAACACAGAGGACTAGGAACTGCCGTAGGAAAACAGGCCAAGAAACGAGGGTGGACTGGACCGGGGAGCTGATGGGTTTGATGTGAGGGGAGTAGGGCCATGAAGTATTCGTTGGCAATTCTTAGACTTGGTCTTAACCTCCTGGAGGATGGCAGTGCTTCTTACAGATGGAGCCAATAGGGGGTACGTGTGGGTGTCAAGACTGCTGCACAGAGAAGGCAGGCAGGCACAGGACGGCTCTGGAGGGCTGCAACTTGAACAGGAAGCTGCAAGGTGAACCTGCTGTGGAAAGGCAAGGAGTGGAGCCTGAAGTGGGAGGGAGTGGCTGACAGTGACACATGTACACGGAGAAGATGGGAAGAGTGACAACCAGATCTGGCAACTGGAGGTTACTGGTCTGTGACAATAGCAGGCCTAGTCGGGTGCTGGGGACAGAACCCACTCGGGGTTTAGGCAAAGGACACAAGGTGAAGAAGAGGAAAGAGCAGCTTCAAAAAATTCTTTTGAGAAGTGCTGCTGTGCGGAGGATCAGAAATTGGACTGCAGCTAAAGGGGATGCAGATCAAGGGAGTAATTTTTTTGTTTGTTTTGTTTTTAGAGATGAGGAAATTCTAGTCTGCTTGCTAGGTGATCCAGTAGGGTGCAGGTTGAGGGGTGGGAAGGAACTACTAATGCCAGTGAGAGAGACAAGAATTACAGAAGCCAGGACCTGCAGAAGGTGAGAGGGGAGGGACCCTCAGCACCTCACTACTAAGCCTTTATGGAAGGGTCCCCTGTGAGCACGGGCACGGTCTGGGGGCTGCAGTCTTGATGATGCCAAGATGAGAAACTTCTAGTTGCTTTTATATTTCCAGTGGAGTGTGAGGCAAGAGTACAGGATGAGTAAGGAGAGGGGAGGGGTCCTGGGGGCTTAGAGACAGAAAGCATGAAATGGTTGTCTGGAGTGGAAGAATAAAATTGTAGAGAGATACAGGATACACAGACAGTGTGGAGAGTCCATTCCCTGTGGTGCTATGCTTTTCTGGTGGGATGACAGATGCTATGTCAATACTGGGAGACAGGGTCAGTGTCATGAGCATGGGTGAGGGAGCTGAGGGCAGGGGATCACTAGAGGAAGTAGGTGGAGAACTGAGGGATGATAGATACCTATCTGTCATCTGGGTTCCAGTGTGCATTCTGCAGATCTTGCACTTCACGTTTCTCTCTCTGAACCTCCCTCTCTTTACACTTAAGAGATGAGAGGGTACCGTACCCTCCCCTATCACACTGTTTTTAATATTTATTGGGAATCTACCTAACTCATGTGTCAATGTGATTGTCCACAGGAACAGTACCCTCATCTGAAGAGCAGTGCCCAGAGGGGTAGAGAGTGAAACAGGATAGAGCAGTCACATTGGAGGATATATTCAGGAGATGATGGGGAGGGAGCTGGCATATGCCAAGAGAAGTGAAGACACTAGCCTAGGGGAGCAGGGAGATCTCGCCACTGCTTTTCCTGTCTTTGATCTTTACCTATTTGCTGCCTTGTGGAGGAAGGCAAGAGAGGCAGTGAGTGGGCCTGAGAGGAGGTCTTCATAGGGCTGGAGGCTTCTGAGGTGCAGAAGGCCGCCTGGATCACTTCGATTGCTTCAGTGTAGCCCATCTGTCTCAGGGCCTCGACCAGCTCTTTGACCGTCCCCCCAGAGACCTGTGAGGAAAACCAAGAGCGCGTTCTTTTGTGTTTGAGTAACCATGCAGGCTGTAAACACCAACACCCATCCCTTGTTCTCTTCCAAGCTGTCTTCTCGGCTCAGAGAGAACAATGTGGTACTGGAAAGGACAGAGAGAAAAGTGACTCTGTCTTTGAGTCAAGTTTCTTGTTTCAGGTCAAAGACCACTCAGGAAATCACAGAGAAGCAGTTTATCATGAACACACCAAACACACACACACACACACACACACACACACACATACACAGAGATTGTGTGCTGAGGCAGTGAAACGCCACATAAAGTGAAGTCTAAACAGTACCCCTGTGTAAGCTAAAGCTATACAATACACAGAGACACAATAGCTAACAATGCCATTTTCAAAAGAAAATACATTCCATGATTTTCTCCCTTTTATTTTTAGAAATGAAACCATCACCAGGTAATGGCTCTACCAGGAATCATCCAGCACAATGACTCTGTGTCTTTATACATGCTCCTGGGGTCAGGAAGATGTGCATGTTGATTACTATCTATCCTGTTGGCTCAGGGGACTGTGGTTTTGTGACAACCTCAACTCTCTAAGCAGCACTTCTGTAGCAAGTCTCCAGGTGTTTAAAAACAGGGAGCATCTCCAGGCTTCTGAAAACAGACTTCTCAGGAAAATGGGCTTCCATCCTAGCCCTTGGGCAATGACTGGTTTTCTTTCTTTGACGTAAGGGACAGGGAAGGAGCTTGTGCCTTGGCCAGTGATGTTAACAGGATAGAATCAAATAAATATGGTTAAACATAAAAGGCGATGTGGTACCTCGTAGTTGTCCATGAGAGTTTTGGAAGGAGCAGGACTTAGCCGGAAGGCATTATTAAGTATCCCCAGACCTAACTTCTGTGCCAGAGTGGCCCAGTTTTTGTCTGGATCAGGGATTTCTAGCAACTTGTAGAGCTGCAGTTTTGCATCTTCGGTCAGCTGTTTCATGTCTCCTGAAGGAAATGAAGAAACACCATTGTCCTAACTTATAGAGACACAGAGGGGCAGATCCCTGCCACCTGGTTTGCCCTTACTCGCAGTGGAAGCGACCGAGCTACTGTACTTGAAAGTCATCAGAGGCCCAGTTGAGCCGAAGCAGGCTATGTTTATAGTAGATTAAGACTGGATAGTTTCTTTTCAAACCTCCAGGGCCTTTTAATTCTAAAATGAAAACTGTGCCTTTCTTAGGACACCCTGGATAGTGCTGGGTCTCCCCCTCCCACTTCAAAAGGCAGCATGGAGCCAGTACTGGTGAAGAGAAGCTGTTTCCACCACAACCTACCCTGTGCCAGCAAATCCTCAGACGTAAACTCTGGCTCATATGGCTTCCCATTTAAGATGTCAAATACCTGTTAGGAAAACACAGGAACATGTTATACAGAAATATTTCTAGTAAAAAAGAAAAAAATCCATAGCTATATCAGTCTTTCTGGTGCTCTCTGCAGTCCCTTTGTCACTGGTGAACCTGGTGAGGATGACCCAGGGTCACTGAAGGAGGTGAGCTGTCTGTGTTCTGAGGAAAGGCCTTCTGGGGCGGATGAGGTGCCACTGTGCGGGGAGGACTGTGTGGACTCTGCAGGGTCACTCAGCCCCATACAAACTGGGCCACTCTTTTTATAGATATGGAGCTGCACCTGCCCCTAGAAAAGTCCCCTGTGGTGTCAGGGATCTGTATGCTGCCAGCTTGTCCCTCTGGCTCTTCTCTCTGGGTCAAAAAGACCTAGTATCGGCTCTTCTCCTTCAGATCTCAGTTCAGTAGCATTTTGAGAAAGCTTTGAATCTACTTATCTGTTCATATTTATGGAAATCCTCTGAAGAATTCCCTGTTTATTTTTATGTTCTGAAATCACTCACCTAAGTTCTAAGCAAATGATAGCACTGATCTTGGCTTCAGAAATCCAGACGGTAATAATTCTGGCATGTGCTCGAAATGTGGAACTCTCATATGAAGTTTGTGCTCCCTCGTTTCTAACATTGCTCACATCTCGACTCTGATCTGATTAGACATACACTTTTACATTCTGAGCCCATCTGACCTAGATCTTTCATGGATAGGCTTTTCAAGATAAATATAAACTCGGCTCTTGACAGGCAGACTTTCTTAAAAATGAAAGCATGTTCTTTAGGGAATAAAGCACCAGAAGGCCATCTGTTCTTACCTTCCTGGACCTCTGGCTTCCTCAGCAGCCATCAGATGGGCTGAGCAGCACTCACCTGCCAGTTGGCAGCCATATCTAGGGGTGTGGTTCCAGGCACAACCCCTTCATCCTCTCCTGCCTTTTCCCATGAGTCATCCAGGTCATAGAGAGGCTCAAAGTTCTCCACCAGAGGATCTGCTCCTGCGAAGTCAGGTGGCACTGTGTCAGATAAACCCAGGTCTCAACTACCAAAAGCCTACAGGGGTTGCATTTCAAAAGCAAAGCACATGGCTGCTGGAGATAATTACCTGCCATAATTTCTAGTGCATGAGACATGTTTCTACTGAAATATCCAAAGAACATCTTTGTAAATTCTTATTTATTTCGACTATAAAGGTGTCCTAGTCCCCTATGTAGTCAAGGACATTACTGAAAACAAGACTCCAAATACTCTGACTTTCACATTCAACTCTACAGGATATTTTTCAATTGAATGATGCATCTTAATCTGAAGACCAATGTAAAATTGTTAATAGAGATGAGGGTGCACTCTGAGGATCAATGTCCTAAATGTTCAAATTTATGACTGCCCATGAGCATCTCTCACTTTCTCTCACTCACTCGAAAGAGCAAAGATACTTGATGTCTAGTGACAGCATGGTCAGTTTTACTCTTGGGTATAGCACTGCCAAGGCCCCGATCCTTAAATAGAAAAACACTTCTGCTAGGGTGTGTAGTTACCAAAAAATTTAGGACTAATGAATCTTGGGAAATCTAGTCTATTCTTGAACTTCTAGCACAAAAACACCAAAAGTAACTCAAAGATTAGAATAAGAACACTTATCAGAGGTTTAGAGACTATTCTTATGAGACAGTGATTAGCCTGCTGTCTAATGAACAGCTCAGCACACCCTCTTGGGATGAAGAACTTGTTTTTATTTTTCTGGCAGAACAGTTGATTCGGGCCAACTTCAATAATGGGGGAGTGCTTCAGGAAAGCCAAAGAAGGACTGCCGTGCTATTTCTTGCTTTCACTCCACCAGGCCTGGCCTGAACTGTGAAGCAGCAAGTGTAACCTGAACATACAAACGTGAAGAAATGAAGGTGAACAATTTTCAGGACTGACGACTGGAGAGGTCGAGCTATGGCTGTTCCTCAAGAGCCCTTCTTCATGCCTCTGAGCTCAGAACTAGGCTTTTCATCTGAGTGTCTTTATTTATGTCGGAGAAACTCCTGTTTAGCTTCTTGCCTGAAGGCATTTCTTCCATAAAAGTGGTGACTTTCAAAACAATTCATACCCACAGTGACCAGGGCCTCTCAGTAGAGAACACATTCAATTTAAAGGCTGCCGCTTATGTGGGGTATGATTTTTATTTTTTTGTCAGAAAAATATGGTGCCCTTAAAAAAAAAAGTTCCTGTATCTTCAAAATGGTACCATAGCTTGCTCTGTTTTCTTGAATTTCTGAAGCATTTACCTTCTAAGAATTTCAAAATAACTTCTATATTAAATCAGATATGTCAAGGCAAGCTTGAGACACCAATTTCATTAAACATTTCTTAAGGTTATAAATATGCAAGGTATTGGAAATTTGAAGATGAGCAGGAATAATTTTCTATACTTCACAGGATTAGAGAATTAAATGGAACCACATCTGCAAACCCACAAGCTAGGAAGATGGGAAAAACACGGTGAGAGGATAAAGTCTGGAGTCTTGGTGTGTGGAGGTGTGACCCACAGAAGTGAGGCCTAGTGGCCTCTCTAGTCTGATTCTTTGGCTCAAAGATAGGAATAGTAACAATGCTTACGTCAAAGGGTTATCGTGGATTTAATGAGACCAATGAGACAGTGCATGTAAAATACCAGTGCAGTGCCTGGTACACAGTACCAGTAACCCAATAACATTTCTCAGTGTCTTGTATATAACAATAGTCAATATGCAGCCTCTTGGCTTTTTCCTATTCTTCAACTTCTAAGAAATCTTTCTTGTAAAATAAAGTCTTTAAATTATTTCTTCTAAGAGACCTTTCTTGTGAAGGAAGTCTTTAAATATTTTTCTTCTAGAGACTTCTGATGTGATCAGAGACTGGCACAGCCCAGAATTCTATAAGGAATTAAACTCTGCTTTAAGAAGATCCCTTGCTATGGGAATCAACCTAAACAATCCAAACCCAATACACACAGATGAATCAGAGAGTAAAAACTAACATGATGATCAGGGTAAAGCCCAGAATTACTGGTCCAAATAGTGCCTTAATGGCAGTTGAAAATGTCATTTCTATACCCACACTGTCAGCAGCATATCTGAGGCCAAAAGGCAGCAACAGTGCTGCTTTCCAGTCGGGGCTGCATTTTGGATAACATGTCCATTGATGACGGCCGGGCCACCTACCTGCTGCTTTGAGAAGAGCTGCCAGCTTGGTGGACCCTCTCCCGGCTGCAATGTGTAGGGGTGTAGTTCCGTCATAGGTGGTACTGTCCACGTGGGCATCCCCCTAAGGCCCGGCCCACACAGAGAAAGGTTAGTAAAAGGTTCTCTTGGCTTTTTGCCCTCACCTGCCCCTGTATGTGACCCCTCAGGTCACATTACTAGCCCAGTTGCTACGTGGACTGACTCTGCCATTGAAGAAATCCCTAATTAGAGATGAGGGACAAGGGGTAGGGAGAATGCCCTAAGGTGCTACTCTTAAGTCTTGCAAAAAATGTTAAGTAGAGCTAGGTGTAAGGAGAAAAGCTGTTACTGACATCATTCTTTGAAAAAACTTCTCCCCTGGGCATTTAATGCAAAGACAAATGTGTCCTTCACCTCCAGGAGTAGGCAGCCCGCCAAGGAGATGTTGTCATGCTCCACAGCCAGATGCAGCGCTGTTCGCCCGGACTTCTGCTCCTGAGCATTGACATCTGCTCCAGCGGCCACCAGAAGCAGCAGACATGGCAGGCTATTGCTTATCACAGCTATGTGAATGGCATTCAGACCTAGGGCCCAAACACAGGGACAGACACAGGGTGGGGATGCTACTCACTGACAGCCCTTAGTGAAGCTGAAGGGATGGCAAAACTGGATTCCAGGGAGGGAAGCCATCAGGTTTCAGCACTTAACAGTGATGAAACAGTCTCAGCTTAGGGTTTTCTGTAAAGGCTCTATAAGTCTATTGTTCTCTCTTTAAAACCCACAGTCTCCTATTATGCTCTCAGGAGACACTGAATAAATAAACATTCTCCAAATAAATGATGTTTTATGTACTTCAAGATGAGTGTTTGCTCAAGCCTCTGCTTTTTCCTCCTACTGACTAACCATTCCAAATCGCCTTTAAAGGCATTAGCTACAGTGAGCCACAGAATTCCACCAAGATATGACCAACTCCAGGTGACTAAGAAAAAGCACCGCGAGTGACAGTCAAGTAACACATGAGTGAGCATTTAGAAGGTGAACAGGAGAAGGATGTACCAACAGCGGTGACTCTTACCTTCCCCGTTGGGATGGTCAATAAGTAGTGCTGCCTTTTTGTGCTTGAGTAAGATACTGAGAACTTTATCATGTCCTTCTTTGGCAGCTAGGTGCAAAACAGAGTTCCCCAAGCGGTCCAGAAGGCTCAGGTCAGCCCCGGCGCTCAGCAAGTCCTCCACGACATCTTCTTGCTTAGTGATCACTGCCAAATGCAAGGGTGTCTAAGTAGAGAAGGGAAAGGAGATTCACTGTCAGTGGCGAACACCTACAGCCCACGGCTTGGTAGCTGTCACAGCAGTACAGGACGTCAGACTGCAGGGCCATTTCCCATTCCCAGATAATCTCCTGACCTTGGCAAAGGAGCTCCCTGTTGCATACCACTTCTAACAAAGCAGGTGTACTAAATTAACCTTTAACCATTCCATAATTGAGATTACTAGGATGATTTTTTACATTTATCACTTTCAACAGCTTTGTTGTTTCTTATCATAGCCCAATCGTTGCTACTTTAGCTCATCTCATAGTAAATATAGTCCTGCTGAGTTTCTAGTAGGAATCTATCTTCAGTTGAGAATCCCATATGTTAGCAAATCAAATCAAGACTATGATTTCACTGAAGGAACATAATTAGACTACTCAATAAAAACTGATCAACAAAGGGGCCATCAGTATATACTGACACAGAAAATAAATGCATAAAATTAAAAAATACTGTTGCATGGATTGGCCTCCTGAGACCAATCATTGTAACTCCCCTACTGCCAATGCATAGAAGGTGATGTCGGTTTCCAAGTGGCACAATGAGGACAACACAGCTATGTCACTAAAAGGGCTCGGATGAACAGACAAGCTGAGTTGCTGGCACACAACAGACAGAACAGTCCATCAGACTACCCTGCCCATGGAGGAGTAGGCGAATGCAAATGAGATATTTCGAAAACTGTGTTTTCAAAATGGAACAAGACAAACCCAAACTTGAAAGTATTTTTCAAAAAACTGAATCACTGACAGAGAACAGTATATATTTTTAAAAATAAAAATCAGTCTATTTCACAGGAGCCTAACTATAAAAGCAAGCCTGTCTAGCAGCAATTTGCCTAAACGCCCATGCAGTGAGCAGTCACTGGCCGCAGCAGCAGTGGCAGGGGAGCCACCAACATCCTAGATGGTGTGGGCGGCCACCACACAGGGAACTGCCACAGTGAAGGTGTCCAGGCTGTCTCCATCGCAGCTACAGAGATTATGCAACATAGCAGCAATGAGACAGGAGTGTGTGTGCCAACTTATCATTCTCCCTTATTTCTTTCAACTTCTAGGACTATAATCCTGGCTTGAAATGGAATTATCTTCTCAAAACTTTTGGTGGTGTTACCAAGAGCCTTCCTCTCAAAAATTAATCAGTCAATAAAGACTGTGCTTATTAGACTGCTATGGGAAGTGGGAAAAGAAAGAAAGAAATTGTAAAAAGACCCCCAGTTGTAAGATATATATAATTATAGATACTTATAGATATAAAATTCAGAAATTAAGGTTTATCTCTAGTTTTAATATAATTTTTTATGTCATAACAAATTTTCTTATCATGAAAAAGGCTTTTTAAAAAAGTTTTTTCCCTCAGTGCCACCAAATGTTTTCTATGACATTTTAGGTTTCTGGATCTTAAAACTTGAGGCTATATCTTAAACAATTATAAATGTGGGACTCTGGGACCACGCATGCCACGTCTGTGGAGCCATGTCTGTCTCCAGCAGACATCCTGGACAGCCAAGTAAGGCTGAAGATGCACACTATGGGATTCTGTTCAGGAGCAATAACAATGGACTATACACAGAACTATATGGATAAATTTAATAAATAGCCAAGGTGGAAATAGAGTGACACAGAGTAAAAAGTCACACATTAAAAAGTGCATGTATGAATAACTATGTGTATTTTATATATAAAAGCTGTATGTGTGATTTATATATAAAATACATGTACACATATAATCATATATTATGCAGTAGCATGTATATTAATATTATACCCATAATTTTACTTTATTTTGGGAGGGGCTGGGATCTTGCTGTTTTGCCCTGACTCCACTGAACTCTTGGACTCAAGGGATCCTCTTGCTTCAGTCTCCCAAATAGCTGGGACTATGTACAGGTGCATGCCACTACTCCTGGCAATACCATAGAGATATGCACAAATAAGTGCATGTGAAACTGGGGAAATCTCATTAGGATCTGTGGATTATATCACTATGAATTTGCTGGTTTTTATACTGTGCTATATGTATGCGGCACCTTACCAGTGGGAGAGGCTGGATGAGGGAACCTCCCATTAGCAGCCATTAAATATGCTACCGTCTCCCACTACGATTTTATAACTTCCTATGAATCTATATCAACTTAAAAATTAAAAAGGTTAATGCAAAGTGGGAGATGCATGTATAATACAGTGTGGGAGGGTTGTATGTGAGAGTACTAACATATCTATGTACTGCAACTGCACATACACATGTAGCCAGTTCTTGGGAAAATACTATACTTACAAACACAACAGTTAGCTTTGGAAGTAGAGCTAGAGGACTTGTGCATTGCCAGGGAGGGCAATTCTGACTTCCCAAAATATGTCCTTTTGCAGTATTTTAAAAACAATGCATATGTTATATATTTATTAAAATTAAAAACAAAAGAAAAATACATGCATGAAAAACACTCTAATGTTTTATGGGAACATATACAATAAAATAATTCATGTTAAATATAATGGAGTGGTGGTTGTTGGGGAAAGTGAGTATCATTTAAAGAGAATATTCTCAGAAAAATCCTAACTCTGCTTTTGGACTATTTTGAGTGCCTCTCTACAGGGTGGGTGGGAGAGGGATTTGATCATGACAGATGGCCACAAAAATGTACTTTAAAGATTAGTGAAAGGTATCTGGGGAGAATGTTTAAGATAATTGCCAAATAACCCACATTGCTTAGATAACTGTATGATTTTCCATCAAAAATAGTTATCAGAAAACTTGACAACAGATAAAGGAGAGTTCATATCTTAGCATTCTCTAGTTCTCAAATCAAGGTTGCCACTGGCTTTGTTTCCCACCAAAAAGGCACACCAGGAAATCTAGATTCTCTGCCCATTAACTAGAACAGTGGTCAGGTGGGGAAAATGGAGCTGTATTCTCCTGAGAGTTCCTGAATTAGAAGGGGCAGAAGTATCCTTGGCCATGGTTTCAGAGTTTTGTCTCTAATGCACTGAAGAGTCTCAATATATGTAACCAAATGATACAGAAAGGAATTTAGCACATAATAAATCACAGCTACTAAGATTGTTGTGCTGTGTCTTTTGCAGATCCTATTTATAAACAGAAAAACAAGCACTTCCTTGAATCTGACCTACAGACAGTGGAGGTAAATAGTCTGAAAGGAGGACTGAGAAACTACAACATCCTGCTCTTGGTTTGATTTATTCACTTGTGATGTTTAAAGAAACAATCAAGACATCTGAGGAGAATAAAGCTTTATGGGACAAAGGACTTTCTAAATACCAACAGTCCCCAAAATGATATGAAAGTCTGAAGAAGATACTCCTTTAAATATAAATTTGAAATTCGACTTTATCCTAGTTATTTTATACAGTGAGTCAGTGAAGAGTGCCTACTGTTATTTTCCTCTTGATATGAAGCACAGCAGCCAGAGAAGAAAACTAGTGTCTAATATTGAGTGAAATACCTATTTCCAGACAGAAATTTACTGAGAGCAACAAATCAATATTTCAGTACCTTTTTGGGGGGAGGGCAGAGGGTTACTGGGGATTGAACTCAGGGGCACTTGACCACTAAGCCACATCCTCAGCCCTATTTTATATTTTATTTAGAGACAGGGTCTCACTTTAGCACCTCGCTTTTGCTGAGGCTGGCTTTGAACTCGTGATCTTCCTGCCTCAGCCTCCTGAGCTGCTGGAATTACTAGCATGCATTACTGAGCCTGGCTAATACTTTAGTACTTTAAAAGCACATTTTAAAATGTGGAAATAAAAAAGAGACAAATTAACTTAAATTAATTAAATAAATAATTAAACTTACCGAATGAATTTAGTAATTTAATTTAAATTAGTAGAGCACATGCTTAGCATATGTGAAGCCCTGGGTTCAATATCCAGCACCCAAAACAAAGAAATCTCAGAGAACTGCAACTTTTACTAGGTAAATAATTATACATGATTGTTAGCCATATTTTGGTAAGATAGCTTTGTGGGGAAGAGGATCAGGGGAGGGGAGAGGAAGGATCTCTCAATGGTGGAATGCCATTTTGTCCTGGGGCTCTGGGCTCCCAACACCCTGCACCCAGACTTTGGATATGTCTAAGCACTTTCCACTGGCCATCCCCACCTCACCCTGAAATCTGCATGTACTCATCAGGGCTTTACTGAGTCTCCAGCTATCCTCTTTTTGCAGTGTGGAAGACCTGTAAGAGCCCTTCACGTTGCTTTTCAGCCCAGCTAATTTCTGTTTAAAACTCACTTGGGCAAAACTTGTGTTCCCAATTTTTGTCACTTTGATCTGTTTTTCAGTTTTTGAAAAACACCTTTTCCTCCTCATGCAACCTCTTCACCTCTCTGTGCTCTGATTTTGGTACTCTTTATTTGATGTACATTTAATCTGGCTGTTGTCAAAGTGCATTTCACTAGACCTCAGAATTCTCATAAAGCATTGGCTTTTCAGAAAAATACAACTTTTAAACTTTTTTTTTCTTGACAGTTGTTACATTTTTTACTCTAGATTCTCCCTCCAAAATGTAATTCTTTGATTTCTAAAGTTTAAAGTTTGCCTTTCCCCAGCGGGATGCTGACTTTCACAGTATAGGGTGATTGCTATCATCTACACAGATGGAAAGATCCTAATTCAAAAAATAACACTCCCAACTAACAGGCTTTTAGGATTACCAACAAAGTTTTATTGTGTTTTTGCTGGTAACATTACTAAAATAGTATATACATGTACAAAAAACCAAAACAAATCAGTTTTTCTTCAGTTGTCTCCTTGAGATTTCTGCTTACCTGGTACAGATCATTTCTCATGTTAATAATGTCATCAGAAATCAAACCAGATGTAACTTCTAGCAGATCCCTCACAAGCTGAGCATGAAGGTGGATGATGGCTAAGTGTAAGACACTGGAATAGAAATACAGAATTAACTAAGGTTTTAATGAACAAAAAGATCCTCAATAAATAATTTAATTTGAAGACTCTCATATTTAGTTTTATTTGGCTTTAAAATGTTTTGAATCTACAAAACGTCTTGATCAGAGGTGGAATACTCTCTACAGAGGATTTGCCCCCCTAACTGTCCACCTAGGGCAGCTACTCATGAATGGTCTCTGCTTGGCCTCTGGAGTGTTTGTATCTGAACCCCTGAAGTGCAAAGGCACCGAGGCTTCAAGGCTGGAGAGACTTGAGCTCAAATCTCAGCTTTACTTCTGCACCACAGCTTTGGACCTCTTCTCCTTTACCTCTTCTCTGATGTTCCCTGACACAGAGATGGTGTATGTAAAACAAATGCCTGACACTAGGAATTTTCAGAAAAACTTAGTTACTTAGCCCTGTCACCTGCTTCAAGGTACAGTGTTATGTCTTTTTTTTTTTTTTTTTTTTTTCTGGTACTGGGAATTGAACTCAGGGGTACTT
>CM053408.1:45357336-45416167 GCA_028644305.1 Xerus rutilus
CCCCAGCCCTATTTTGTGTTTTATGTAGAGACAGGGTCTCACTGAGTTGCTTAGCACCTCGCCATTGCTGAGGCTGGCTTTGAACTCGCGATTCTCCTGTCTCAGCCTCCCTAAGTGCTGGGATTACAGGCTTGAGCCACCGCGCCCGGCTCAGTGTTATGTCTTTTTAAAGATCTTCCTAGATTCCAAGAGTGGAGAATAGAGGCAGACTTTTAACTACTGGGAGAAAAACCTGAATTCCCTGCTAGGTTGGGCAACTGCAGTTTCCTATATGCCAAGCTCCTTCTCTGGCCTCTGGTCTTCTCTGGGGCAGGTTTGATGTCCAGTCAGCCTGAAGGCCCTCACATACACTTTAGGTAGGAAAACAAGAATAATGGAACCTTGGGGCCTCATGATAAGGAGGCTGAAAGTACTGGTGGGTGTCAAGCATCACTCCTGGGATAATTCTTTAAATTGTTAGAACACTTATTATTAAAATTAATTTAACACAACTCATAACAACATATGTTGCTTCTACTTGTTGAGAGATTCTACTTACCAGACTATGATAAGCATTTGATGTTATATATAATCATAGCAACAATCCAAGGTAATCTTATCTTTACGTCTTGGATAATGAAACAGACTTACAGGTGTACCATAACTCAGCCAAGGTCAACAAAGCTAGTAAGCAGCTGTGAAGCTCGCATTCAAGTCCAGGCCTGTCTCACTCCAAAGCTGTTTCTTAAATTTCTTCAGCCATCCTGCATAAGGGATAGATGAGCCCTGCTCTACAGAGTTGGAGATGAACACTTAAGAGGATGACTACTCCAAGCATGGACAGACCAAGATGCAGAGGACAGAGGCAGTACATCTGGGCTTGAAGAACCAGGTTGGATTTTGTCCAATTCAAAGATATAGGTGCCATTTTATTTAGGCCTGTCTAATAACATGTATAATTTATTTGGGATTAACATGGGCATAAGAGGATCTAAAACACTAAATGGTGATTTTACTACTGGACAGGTATTTTTCAAGGAATGTTTCCAGGGTTTCACTATTTCAAGGGGTGCTGATAACACTGGTAAGACTTCTGAAAAGGACCTAGCGTCTGATGTGGACATGATGCACATGTACCAAGAAACAGGTTGTAAAACCTGTCTAAAAATTTCCATGTACAGCTCAGCATTTCATAGCAGAAGTACATACCTCTTCCCCCTCAAATCCTTACACCCTCGTGGGAATTTCCCCAATACCAGGGGGCTTTATATTTTTTCTTTATTGTAATTTCTATGATGACTAACGGCCCCAGGATTTGGACTGTTGGCCAAATAAGACAAATTCAATAAAAACAAGAGGCTGAGCTGTGATGGCCCAAAGCTGCCCCTGTATATGCCTCTAAGAGGACTCCTCTTTGGTTCTGGTACCACTTTTCTGGTCTCTCAAAGAGCCTGACTGTGTGAGTATCTGGGGTCCCAGGAAGGGGCTCTAAGTATTAATTTCCTGCTTAGGCAGGAAAGGCCACTCCCTAGCCTGTCCAGGGTCATTACATGTGTCTGTGCTCCTCCTCATGCACCCACCGCAATGATGCGCCCTGCAGCCCTTCCACCGTCCTCACCTCAAGCTTCAGCATTCCCTTCCCAGCTTGCCTGTGCTCATCTCCCTTACACTCATCAATTCAGCAGGTCCTGAGAAATGTCACTTGAAACATTGCAGTCCTGTCTTGGCTAACTGCTTTCTCTTGTGGTTATACGCCATTGAATGCTAATTAGATTATTTAACCCTGAGAAAACATTCCGCTGTTCATGTCCGTACACAAAGAGGGTTGTACCAGTTCCTCTTGTACTGTATAACAAGGCCGGTGGTTATACCACATCCTTGGTTACGCTGCAAGGAATGAGAACAAAGGTCTCTGCCTGAAACCCTGAGGTTGGCACTTTCCTAAAGCATTTGGTTGAGTTTTTAAAACAGGGACTTAAAACAGAGCTCACAAGAGATCTTCCACAGAAAAGGATTTCTCGGTGTTGATGCTATTTTTGCAAAGTTTCAGATAAAGCACTTGACTTGAATCTGAAGGCTGCCGTCTCTTGTTATTTTTGTAGGCTTTCACGATCATTTTAGAAGTCTCAATGAAAGGACCAAAAGGACCATTTTAGAAAGAAGCCAGGTGGCTTTGCAAGTAGAATCTCAGTAATAGCAGGAATGGAAGGCATGGAATGTCAGACTCCCACACAGCATGGGTTGGAGCAGTCACAAGAGTCTGAACCACTCGCGTACTGGTGACCATGAATGGAGGCAGCAGAGAAGCACCAGTAACTGGGAGGGAATGACAACTGTCTCTGAGTCACTTTACTGCTGTTGCTGCCTTTTATTAGGGTTTTCTTGAGCACACTATCCTTTCAAATATACAGTTGGGATAAGAATGCTTCAGGGATTTGGAATCTAATGATTCTCCCAATATCACTTCAATAAATAAGGCAAGGTTTTCAAAAAGTGCCATCACCGACGCAGATTAGTTTTGTTTTGTTTTGTTTCTCCCCCAGTGAAAACTACTCTTAGATGAGTACTTCACCTACTCTAGAGTCCAACAGGTAACTGCAGTAGACCAGGAGAAGCAAATCATGCTACTCAACCTCATGACACATGCTTTTTTCTTGACAGAACGTTCCAGTCACAGGACCCAATAACTTCGAGCAAGTCTTTGTATCTCTAGCCAGTATGCATTACACAATGTTTTTCTCTGCCCTATCCTAAAGCAACCATTGTCCTACAGAAGCCCTGGCTTACCTGTCCCCATTCTCATCCTGCACTGCAGTGAGGTGCCGCTGGACAGCCAGCAGCATCTTCACATCTCCCGTCACTGCATAGTCAAAAAGGGCGTTGGCGTGCCGCTTGGCAAGCTGCATAGCCTTCTCAAGAAAGAGGTTATCTGCAAGACAATGACCATAAGCACCACTGAGTTTCCTATACTTGCTCCTGATGCCAGAACCATGAGCAGATACAGACACACATTTTAATTGAAAATGCTCCTTTCAGTGCTTCTGGGTTGTGTTCACTAGAGAAAGCATGATTAGACACTGACTCACTAACAAATACAGAGAGTGGCCTAAAAAATCTGTCTATGGCTTGTTAGGGGGAAAAATTGAGAAATGTCTCTCATTTTAAGGAGAAAAATCAATGTCCGTTATTTTAAGGGCAACTGATCAATTCCTGAACAATGTTGATTATATTTTGAGATGGTTTTTTAAATAATCAATTTCTTGGCAAAATAATCCTTTGCTGGAATCTTTAGCAACTACCTGTCTAGTTAATGTGTTAAAAAACACATGTCTCTGCCACAGGCAGGTAACTTTCAATCAGCCATTGGTGTTTTTATGAAGTTTGTTCCCTTAAGGTCAGGAGATGGCCAACTGTGACCTTTGGGCACCAAACAGGACACATTGACTATTTCTTCTATGTCTCCCTGGCTAAACATGGTTTGTACATTTTTAAAGGGGCATTAAAAATAAAAGAAAAACAAAGAATAAGTAATAGCAGTCACGTGTGGCCACCAAGTCTCCACATTTACTCTTTCCCTTCATAGAAGTCTTTTGAGTACCATCGGGGATGACTTAGAATCACAACATAGCAAATGAATACTATTTCAAAGGAAACTCAAAAGTATATTCCCTCCGAATCCTACCTCTTCAAAGAGGGCAACAGGACGAAAAGAAAAGTTCAATTTCAGGCAAAGTTCCACTCCAGTATGACCACAAGCTAGATGCTGGAGAGGGGTGACTAAAAGATGTGGAAACCATTCCCTATTATCGGTGCCATATAAGATATGGTCTTATAAGCTGAAGGTCCCTCCTGATCCCCTGCAATGGCACAATGATGACAGGAGCATGTACCTGTTAATTTCTGTGCTTTATGTTCACACTGAAAAATGGAAATCCCGGTGTGACTAAAATGACCAACACTTGCTTTGTGAAAGGTGAGCACACAGAACTGGATGAGGACATAGCACCTTCAGGTTAACAGAAAAGAAACCTCCATTTCTGGAAGTCTGCCTCATTTCTGGAAGTCAGTGCTCAGACTGGTGCATGGAGGAGTTGATGCTGAGAACGTGTCCCCTTCCCTAGACCCCTCCCCAGCCAGCAGGCACCATGTGCTGCTCTGGGCGCCCACCTACCCTGAAACCGAGCAGTCTCTTCCTTTACCCCCATGGAGCAGGCCAGCGTCACCTCCTCATCTCCGTCACTGGACATGCCCAGCTCTTTATCTTGTTCTGTGGTTTTGGTGACGTTCCCAGAGAGATTTATAGTCTCTCTGCCACCTCTCTTGTCGCAATCTTTAGGATCACTTTTAGATTCAGCATTCATGGTTCCTGAGAGAAATGCAAAATCATCAGCCTTTTCTCAGTAAAATCTGTTAATTAAGTTATAATTCACTGTTTCGATGTAGATCAGATAAAGGCAGGAGGCAAGTGAACTGCAAAGGGAAAATAAAAATCATGATTTGAGATCTTTTAAAAATTTTCATACCATAAATCACATGTTTTGGAGCTATTTTAAACACTTCTAAAAATATTTTTCAAGCATACTTCTAAAAACTTAGATCTCATTTTGTTTATCTGTAAAGGAGAAAAGTGAAATAAAGCTCTTCTGTGTATTGAAGGGAAGTGGAAATTTTTAAAATTCTTGAAAGGACAGCTGTTATTTATTTTCAAGGCAAGTTGCAAAGATGTGATCTCGATTCACATTCTTTGGTGTGAGAGGTCTTCCAGTGCTCTATTTCTAATTATGGTCTTTCTGGTACACATATGTTATCTGACAGGTACTATGAGAGCCCCTGGGGTTTACGGGCTGCCCTGGTTCAAATTCTGATTCTGCCCCTGGTAGCCATGTGCTTTCAGTAAGTGAATGAACGTTTCTGAGCCTCAGCACCTTTCGTGTATAAAACGAAGATGCTAGTATTTTCCTTACTGAGTATGAAGATTAGAGTTAAGGGAAACACTTATTCTGTTTTGTGAAATGAAGTGTTGCCAGATTCTTGAATACAAAATGATTCTTGAATACAATTAAAAGCTAAAATAAAAAAATGATTACAGTTAGGGCATAGAAAAGCACCTGGCATGAAACAGGCATTTAATAAATGGGAAGATTTCTAGAATTATTTCTTCAGTGCATACACCAGTATGTAATTTTACTGTAAGTTATGAACATATAGTGTAATAACTGCTACTTAGGGAAGCACTTGATTGGAAAAGACCAACCCCATAAAACTCAAAATAATTCAAAAGTGTAGTAGCTGAGGCAGAAAGATAGATAATAGATAAGTGTGTTTATCTTTTTCTAATGTTTGAACAGTCAAGTCTCTATAAGCTTCTTTGTAATGCTCTTTTCTTCTGCTATTTAAAATGTAAATATAGAGTAGGAATAGAGTTTATACTATCCAGAGGAAATAATAATGTTTTTGGAAAAATATCTTCTAAAATTTTTTAAAAGATGATTTTGTTATTGTGATAAGTAATGATGGAAAAACATCCTTTCCAGCATTGACTTCTCTTCCCTCGTATTGAAGTTCTACTTACCATGTTTCAGCCCAGCATTGGATTTAGTGGTTCCAGGGTGGAAGGTAATTCCACCGTATGTAGGAAATCCATAGTGCGGGAAGCCGTACCCTGGAATGGCAGGTAAAGCACATGGAGTGTCAGGACGATTTGTAACCCAGTAAAATTCAGTGTTGGTCCCTCAGTGGAGCATAGATTTTGGTGTGGGAGGATAGTGCCATGCCCACAAATGGAGCATCAGCTTAGAGTTAGTAAGACACCCTGTGGGGCCACTGAATTCCACTTTGGCAAAGTTAAATTTTGGCAACTCAGGCAGTTCTCAGACTGGTGCATGGAGGAGTTAATGCTGAGAACATGTCCCATTCCCTCCTGAAGGAGAAAAGCTACAGAAGAGGGGTCACATCAGACTTAGACTGGCCTACAGAGAAGACGTTAAAATAACCTTAGGAGGAAAACAAACAAACAAACAAAATCCAGAAAACCCAACTGATGTCTCAGAGGAAAATGGCCACTACTGTCCATTCTCATGCATTTTTGGTGGGAGAATAAACTGGTAAAATTCTACAGGGAAGCAGCTGGCATTAGATGTCACGCCCTCTGATGTGGTAATTTTACTTTAAAGAATCTAATTTAAAAACAATCTGAAATAAAAGAGAAACCATTTGGATAGGAGTTCGGTTGCATCATTTTATGTAGAATTTAATGGGCAACACTCAAGTAAGTTACACTACGGTTTGTTCACTTGATGAAGTATTATGAGTCATTAAAAATGATGCTTAACAAACTGTGCTTATGTGAAGTCTGTATTAGCATGAGGAAATATGCTATGTTAGTATGTTAGGTGAAAGAAGCACATGACTCTAGACACACAATCATGGTACGATGATAATAAATAGCTGCTATAAATAAATAAATTAAAGTAATATGCATGATGATCATAGCTGCACTCGGGAAAATTCATAAATGTTTACCGTAAGATATGCATGAAAAATTAAAAATGTTTAGACTTCAATGGTAGGATTTTGTTTTCAAATTTTTCTGTAATGTAGTATATACAATCTACAATATAGCCTATGTAGGCATATAATATACATTGACAATCTAGTATGTATATGAAATTTTTGGGGGGGATGGATGGGTACCAGAGTTGAACTTAGGGGCACTCAGCCACCGAACCACATCCTCAGCCCTATTTTGTATTTTATTTAGAGACAGGGTCTCACTGAGTTGCTTAATGCCTCACTTTTGCTGAGGCTGGCTTTTAACTTGTGATCTTCCTGCCTCAGCCTCCTGAACAGCTGGGATTACAAGTGTGTGCCCCCATGCCCAGAATAATATGGAATCTTGTAAGTGTTTCCAAAGAATACCAAGACAACTGGTACGCTATAATATTTAGAGAGTTTTTTTTTTTGATAATTGGCTTAGATGATTTTTTAAAAATTTAATTTATTGCTTTTTAGCAGTACAAGGGATTGAACTCAAGGCCTCACACACGCTTGGCAAGCACTCTCCCATGGAGCTACATCCCAGCAATGGATAAATTTTTCTTCTTACAGTTTTTGGGAGATTCCACATATATAAAGTAGCTTTCTCTTATCCACAAGGAATAGGTTCTAAGATCCCTAGGGGAGACCTGAAACAGAGACAATACTGAATGCTACGTCTACTACATTTTCTCCAATCACAAATACCTATGATAAAAGTATGCAATTTGTAAGTTATTTTTTTAGGTACAGTAAAAGATCAACAACAATAACAACAAGATATAATCCTTAGAACAATATACCGTAATAAATGTTATGTGAATGTGGTTTCTCTCTTGAAAGTCAAGATAACTATTAGTATTTTTAGACTGAAGTTGACCACAGGTAACTGAAACCATGAGAAGTGAAACTGTGGATAAAGGGAGCTCTGTACTGTAAGACAAACATGTTATTTGAAAAATACATTTGCATTTGTAGGGAAATTTTCATTAATTGAAACTCACGTACTTGAAACTCATTAATTGAGACTCTTACAGCCGCTCAAGCCACAGACCTGCTTAGAAACCCAGGGAAAGGAAGCAGTCCCTTCTCCAACGCAAGAAAGCTTGAAAAACAACAGACTCTTCTGTACCTGGACCTGGACTTCCAGTGCTTCCTCCTCCGCCGCCGCTGCCAAACATGCCTCCGCCTCCAGCCCCAGCACCACCACCGCCGCCGAAACTATCCGAAAAATTGGGCATGAGCTTCTGCCGTTTCCTCTGCACTTCCTCTTTATCTGTATTTACAGGAAGAGAAACCAGAGGAGAAAAGATTGATTCAGTTCCACCACTAGCCACAGAAAGACTATTGATTCTCATGGTATTTTTAAACATCTTAAAGGGAAATAGAAAGCACTCAAGGAGGAAGAGATGCCAAATTTCAAGAAGCATTATATTTATCCCAATAGGTACAAAGAATGAGAACGAGCCTCGGAGAGACCACAGAGCAGTACACACCCAATTCCACTCTGCAAGCAACAGCTTCCTAAGTCCCCAGTGTTGGTAAAATTGTGAGAGATTAGATTTGCCCATCAAAGAATGAAATATTGAAGATATGGAATACGAAAACATCACTGAACACATTCGGTCACACAAACTATAACTAACCAGCTAACACTCATTGTGCACCTATAGTGAGCTAAATGCTGGGGGTAAAGAGAAGCATGACATGTCTTTGCTGTAAAGAACCCCCAACATTAATTTTGAGGGAGTTGGGGAGACACTTAGCAAGACAGCACTGTAGTGGTTACATGCTAGATTCATGGTGCAGATTCATAGGACATCGACTATGTGAGGAGAAGATAAGGAGGATGTTCTGGGAAGGGGATATGGAGGGAACAAAGTAACAAAGGGAAGACATGCCTGGGGTGCTTACAGAACAAGAGTAGATGTTTTGAGCTTAAGTGAAAAGTTAGTACAAAGAATTCTTGAGAGGTGGGGCTGGTTGGGAGCATGCTGAGATGCCCCTGGCATATGAACCTAAGGTTTTCAACTCACAGGTGGGAGAGCTACTGAACCTCTTTGGGGCAATGATGTGTTCTGACTTGTAGTTTTAGGAGATTCATCTGTCACTTGTAGATAGGGTTAGTAAAGACTCAACTGAGGCAGGACAGTGCAGAGACAAGGTGGTAGTGACTTGTGTCTTAATGGTCACCATGATAACAGAAATGAGGAGGGTCCTAGAAATGCACTGAAAGAGGGATCTGCAGGCTCTGGTGACTGATGGTACAGGGGTCCAGGAGTCTCAGAACACTCCTTGACCAAAATGCAGGAATGGCCTCTGAGACCCTCGAGTGTCTAGTCCAGCTGCCACTTGGACTTCTTCCCTCATTCCTTGAGTGGCTCTCTTTTTCTCCAGCTTCCCATCAGCTCCAACGCCCCCTCTGAGTTCTGTCACTGCCTTTACTGTCCACCTCTGTGTTCTTATTTATACTTTGTTTCTTTCTTTCTCTTCTGTGATTTTTCCTACCTATACTTCATTTTTCTCCCTTCTGTCTTCTGGGCTGAAGAAGGTTTTTCTTTGTTTACATTAAATAGTCAATGTGGTATTCTTTTTTCAGTAGGCTTCTCAATACTTAAGAACTGTCCTATTTCTGATTCTTCACTGTCAGTTTTTGTCTCTTATGTCTAATTCTGTGGTTGTTTCAGTCATCTCAAGGCTGGATGGAAGGCTGTTGTTTACTGATTATCTCATGATCATCTCACTGCCGCTGAAAGATTGAGCATAAGAAAGTAGGGTACAAAGTGCACTGAATGTTTAAAAACTGAGTATACCCACAATTGTTAGGAAGAAAAAGGCCAAGGTGGGTGAATTTTGAGAAAAATAAGCTTCCACTAGAAGGGAATAAAATTTAACAACTTCCTTATCAAAGACTTATGGACAGATTTGTAAAATTTCCCCATCAGTTATACCATAACTAATTAACAGGTATACTTATTTTTTATCATATACACTGTTGATTTCACATATAAAATTACTCCACTGTAGAAATATGAAATACAAAAGAGGATCAGAAAACTTATTCATCTTTGGAAATAAATGTTATATTAACATGATTTCTAACAAAGAGACTGGTTATTATTTTATATGTATTCTTTTTACCTCTTAAAGTAGATATGCTTACTGCTTATATTTCACTATGCAATGGGAATTTTTTAAAAGATTTTTTATTTGTTCTTCTTAGAAACACATGACAGTACAGTGTATTCTGACATACATACATGGAGTGTAACTTACTCTAGTTAGGTTCCCATTCTTGTGGTTGTATATGATGTGGACTTTCATTGGTTGTGTATTCATATATAAACATAGACAAGTTATGCCTGATTCTACAATGGGAATTTTTAAGAAACAATTCTAAAAATATTAACTATCCCATAGCCAGTATGATTCCAATAATAAAAAATCAATTCAGAAAATTCCATGTGACAATCTTTAAAAAAGAACCTGAAGATCTGAATCTCCACTGATTGAGCGTGGAGATGTTCACACTTGGGAGAAAGCATGACAGCACCCTTGTAGACTGCCTTTGACAGTGGCACCAGGGGATGAAAGAACAACCTACTTCAGAAGAGATCCAAGTGGCTACCACTACAGATTCTCCTTTCACAGAAGAGAAAAACTTAAGCCAGGGTGGTTAGGTGACTCGTCTGCAGTCAGGGCAGAGTGAAGATCAGACCCGAAGTCTAGTGATCTTTTATTATATTTGACTGCTGTTCTCTGGGCAACACTCCAAAATAGCTCTGTGGTAATAACTGATTAATAATCAATGAGTTTAGATGATGGCTCATGATTTCAGATCACAGTTTAATTATACAGATAAAAGTTTAGCCTCTACCACCCTTTCCTGTTTATGTGCTCTAAGAGTAGCTCATCCTCATTTTTGGGTTCTAGTTTACCAGTAGAGATGCCTGCATTTATTCTGACCATACCTTTCCAAACTTAAAGACTATGATTCTATTTCTTCCTAATCTCCATCTTTTCAGACTGACAAGTCCCTATGGTCTTTGCCTTCATACAGCAGTTCCTCAACCATGTTTTTCCCTTGACATCTTTCTTTTGATTATTGTAACTATGTCTTCTGAACCCAATCTTCTCCATGAAGTTTTTGTAAGGTTCAATGCCAATGACCACAGAGGACACAGAGTTCAGGGTTGGATGATTCTATACAGTGGAGAGGACAATGTTTTATGATCTAATGTCTTATTTGATGGCATCCAACACATCATTGGCCTTTGCATTAGGATGGCAACTTGGCTGGCCAATAAAGAAGTCAGCCAGTTAATGAGCATCTAGTATGTGGCATATGCTTTGCTGGATGTTAGAGACATAAGAGTGAACAAAAATACCAAGTCTTTGTACTGAAGAAGACTCTTCCCACTAGGAACGGGAAGAAGACAAGAGACAAGTAGATAAGACAAGTTTACATACTGATAGAAGTAATTAAGAATATAACCATTAGGCAATGAGATAGGGAGTGACTGCAGGGACTGGAGTAGTGGCAGGTGTGTTCAGTGACTTCTGGGAATCGTAAATAATGACTCTGTCAGTTGTACCATTTGGATGCATACAGCCTGGCAGGGTTATTTCTCCTTTGGCCTACTCTCTTGGGTTTCTATAACTCTGAAGGTTTTATAAAATAAGAAAATCTGTTAGACTTAATAAGACAGTTTTGTTTTTGTAATTTTTTTTTGTACCGGGGATTGAATGCAGGAGTACTAAACCACTGAGCCACATCTCAATCCCCTTTTTATATTGTATTTAGAGACAGGGTCTTGCTGAGTTGCTTAGGGACTCGCCAAGTTGCTGAGGCTGGCTGTGAACTTGTGATCCTCCTGCCTTAGCCTCCTGAACTGCTGAGTTAACAGGTGTGGCCACTGTGCCTGGCCAAGACAGTTCTAATAATTACTCAATTACATACATGTTGGCATTTCTTCCTTTGGAGCTCAATGGCTAATTCTCCCTTTTCCAGATGGTTCTTATACTGGTTGTACTGTATGGAGCTTTGAATCAATGATGGCCTGTAAGCTGTGTGCCTGAAACACACAGATACAATTTTGAACTTTCAGGGGAGACAGTTCTCTAAATCTATGATGACAGGGTAGCAGTGAGTAGTCTGAACATGCCCTTGTTGCAGCACACTTTCTTGATGTATAAACAGCACTGGAAAAGGTAGACAGATAGTCTTAGGTACTAAGTTTAGCATTTCTTTTTTTGTGTCTACTTTAGAAGAAAGATGTTTCCACCAAAACAGCGATTTTCACATTCTCTTGTGTAGATGGAAGCATTCAGAAGGCTTTAGGCAGCGCCTGAAGGTGGGGGAGTGAGAAGAAGGGGGAGAACCTCCAGGAACGGCCAAGAGGTGGCCTCCTGCAATATTCTCCAGTGCCCATCTGGCCTGGACACTAGGATTTCCCATGAAATCTCATGTGACGTTAAAAAAGGCTCTTGCGCTGGCCATGCTTGCTAACTACCTGCACAGAGTGCACTACCAATCTGATCCAGCAGTGGAGAGGTTATAACCTCAGAAAGAAACGAAATCAGAGAAGGATTTTTAAAATGCTTCTGCCTCAGTGTGAGTCCTAGGAAAGGAAAGCCCTCTACATAGATCACCCTCATGATTTGCTATCACAGGATCCAACATCCGTGTGGTGCTCCGTCCCTGACCTCCCTCTTCAGTCTCCATCACATCTAATCAGAAGTTACTGATTTTATTGTATCCCAGACCCTTGTACAGTCTGGCAGAGTCTAGGGACATCATCTCAGAACCATTGTTTTCAGTATGTAACATCCACAATAAGGGGAAAAGAACACTTTAATATAGTTTTTACACAGTGGACTTGGATTAAGAAGTGTCTTTGAATGACTATCCAGTTTGTGCCTGTCATGTCTCATCTCAAGATGCTTCTAAATGCTGGACTTCTCATCCTTCCCTTTCTTGAGTTCCATTCCTGCCTTTTCATCAGCCTGTGAGGATTCTGCCCTCCAACTTCCAGAGGAACCTACTGGTACATGTTTTAAACTGAACTCTTCTTTTCCACCCAAACCTACTTTGTCTCCCTTGCTCCTTTTATCCAGTCAACCATGGCATAAGCTTCCTCGTTTGGAAATCCTAGAATCATCTATGACTCCTGAATCTTTCCTCTTTCCCAGCTCACCCAAAACCCAGGTCCTCTTGACGTCCACTGCCGACTGGACCTGCCCTCTCTTTTCGCACCTGCACACGGACACCTCTTCTAACCTCACCATTGCTCACTTGGATTCTTGTGTTATTCTTCTGACTCACTGACTCCCGGACAACACCCTCAGTGTTCATTCCAAACACAGGTGGGCCTGCCCATCCCTCTGCAGAATTAAGGCAAAATTCTTCAGCTGCCACTCACAGTCCACCTCAGCCCAGCCCTGGCCTTCCGCACCTGCCTTGGCCTTCACGAGTCCACCTCAGCACTGTAACGGTCACTTCCCCCTGAACAGACACAAACTGTCACACCACTGTCCTTGAGCACCTCAAGCATCCCAAACCTGGAAATTCCTGAGTTCTGTTCATCTTGAACTATAATCCAAATTTATGCTGAATGCTACTTCCTGGAAGAGGCCTTCTCTTTGGAGGCTTCTTCAGAGAGCAGGTATCGATCAAGGGCCGTCTCCTCCCCATTCTCCCCTCTGTCTGGATGTGTCACTTTGGGCCCTTAATCAAATCATACTTTGCACTGTAACTTTAATTAAGACTATTCTGTCCCTTTCTTGAAGTCTTTTTTGTGAGCTAAAGAATTGTGCCTTATTCATTTTATAGTCCTGCATGCCCGGTGGCTGTTTTCTGCTCTACGACCTGGGACTGGCTGTCTCAGCAGCTGATCCTCCCCAACAGCAAGACTTACTTCTCATCTCAGCTGTCTGAAATCTGAGTTACTTAATAAATAGTGGATTCTCAAATTCAAAGACCAACTCTCAAGTGTCAGTATTTCATGCAAGTTTGATGGAGAAAACATTATTTTTAAGTTGGACACATTCCGTGACCTGAAAATAGTATATTACCTGTCTTTTCTCTAAAGATAAGTTCCACAGATGCAGGGACTGGTTTCTAGGAAGCTGTTCAAAGGAGGTGACCAGCCAATCTTTTCTAATCAGCTTGTCCTCTTATCAAGCATAAGAGTCTGAACAACTGAGTTACCTTTGATTTCAGGGTAGTAGAGAAAAGGTTTTGGTTCACTAGTTTCCAAATCAGATTTCCTCCGAAGCTGGACAAATACGGAGGCTGGTTTTGTAATGTTGACATCTTTATACTTTGGAGTTTTGAAGACGATGGCAAACTGCAGGATACAAAAATCCAAATGTTGGTGTGGGAGTACATTTTTTCCTTAGCAACTCTGTACATCAAACACATTCCTTATGCCTTTATTTATACCCAGTGCTTAAAGTATGATAAAAAACACAGCACGCTGAAGAAAAAGTGCAAAATTCAGTGTTCAATACACACACATTTTTATTACATTGCCACTGTGAAACTGAAGTATGACACTGTGACAACAGATGGCAATTCTCTATTATTTCAATTGATTCATATTTCAATTGTCTTCTAGTCATAAATGTTATACATGTAAAATTCACTGTATCACTTCTTTATTCTCTTTCAAATCAACCTCGAAAGACTCCAAAACCATTTAAAGCAATATCAGAAAAGTTGGGTGTGGAAAAAATTGAAGCAAGTGGTCTTATTCATCAGCCGGCAGTTCAGCTGGTGAGGGGGAAGAAACCAAACCCTGCTCAGGAGGCATCATAGCATATGGATTCCTTTGGTGATGCTGAAATAGTTAGGCATTTTAACATGTTTTAGTTTGATATTTTTTTCCAATGTGAAATATTCATAGGAATCAAGATTTTATAAAATATAAAATGCATACACAATGGTATACATTGATAATCTTCCTTGCCATCCCTGTCCCTCTTCCACACAATTCCTAAGAATGCCAGCCCCCAGAGATATGCACACTTATTAGTTTCTTACATCCTTATCCAGAGTTTGTGCATATCTATATATGAGAACAGAACCACTTTTACCTACACTTTGTTCTATACCTGTCCTTTAATGGCTTTTATATTTGTATCTGTGAGATCTTTCTTAGTACACAGAGTTCTCATTTCCTTTAATGACTGTATAATACTCCACCCACATGGATACACCATAATTTATTGAACTAGTCACTGTATGATTAACATTTGGATTGTTCTCAACTTTTAATGAAGAAAGTATTTCTCAATCACTCATTGGGAGAGTAATACTGAGGACGGGGACTCAAGAGTTTTCATCTCCTGGTTATATAACCAGTTGTCCCTGGGAAATCTTCATTATCAGGGGAGCATCAGCCTCTACTAGAAGACCACTCCTGTCTACACTCTGCAGCACAGTATCTTCTTAACAGGTCTTACTCTAAACACTTCAAGAGAATACCTAAAACATTTCCACTGAAGGACTGAGAGCCATTGCCTTTAGGGACAGAGGCTCAGACACCAAATGAAATGCCTTGCCTCTGTCTCAGAACCAATAGTCTAGTAGAAACTTGCCCATAATTCTATGATAGGTTAGTTTTCTGCATAACCTGTAAGAGTCTTAAAAATAGTACTGTTTCATGAATGTGAAATAAATACTTGTGTTTTTTCCTTTTTCTTATATAGAAATGAAGTACTGAATGTCAACAAGGCAGAGAATGTAGAACAATCAAAACAACAACAGTAATAATGTACTTACCTGTCTATGAACATCTGTGGGGGAAAAATCTCCAAATCCTTCCCAAACTCCACCATTTTCCTCCTCTTCATAAAAACGAATCTGGATATCATCTGCAAACAGTCATATTCAGGTGTAATTGCAAATAATGTAATAATACTTTAAAACATGATGAAAAATAAAGCTGATTTAACCTACTATATACTTAAACTTTTAAAAATAATTTACATAAATAGGTTTTGAGTCATTTAAAATTTTCTCAAGTTGCTGATTTTTCATTCAGTGGCAGAACATTAGATTTACCTAATCAACCTGAGTTTCTCTTAATCAGTGTTTAGCCTTCCCACTTTTCCATCTTTAAACCAATTCACTCCTTGAGAAACATGGACAACAGTAGTGGAAGAATGTCAGAATCCCCAAATGTGGTTCAACTCAATATACAGATGTATTTAATAATAATTAACTTATATAAGTTTTACTATATGGCAGATGCTGTTCTAAGCACTATATATGTAAATATTACTCATTTAATCTTCCCAAAACCCTGTGATGTAGGTGTACTATTATTATCCTCATTTTGCAGAGGAAAAACGGGTCCAGAGAGTTTCTCAAGTAACATATCTAAGGTTGCACAGCGAATAGATGGAGAAGCCAGGATCTGAACACAGACATCACAGTTTCAGAGTCCAGGTTCTTAAACACTACTGTGCTGCCTCCTTATAACAGTTTATCAGTCCATACTGAGTAACTAGTCAAAGCACTGTGATGGTCAAGTCCTTTGTGATTAAATTAAAAAGACTAAATCTCATACTCTAGACATGGGCTCCATTTCAGCAATAACATGATAATCTATACAAGTTGGCATCTCCCTAGCTTCATTTCCCATTTTGTAGGAAGGACCACACTACTGACTAATGAAACTAAATTTATATTTCTATTTTATTAGAATTTTACAAATATTATAGAGTTGAATAAAACATCTCACGGGTTCCTGGTTCAGTCTTATGCTACCCTTGGCCCAGTTATTCAGATCCTGTAAGCCAAGTAGAGGACTTCTCTTATAAAGACATTCCAATGCAACGATCATGATTAAGAACTACATTAGCAAATAAAGGTGCCGTAGCCCAAAATCCACGTTTACTCATGCACATACACTCAGGAATCTGGAAACAAGTTATTACTTTATGAATACAGTGGTTGGAAGAAGGCGCTGTAAGCAGAGAAAGTGAAAACTTTTTTTGAGTAAAGAAAATATATATTTACTTTATAATCTGATCTCATTTCTTCTGGCATTTAACCTCAAATATGGATTTTCTGAAAAGCTATAATTCCTTTATTTAAGGACCATTTCCTGTTATGTATCTGCTTACTTTGAAAATGTCCACTTTGTATAAGTAGGCTTTTCTTGTTTTTTGTTTTTGTAGTACCAGGGATCAAACTCAAGGCCTCATGCATCATAGTCAAGTGCTTTACCTAAGAGCTGTGTCAACAGCCCTTTTTACTTTATTTTGAGACAGGTCTTTTTATGTTGCTGGCTAGCCTTGAACTTGTGATCTTTCTTCCTCAGACCCCAGAGTGGCTGGGATTAAAGAGTGAGCCACTGTTCCTGGCCTTCACTTACATTTTTAAAAATGAGTGAATTTTGACAAAATAACATAAAAGCTTCTTCAGCTTTTACTAGTTTATAAAGGTTCTAATGTATCTAATAATAATAAGTGCCAAAAGCCTTTTCTCAAAGTGTAAACTGCAAGAGATATGTGCTCTGATAACTTCCTTATATTCCTTAGACCCTTTTCTTTTCCTAGTTGACATCACAGTGACATGTGGAAGGGTTTGGAGAAACTCAGTGTTATAAGAAAAACACTCAGTTTGTTCTGCAAAATAAACAGAATCAATAATTTTACACCATATAAAACTAAACATTTATTCTCTGCATGTGTCTGTACATGTGTCAAGCATGGGCTATTATTCATTTATTTTTTTAACCCAATGCAGATAACAAAGCTTAAAGCATAAAATTACTCAGAGTCACTAGTTACAATTATCATTATTTTTTAAATTTCTCTTGATTTCTTTGGAAAATTTTAAAATGAATTATTCAGTTTGGTTTCAAAATATAACACAGACAATTTACACCTGGGGAAGTCTGGAACACGTACAAGTTTTTAAGGAGTTCTATGGAAAAGTGAGGACATTTCTGTTCTGCTGCTAGAAAGTGACTGATAAATGCTCTGAGAAAATTATATTTCACATCTTGAGATTAGAGTATATTCTTACCTTTCTGAACTTTGTCACAGAGAAGATAAATTTCTTCCCCTCCAGTTACGCAGCCAGCCGTCCTGTCCATTCTTACAATTTTCAAGTTGGATGCATTGGGGGCTTCTGTCCAAGGGGGAAAAAAAACAGACAGCAAGATTTATTCTCAGCTTCTGGGCTGGGGTTGTGGCTCAGTGGTGCAGTGCTTGCCTAGCATGTGTGAGGCACTGGGTTCAATTCTCAGCACAACATCTAAGTAAAATAACGTCTATTGAGAACTAAAAAAATATTTAAAAGAAAAAAAGGATTTATTCTCGGCTTCACAGGCTAATCCCCTCTGAGGGATGCTGCCTTTACCACACATTACCTGAACAAAGTTCACATAGATGCATTCACTCCTATCACTTTAACAAAGATAAAAATAAAACAAGAATGGCTTCCAAGGTCCTCAGAGCATCTCTGGGGCATGGGCCATTCATTATCACTAAGACAGATGAGGTAGAAAGGAATAGATGAGGTACATTAGATGATGGTACTTGTTCTCCTTCTAGAACAGAGACTGATACAGAAAGAGAAAGCTTTTGTAATGATTCAGGAAGTACCAAGCCAATGAGTTGCTGGAATTTCCATTAGGGGAAGATTTCAACCCTAAAGTTTTCTACGCTTATGCTATACCATTTATTAAAGTCCTAAAATTCTTAGGAAAAACACAGTTTTATTGAACCACTAATTAATCTTCATTCTACAAAGAAAAAAATGGAGATGTTGTATTTCCTTTCCCCAAACTAAATTAGGATTCTGTGTTCTATGTGGTTAGGGGGCAAAAAGTTTCATGTGGTAATATTGTAAAGCTTCCTTTTTTTTTTTTTTTTAAACTTCAACAGCTGCATTTTAAGGTGATCTGTGGTAGATAAGTCTGTATCATTTTGTAAACCTTTCACTTCCCTTCAAATTTGTTTAGAGAAATCACTTATCTGTTGTACTTGAGCATGGAGTTTTCTACCAATACCAAACTCTATAAACACTTAAGAAGCATTTGCAGTACTGCATTTGCAGGCTCTCTGGAAATATCTGTTTAATAAATCTCATGCATACCAAACAATAACGTTGCATGGTAAATGCTAAAGACCACTGTAAAACTCTTAAAAAAGTTATACGAACTATAGACTGAAAGAAAAATTTTAAGGCACATACTATCTATACTATTCATTCTATTAACTTGAAGTTCCTATCTTGGTCATGTTAGTAACCATGTGGGAATGAAAATGGACAAGAATAACAGTTGTCTTCTATTAACATCTTTTCAGAGCCTCCAAGAAAATATATCAAGATATTGTTTCCCTTCTAAGAGCACCAACAGTCTATCCTTGAGTAATGTGTTCATAAATGAGTATTGCCTGTATTGGTATTGCCTGTGAGAGACTGTAATGCACATCTGAGAAAAGATAATTACATTTATTGAGCATTTCTTAAAAATACTGAATGGAGACATCAACCTTTTAAGCTAGACTGCAGTGCTCACATTTTGTAGATGATAAACTCAAGGGTCAAAGTGATAAAGTTACTTGTTGTGCAGCTCAGAGCTGGCTGCTAAGTGGTAGAGCAGGGCTGCAAGCCTGTTTTGACACTGTACCAAGCTGCGTCCTGTTAGAAGCCAACTACTCACTGCTGTCATAGATGGCGTCGGACACCACGGGTTCCAGGCGCCTGGTGAAGCTGCCCGTGCTGTCAGGAAGAAAAGCTGTGAACATGAGCCGCACCACGCTGAGGTCCATCTCTTTAGTCTGCTGAAGAGCTGCCTGGCGGATGAGCTCCTTTTCCCGATCTAGAATCATACAGCATAGTCGTTCATGCTGAAGATCAGTGGACAGTGTGAACTTTTAAAACAGCTTTTATAAAGCCCAAAGAATGGGGCCATAAAAACCTGTTTTTCCCTTCTTGAAATTCTTTAGATTGTTAGTAAAAATTTTTAAGTAGTCCCATTTATATCATCCAAAGTTAAAGTTATCAAAATTAGATCTGAATTTTCTCTGGATTTTGGTAAAAAATGTCTTCCGTGTATAAGAGTACCTCTCTTCTCCTGTCCTCTCTCCTTCTGCCTTTTCTCCTTTCAACAGAGTCAAAGGCACAAAGATGGTGATGAGGTGGGATGTAATAAGTCTATTGTGCATCAGCCATATGGAGAAATGTGAAAAACAATTATTCCACCAGTTCATTAAGCACAAGGACTATGCTCCTTTAACAGAGGCTAGCATAGGGCCTGGCACACAGGTGCTCAAAAAGTACTTGTGAAGGAACAAAATGACTTGATCACATTTGCTCTTTTCCTCCTGGTGAAGTTTTCATGCTGATGGATAAAGTCACATTTAATTTATAGTATCATAAAAGGGAATAGTTCAAGCAATAAGTACTACCAGAGAGCTACAGATGAGTGATGTGGGATTTTGAGCTAGGAGAGTCCAGGCTTTGGAGCAAAAAGATGAGGCATCTGCTCTAAATCTTGAAGGGTTGGTAGAATTTGAACATGTGAAGAGTGTGGGTAAAGGCATATCAGGAAGAAAGGACAGCAAGAGTAGAAAGCATGTGCCAACTTGGGGGAAGTGAGAAACCTTGGTTCTTCTATGGAGTGGTTCCGTTTGACAGGAAAGGGTAAAGTGGGAAACAGAGTCAGAAATGTAGACCGGGGGGGCGGGGGCAGCATTTGGGAGGTTTAAGATGGCAGCTTGCAGAATTTAGACTTTGTAGGCAATGGGGAGATGCCACATAGTGGTGAGTTGCAGGCTTTAGAGAGACCTATCCCACCACGAGGTGTGAACAGGACTTGCAGTGGAGGGACAGAGACCAGGGAGAAGATTATCACTGAAACAATGAAAACGGAGGGAGGAGTGGAAAGCCAGGGAGTACCATGAAGAGCTGCGTCAGGGACTGAAGAGGCAGCACAAATGAGGAGTCCAAGACAATGTACGGTCTCAGAGGCTGTGTGGCAGAAGATGGAAATGCTTAGCAGAGAAATGATCTTCAGTTCTGGATTACATGAGCATGAGATAATGACAGGAGAGCCAAACTAAAGGACAAAATGGGCCAGGCCTGATGGCACACACCTGTAACCCTGAAGTTTGGGAGGCTGAGGCAGGATGATCGCCAAGTTCAAAGCCAGTCTCAGCAACTTAGCAAAGCCCTGAGCAACTCAGTGAGAACCTGTCTCTAAATAAAATACAAAAAGGGCTGGGGATGTGGCTCAGTGGTTAAGTGCTCCTGGGTTCAATCCTTGGTACCAAAAAAATAAAATAAAATAAAAAGAAATAAACCCCCCTGATAAAAACAAAAAACAAAAAACAAAAAAACCCCCAAACTCCTAAAGGACAAAATGTAAAACAGAAATGGGTCATGTACTGTGACAGGGAATGAAGTTCAAAGAAACAAGCTGACTATAGACAGAAAAATAAAAAAATCATTTCATTATTTTGATAAAGGTAATATTTGATGTTTTCCTTACAATACAGCAAATCAGGGGAGATATAACAGGGGATGTTCTTTGGACCAATCATACTTTGGTTTTGATAGGCTGAAAGGAAAGGATGAGGTGCTGCCAGCAGAGGAAGACATGTAGGTAGGTATGAATATGCACCAGGTGTTCCGAGAATAGTGATAGCAAGAGGGGAGAGCAGAGTGGGCTGGAGATGAACCTGGAAGGATGGCTGGTGACAGATTGAGAGGGCTTTATACGCCAGGCCATGGAGGTGTGCATTTTATTCTCAAGGCTGCAGGATGCCATCAAAGAAGCCTAATACATATAGATGAACATATAGTTCCATGCGTGCATGAGAAAACAAAAGCCTGAGCTCCTCAGAGGAGCAAGGCTGGGACAAAGGTGCTCACCTGTGAGCTGCCGGTCCCCTCCTCCTTCTGCTTGCAAATAGGCAAGGTCAGGATGCACTAAAAGTCCTGGGTTGTAGCCCCTTACACATGCATCTGTCATTCGTGCTTCCAGTGTTTCAAATACTTTTTTCTTTGTCACGTGAAGTATACCCAGGTTGGCAAAGCTGGAGGGAAAATGGTCACAGCAACAGCAAAAACAATCCAAGGTTACTTAATAACTGGAGTGTCTGGCTTTACTTTCATAAGGTAGATTAAAAAGTACACAATGTTTTATCCAAATAAAACATTAAGCTAGATGCATTTCTTTTTTAATATTAGAAGGGCACTATATGGAATATACTGCATATAACATACTGCTCTCATCAGGTCTAGGGGGCACAATTTTATCAAATATGTTAATACTTCTGCAGAGAAACCTATAACTAGATGCACCAAATGGAAAAATAAAGATTATAAACAGTTGTATGTGAGGTTAGAGTAGATTTTGCTACCAAATGAGTCTGCAGTAAACTTAAATGAATCTTTTGTTTTCAAAGCTTAGTAGAATTCCAAATTGTGATTCAGGGAGTGGAGTATACTTGCATATATATCTTAATAAGGAAGTTGTACCTGGATTCCTTTTAGGGCATTTTCTATGGGCTCATATGAAATAAATTTTAAATTCCAAATATATACTAACATTTTTGAAAAACAAGAATAGTACTACATTTGGAAGAAATTTTTTTCCTATGGATATCCTTGGGTTTCTGGGTGGGATTTAAAGTCTACTTGGAATTTCATTTCCTCCTTGGTGATCTACAAGATTGGAATTACTTATCACCACCAGAATGTCATCTAATTCCACAGCACTCATGTACTAAGAGTGCACATATAATCAGGGATGAAGAAGCTTGATCTCATAAAGGCTACATATTTATAGAACAAAATTGTTCATAAGCTAAATAAAGTAATTGAAATAATTTTTAAGAAAATAGATAAAATGCTCCACCCATCAATTTTTTAAAGTGCACAAAATAAAGAAGTGTATTTAATAAATGTAATTTGACATACTTATAAACAACAAAAAAGCACTTTATCAAGGAAACTCATTCATTCAACATATATTTAAGCAGGTTCTTATTAGTGCCAGGCAGTGTCCTTGGAGCTTTCATCAGCAGTAGAATAATCACGACCTTCATGCAATTTATGTGCTAGTATGATGACAGAGAAGAAAGAAAGAAGTAAACTGCACAACATAATTTGGAAGGTAATGAGTGTTATGAAGAAAACTAAGACAGGAATGAGGAATAGAAGAAATAGTAGGAAAAGGCATGACACTTTAAAATAAGGAGGGATCAGGAAGAACTCGGCAAAAAGGTGACAACTGAGCGAAGTCTGAGGAAGTGCGAGAAGATGTAGACATTGGGATGCAGGGCACCACAGCAGAAAGAACAGCAACTGCACACATCTCAGGAGAGGGCCACACTGGTGTTTTCAAAACACAAGTGTCCAGGCATCAACATGGTCAGAACGAAATGAATAAGGGGTTCCTCGTAGGGAAGAGTTCAAAATGTGGCCCAGATCTCTTAGAGTTAAATACTTGGGAGCTTTTGTAAAGACGTTTTTTTTTTTTTTTTCTCTCAGAAACATAATATATACATACACATAAAAACATATATAATAAAATATAAGTTAGTAGAGGAAAGAATGAGATGACGACTGGACTGAATGAAAGAACAAACTAATGTGGGAAGATCATACAAACGAGGGAAAGGAAAGAGAAAAGGTGAATGCAGAATGAAATGAGCTTTCACAAGCAAGCCCAGACATAGATTGCATCATGTGTTTAGGCAGACGTGATAAAGTGGACAAGCGGGGACACATGCAGAGAATAAAATACACCAGTAGAAGATTTGCTCCTTGAGGGCAGAGATGTCTAATGGCTAGGATGCTGCCTGACATCCTATGGGAGTTTAGTATATGTCTATTGAATACATGAATGTCGCACAGAAAACTGTGCTCTATGACCGATGTGCACAGAGGCATCGACTCTCAGCAGCAGCACCTGTACCATTTGTCCCTTTACGTCTTATTCCTGTATAGAAGATCCACAATTATGGGAAAACATGGTGATCTCCTAGGAATGTCAACCTAGGAATGGAATGTCAAACACCTGTGCAGCACTTTATACTACACCATCTGTAAAATACTTTTTGATGTTTTTATGATGTATGTTTAATTTACTTTCTATGAGAAAGGCATCATTCTTGTTTATTAAGTGAATCATGAATAGTTTAATTTGGTTATAAAACAATGCAAAAGTCAGTCTTCTGTTTTAGGTTAATGATGGTAACAGATTGAACAGAACCTCTCATATGTGAAAAAAAATGGTTGTCAGAAAACAGGCAGCACAGAATAGCCATACTTAAGAAAAGAAAATAAGTAATTTGAGTCTTACAATCACTCTAGCTTAATACCTGGAGAGAATCCCAGGCTATGGCACAGGTAGGGAGAACCCAATCCTAGCCTCCAATCCACTTGAGTTGAGGAGGCACAGTTAAGACATTTGAAGAGGCCAAGGAGGCTGGGATTCACAGGCAGAATAACAGAGAGGGAGTGCATGCAGTGAGATTCAGAGATCCACTCAAGGCTTTAGCTAAGTACTAAATCATAGCATATATGGTGAGAAACTAGTCAAGACTGGGAAAGGAGCCACCATAAAGGAGCAGGTAGAGCAGTTCTTATAGCATACAGAGGGCTGTAACCATTCAAGAAATCTCATAATGCATGGAGCATCAGGTTGAACATTCAGAAGGTAGTGCCAGAGTGATGGTATTAACCTAGACTAAAGGCTTCTCTGGCCTTCCTAATAAAGTTTCAGAGTATGCCCACAAAGAGTCACAAGTTTCCCAAATTCAACTTCATTTCAATTCTCAAAAATATTTAAGGGCATATCCCTCCCAAAAAATCCAGCAACCAACAATGAAAAATTCAAAAAGTCAGGCACCTAATAAAATATTACGAGGCACAGGAAGAAGTAGAAAGATATAACTGGTAATGAGGATAAAAATCAACAAATACAAACAGATCCAGAAATGTTGCAGATGACAGAATTTGTAGATAAGTACACTGAAATAGCTATTATAGATAGATTCCAGATGTTTAAAAAGAAAGCAAGCATAGTATATTAAAGAAGAAACACTGGAGATATAAAAAAGAGCTCAAACAAACCTGTAGATGGAAATTACAATTTCTGAGGAAAAAATACATTAGATGGGATTAAAAACCTATTGGACACTATAGACATAAAAGATTAGTGAGCTTGAAAACATAGCAATAAAACTATCCAAAATGAAACACAGAAAAAAAGAATTTAAAACAAGAGGAGGAAGGGTGGAGCTTAGTGGTAGAGCACATGCTCAGGATGCATGAGGCTCTGGATTGTATCCCTGTTGAAGGAAAGAAAGAAAGGGAAGGAAAGGAATCACTAATGAGCTGTGGGACAATTTCAAATGGCCAAATATGTGTAATCAGGTTTCCAGAATTAGAGAAACAGAGAAGTAGGGGGAAAAAAAAGCTTTGAAAAAACAATGGCTGAAAAGTTTTAAAATTTAAAAAAATATAAGCCCAGAGATCCAGAATCCCAATCCCAATGAACCTTAAGTACAAGGACTATGAAGAAAACTACACTAAAGTTCATAATAATCAAATTGCTTAAAACTAATGATGAAGAAAAACTCTGAAAAATGGCTGGAGAAAAATCATATATGTTCTGTTCACAATAACAATGATAGGAGATTGACAGGAGACTTCTTTTGGAGATAGACAAGCCAGAAGACAGTGAAGCAACAAATTTTAAGTACATGAAAGAATAACACTATCAGCCTAGAATTCTCCATTGTTCAAAAGTATCTCTGAATAACAAAGATGAAGTAAAGACATTTTAGATGTATGATAATGGGAAGAATTCATCAGCATCAGATCATCAGTACAAGAAAAGTTGAAGGAAGTGCTTTAGGCAGAAGAAAATACTAGATAGAAATCTTGACTTATAAAACAAATGATGAGCACAGCAAATGGCAAATATGGGTGTAAATATAAAATTTTTTCCCTAATTAAATTTTTTCTTTGAAAAATAAAACATTGTGGGATCTATGGCAATGTATATAAAATATATGAAACAATAGTGCCAAATGTAGAGAAAGAAAATGAAAGTACACTGCTTTAAGGTTCACACACTGTACAGAACAGGAAATAATTTTACTTAAAGGTAGACTCTGATAAGTACAAGATGTATAGTGTAAACCCTGAAACAACTGCAAAATATACAAAGACATATAAACCAAGAAGAAAAAGATAAAATGAAATCACAGCAAATAATTAATCCAAAAGAAGAAAAGTAGGAACAATAAACAGGTCTAACAGGAGAAAAAAATAGCAAGACAGTGGACTTAAGCACAGCTTTTGATAATCACATTAACTATAAGTGGCCTAAACAATCCTATTAAAAGTCATTGTCAGATTGAATTAAAAAATCAAGATTCAAACTATACATAGTATATATTTATTTTGAGTATAAATACATAAATAGGTTATAACTAAGATGGGAAGAAAATGTTCCTTGCTAACATTAACAAAAGAAAACTTAAGTAGTTTAGTATCAATAGATTTTTAAGCAAAAAACTTTATCAAGGATAAAAGGGGACCACTTCACAATGACAGAGGGATCAATCATGAAGAGGACATAAGAATCCTAAATGTTTATGCTCCAGAAGCAAAATTTTATAGAACTGAAAGGAAAAATAGACATATCTATAAATATAGTGAGAAATTTCAACACCTCTCTCTCAATAATTCATAGAGCCAGTAGACAGAAAAGCAGTAACAACATAAAAGACTTGAAAAACACTATCAAAAAACTTGACCTAATCGACATTTATAGAACATCTACTCAGCAAAATAAGGATAAACATTCTTCTTAAGTACATATGAAAAAATTATTAAGATAGACCATATTCTGAGTCATAAAATAAGTCTTTATAAATTTATAAAGACACAAATTATACCAACTATTTTTTTAGCATGATGGAATTAGACCAGATATCAATTGCCAAAAGATATCCAGATAGGAGTATATATAAATCAAGACTGGCTATGTAATAATTGTTGACACTGGTGATGGGTACAATGTACGCTCATTATACCATTCTTTCTTTTATATATACTTGAAATTTTCATAGTAAAATGTAAAAGAAAACACGAGCAGACCGTTAATACTAGTAGGTATAAAAGGAAAAATTTAGGATTACACATATGAATACACAGAAATGCAAAATGGCACAATCACTTTGGAAAGCAATTAGGTAGGTTCTCAACAAGATATATAAACACTTAGCATATGTCCCTATAATTCCACTCATTCATATTCACCCAAGAGAAATGAAAACTATGTATACATAAAAAGTGCTTTATCATCAAAAACCGGAAAAACAAATATCTTTCAACAGGTGAATGGATAAAAAAGCTGCAGCGCACTGACACAATGAAATACTACTACTTAATAACAAAAGTGAATCAACTACTCATACACAGAACAGCATGGAGGAATCTCACTGCATGGCACTAAGTAAAAGAAGCCAGACTCAAAAAAAGACACACATGCTATGGTTCCATTTATATGTCATTCTGGAAATGGCAAAACTATAGGGTTAGAAAACACACCAGCAGTTGTCAGGGTGAGTTTGGAAAAAGAATTGAAAAAAAGAGAGTATACAGGGACTTGGGGGGTTATAGAACTATTTTGTATTTTGATTGTGGTGGTTATATGAATATTTGTCAAAATTCACAAAAATGAGTATTTTTAAAGGGAGATTATTATAATATTTAGATTATGCTTCAATATACTTGACAAAATTTTTAAAGAAAATTCTGCTAATAATGAGACTGAGAGTACAACCCTATTTCTTACTCAGAATGACGTATTTTGGCACAAGTGGTTTTCCATATGTAGTCTCCAGACCAGCAGCATCAGCATTACCTTAGAACTTGCTATGATACACATTTTAGGCCCTACCCTAAGGCTGCTGAATCAGAAACTCTGGGGATGAGTCTTACCAACCAGGTGGTTTTAACAAACCCGTTGTTTCAGAGCACCTGGCTCTACACTACTCTGTCCAATGAGATCAGGGTCTCTGGGAAGGGGCCTGGTATCAGAGTGACCCAGGGTGTCTTTAACTAGTGGCCAAGTTCAAACCTACCGTAGTCTGCCAGATGCTTCCATCATGTAATCATCAGGGACCACTGCTGCTCTCTGGCTATATTTGAGTCCCTGTCACTGGGCTGGGATTCAAAAGGGGCCCCTTTCTGTGGCCTTCCTTTCTCTCAGGAATCTGCCATTGACTTCACTGAATTTAAGAGCAGCTTCTGACTCACAATACATTTTATAATTTGGAAGTCTGATACTTCCACTCTTGGTTCATACTTAGTCAATTTTCTTCAGTCAGCTCCTTTTATGCATATTAAGGTTCAACCCAATAAATTACCAATCATCAATTGGTTTTGGATCTATAAAATAGTGATTTAACATGGTCTGCACTAGCTCAGTAGGTAGGCCTAGTGTTTCTCCTTTGCATTTTTATATTTATATATCTACTTCTAGGGCTTACCAGCTGCTAAATGCTGTATATGTTAATTGTAAAAGAAAAAAGATATTCCATTTTTCTATACTCAGACTACCAGGAAGCAGTGTGTGGTGATTATTGGTGGGGAAAGCTACCTACAGCAAAGATAAGTAGTTATAGATATTTTCCAGTGAATGAAAATTTCAAGGAATTTAAATGTTGTTGAAGAAATTGTTGATATTCAATAAATGGGACAGTATTAAACTAAAAAGCTTCTTCACAGCAAAGAAAACAATCAAGAGCATGAAGAGAGAACCTACAAATCTTTGCCACTTGCACCTCAGATAGAGCATTAATCTCCAGAATATATAGAGGACTCAAAAAACTTAAAATCTCCCCCCAAATAGCCCTATAAATAAATGGGCAAAGGAACTGAATGAACAGGCACTTCATAGAAGAAGAAATTCAAATGGTCAACAAATAATATGGAACCTGTGTTCACCTATATTCACCAGAATGTTTACAACAGTATTATGTACAAATGGGAAACAATTAAAATATGTATCAATAATTAAAGAATAAATAAAAGGCTCTATTATTTAAAAATACAAATATGACTGGGGCTGGGGTTATGGCGCAGTGGTAGCGTGCTCGCCTAGCACGCGTGAGGCACTGTGTTCGATCCTCAGCACCACATAAAAATAAAATAAAGATATTCTGTCCACCTACAACTAAAAAAATAAATAAATATTAAAAAAAAAACAAAACAAGTATGACTAATATACTAGATATTTGTCTTTATAGTGACAAAATATTTGAATGCAAAATATAGCCCAAAATTGTGGGCTCTGCTTAAACAGTGCCAAGAATAAAATATTTCCACCATTTCCAAATATCAATTTGGTACACTTACTTTTCTTTAGATGATTGGTATTCTTGAAACTGTTAATTATGCATAAAACTACTTGCAATAATGGACTTTCTTCTATTGAAATATCTTATTTTAGTGTGATCCTATTTTATGAAATTTACAGTTTGTTGAATAAGAATAGAATAGGACCATTTATTTTTAATAAACTTTGAAAAAAATCTCAAATATATGAAAAAATGTTCAACATCTCTAGCAATTACAGAAATGCAAATTAAAACTACACTGAGATTCCATCTCATTCTAATCAGAATGGCAATTATCAAGAATATAAGTAATAATAAATGTTGGCAAGGATGTGAGGAAAAAGGTACATCCATACATCGCTGGTGGGACTGAAAACTGGTGCAATCATTCTGGAAAGCAGTATAGAGATTACTTAGAAAACTTGGAATGGAACCATTTGACCCAGTTATTCCACTCAGTATGTATCCTAAGGACTTAAAATCACCCATACTACAGTAACACAGCCACCTCAATGTTTATAGCAGCTCAATTCACAATATCTAAGCTGTGGAACCAACCTATGTGCCCTTCAACAGATGAATTAATGAAGAAAATGTGGTATATATACACAATGGAATATTACTCAGCCATAAAAAGTATGATTTTATGACTGGTAAATGGATGATTTTATGATTTTGCTGGTAAATGGATGGATCTGGAGACTATTATGCTAAGTGAAATAAACCAATCCTGCTCCCCCCCCCAAAAAACCCCAAAGGTTGAATGTTCTATTTGATATGCAGATGCTAATACATAACAAGGAGGGGAGGAGGAGAAGAGAAGTTCATTAGATTAGACAAAGGGGGATGAAAGGAAGGGAGGAGGGATAGGAATAGGAAAGAATAATGAATCTGACATAACTTTCCTATGTTCATATATGAATATACCACCAATGAAACTCCATATCACATAAGCCCAAAAGAATAGGATCCTAATTAGAATAAGTTATACTCCTTGTAGGTGTAATATGTCAAAATATACTCTACTATCATTATATTGAAAAAGAACACATTAAAAAAAGGGAAAAATTGTTGCTATTCTAGGTCAAAATAAAATACCAAACTAAGACTATTTTTCAAGAAAGATAATAAAAGCTAACTAAATAAATGAATAAGAAAAAAATGAAAACTAACTAAAACAAAGAAATGAAAAAGCAAAAAGACAAAATTCTCATAGTAAAGCAATAAAACCTATAATTAAGACTTACATTAAAGTGCTGGGGAGTGATACTAGCTATATTAGATTGTTACATTATGTATTATGTGCATGTACAAATATGTAACAATCTATCCCATCAGTATGTATAACTAAAATGCACCAGTTAAAAATGTCGGAAAAAATAAAGAACATTTTAAAAGAAAAAAAAAGACAAGTTGTTTAAAACATAAATAATTTAATAAAGATAAAATAGTTTTGAAAACTATAGAAACTAAGATTACTGAAAATTTATGCTGAGAGGCGAAGAAAAACACTCCAAAGAAAGGTAATTTATTTGATTTTGGGAATTTAAAACCTATTTATCTTTTAAATGTCATTTTTTAGTGTACCTTTTTGATGTGTTGGATCAGTGCTCTGCTTATGAATCCATACTCAGTCTAATCTGTACTATCAAAAACAGATTATCTTGGTTCTATTTCTAGTATTGACAAGTCTAAGGAATAACTTGGGCTATCTTCCTGATTTTTCCATTTGATATTCTGGCCCGCAAGTCAGAACGTAATAACAATAATCAATGTCATGCCACAGAAACATATGTGGGCAAGTTTGCTCATGTTATTTCATGATACTAGTTAGTGTTAGCTCAGTCTAGAATTTCGGAGATATAAAGAGCCTGGAGATGGATTCTGTAATACAAACTCATTTGTATAAGGCAAGGTATTAAGGTCTCCAAAAATGTCATGCAACTTGCCCTTAGTTCTACTTGCTTAGAGTGACAGAACTGATAATAGAATTCTGAATGCCTGCATGGTTTTCTTTCTGCAAAAGAGCAACCAGTTCTGATATTGAAAACTTAAAAAGGGAGACAGAGACAGAATGACAAAGAGAAAGACAAATGAGTTACAAAGAAATAGTGTATTTTGGCAAAAATCTCCCAGCTAACAATCAAATGAGAAAGGAATACCAATCTTCCACAGACAACTGAACAGAAAAGGCTACTGTGCCTATGTAGCCCTCAGGGGCCTCTCCTTGATTTAATTGCTCAATGAAATTGTCTAGGGTTAGAAAATCTCACAGAGCTACCACCAAACCAACATCAGGGGGATCAGACTCACTAGTCGAAGATGTTAAAAATGTTTGATGAATGAATAAATGAGTCAATGAATGATGAGTGCTTCGAAGCCCTATTATCTGCTCCCCCGTCGCCCCTACACTATGAAAGAGTAAAGGTACAAAATCTTCACCTTGCTTGCAGACAGGGGATTTACTTGTACTATTCTATGCCCCAAATCCATTCATTCCTTCTAAAATCATCAAAGATTGCTAAACAAAGCCCCAGAAACATCAGACTATTTACTGGAAGTTTATATTAACAGATATTATTAGTAGGGAGCTTTAACTATAATTTCCTCCAAGAGAAGACTGGCACACAGATTAAAGGACCAAAGAGAATCAACACTTCAAATTAACAGGAACCTACTGGAGTAAATCTGCAGAAACACTAAGTTATGAATGAGTCTGAAGTGATAACAATTGCCCTACATTTCAAAGCTCTAATAGGCCAGTCAGAAACTGGAAGAGTATTCCAGAACAGTCCTCCAACCAGCGGTGACATACAGCAGGAAACAGGGCCGTCTTTCAAGAGGATGTTGAAACAAGTTCATATCAAACACACTTAAATTTTTCAAATCAATTTAAGCTTCTTCCTTCAATCTAGAGTCTTTTTTTTCTAACATCAAAAGAATCAGATTTTAGTAACTTAAAAGAAAGCACTCTCTCTAGGTTTTTCACACTTGAATATTTTCACAGTCAAACAAAGAAATACCTAGGAACATAACAACTCAACCTTCCTGGTAACAACCAACCTGAAACTTGACCAGAATTTAAAACCATTTTGAAATGCTATCATCAGCTTAATTATAGATGAGTTAAACAATTCCTTTCTTTTGAGTGAATAGCTCACATTAACTAGAATTTTAGCATATACTATTTAAACCAGGATTAGAAGATGGTGAAAGATATTTTAAAAATTATATAAGATTAATTAAAAATTTCTTATCTCTTTGGGTTTTGAGAAGTCTAAAAGTAGGACTTAAAATAACCATTTTTGGGATTCTTGACCGTATATATCAGTTTATGCCATGTGTTAAAATTACTATGTCATGTGCTATTTTAGGAAAACGAGAAATCAAATTTATTCTTTAGTATAATAATTATGTTTTATTTAAAAATTTCTTCATGCTTTTGGATTTACATTATTTCTATAAAACTTCATTCTTAAAAATTGTTTGAGGGGCTGGGATTGTAGCTCAGCGGTAGAGCACTTGCCTCGCATGCGTGAGGCCCTGGGTTCGATCCTCAGCACCACATACAAAGCAATAAAATAAAGACATTATGTCCATCTACAGCTAAAAAAATATTTAAAAAAAAAAAAAATTGTTTGACCAATCCTTAAATGAACATGTCACTTCCTACTTACATTTTCAAGTCTACGAATTATCAAACAAATTTGCATTCCTTGGCTTTTTACCTGTACTTTCTAAGCAGTAAAGAGTTAGAACCATATTTATTTACTTCATGCCCCAGGGTTTACACTATAAATTCATTAGAGGAATCATCCAGAATGTAAAACCTATCTCTAAAGTGTTGCTTTCTGGTATAGTTAGGTTTCTTCAAATTTGTCCTTATATTTTTCCAGAAGGAAAATATTGACAGTGACACAAATGCCTTCTAGTCAAGTGACCATGTAATTTATCATCCAGACTGGTCCACCTTTGAGAGTAGAAGAGGGTGCTACAAATAATTAGTCCAGGACCACAGATTCAAGAGTTGTTTCAGTTAAGTCCACCTTCCTCCTTGGAGTCCAGCTAAGAGCAAATGTCCCCCCCCCCCCCAATTACGGCCTGCTGAGTGTCCTAGAAAGGTCTCTTGTGAGAAAGGCCTGTTAATTCCTCATCCCAGCACCTCATGTTCTGTTTCCACATTCTATGGAATCCTGTGCCCTCACTTACCCAACCACCATGTCCTTGGGTCCAGCATTCACAGTGCAGATTCCATCCTCACAGTGTTTTCCCACCAGGCTGTGGGCATGCAGGTGGATATTTTTTCCATTTGTGACCAACTGTACGATAACTTTTGCAGGTCCCACATAGTTGCAGATCTATATAAAGAAACACATTTAATAAGTTAGCTTATCTGACTATAAAGCCACATGAAAAAATGTATGATAAACTAGTAAGTATAAGAAGTAAAATACAAAATTATGCATATTCATACATATATGCCCATAGCTCTATTTTTAAATGTGGTGAATAAATGAAAGGATGGAAATAAACTGAAATGTTAAGATGAGTTAAACAATTATGTGTTATGTGGTGAGAAGATATACTCCAGGAAGCAGGCCTTCAGAGGACAGTGTGCACTGCTAAAGCTGGAACGGCACATCTTGGAGGATACTGTGCTGTCATGAAGTATCCCCTCCCCACTAAGCAAGAACGTGCTTTTTGTCTGAACCCTCATCACAATTTCTGGTTACAAAATCTGGGTTCAATGGGAAAGAACGGGTGACTAATGGAAATCAAAGGAATAAGGGAGATAAACAAAACAGTGCATCCTAAGCCTCTGTGATGTGATTAGGGACCTTGTCCAAGGACCTGGCTCTGAAGGTTGGATTTGAACACTCAAATTCATGGAGCTGGCTGACAGTCATCTATTGGTAATACCTGAGCATTCAGAAGTCCTCTCTGCCATGAGCTCTGATAATGAATTAACATATGTAACCACATATGCTCAGGTCACTGCTAAGTTTTTTCAATTAGAAAAAGGGCACTCCCTAACAGCAAATCCTTAGATTTCACACCTGTTTGGTTAGTTAGTTCTTATTTTATAAAATCAGATTTTTTTCCATTTAAGGCCACTTATCTTTTGTATTTGTGTATCCTTAAAATGAGGACAACAAAAAGAAAACAGCAAAGGCGTATGGACACCCTTTCTCCTGTAGTTGTTTATCTAGCCTATAAGTAGACCACAGACTCCTTCCTTGAGAAAGTCCCAGCAATGAAATCATACCAACAAAAAAGACCCATGGGCTTATTTTTACTCTTCTGAATCCTATTAAGTTAGAACCCAATGATAAATTCAGGCAAATTCTTGGAAATGCACTGTATCTCTGCAAGTCCTTCTGATATAAACTTGAGGTGGAACCTACACTTACCAATGAAACTTCCTGGAAAGAGAATCCTTTTTAACCAGCCTACTTCTACTATAAACATTGTCCACTGGATTCATATCCCACGGAGGCAGGATTGTCGTTAAGATTTTTCCAGTATGTGGTTTTCCTAATCCAATCTCTGATTGCAAGAATTGAAACATGTTCATTGCTGAGATTATTCCCCTGAGGACTGGGGAGAGATTTTGTCCCCCTGAGCAAAGGATAAGACTCCTCTAATAACTATGTAGCTCTGCTGGACAGTTTGGGCCTCTCTGCCTGAGCCTTGGTGCTGAGCTATGGCAGAGGTTAGTTCTGAACCCTCTTAACATGTACATATGATGTGGATGCCTCTACAAAAACTCATGTAGAAATTTGACCCCTACTGTGAGTATTAAGAAGGTAGAAATTTAATCCAACTATGGTATTGGATTTGGAACCTTTGGGAGGCGAGTAAAGTCAAATAAGCCACAGGTCATGGCCCTAATCCTATGGGGCTGTGACTTTCTAGGAGAAGATGCTTGAGCTAGGACAGTCTATCTCACCACATGATGTCCTGTGTTATCATGGGACTCTGCAGAGTTCCCACCAGACACAGAGTTGCCCAGTCTTGAACTTCTCAGCCTTTAGAACTATGAGTCAGGTGAACCTTTATTCCGTATGAATTATTTAGTCTGTATTATTTAGCTGTAGCAACAGAAAATGGACTAAGACATCCCCCCTCTCAAGGACCAAGGCCACTTGCTGGGGAGTGGCTTCCAGTCCTTGTAAAGCAAACTAATTACAAAGGGGGTTTCAGATTAAATTTGATTTTGACCACCTCAAAGCACAAATCAATTTCTTAGTCATAGCATTTAAAAACACTTCTGGGCATAAAGCTAATTATGAATTGTGCATGTTTCCCTATCTTATAATAGGCAGGAAGCCTTTGCCCTTGAGTGCAGGACAGGGAATGAGGAGTGCTGGATTTGTTCCAGGCTGAATGTACTCCCTGGATTCCTGATGCCAGTTCTGGGCCTCGCAATGACATCTGAAATCAGTCTTCTCTAATGAACAGTAAAAGAGCACTAAATAAACCAAGTAACTTCACTTCTAAGGTAACAGTGAGCACAAGAACAACAGAATGAGGTATGATAAAAAGCTTCACTTGGGTGAAACCAGGCAGTCCTTCCACCTGAGTGTGACACCAGGACTCAGTGATTAACCCGGCTGCCGTGGACATTTGGACCCTTTCATGTTACTGCTATGAGGCAGTTACTCACGAGCACTGATGGGAAGAGGTGGGAGGTGTGTTCACAAAACACTCACATGTTTTTCTTACGATTACTTCATGCCAGAAGGGTGGCAAGAATGAGGAACTGGGTAGTCTCTGAGGTAAAGGACCTGAAAGATTTGCCAGTGACTAATGTGCTGTTTGATCCATTTGAAAGAGTCCAACTCAGCATAGCAACGTTTGGTTTTTACACAGACCACAGGGCAACGACAGGGAGGCCCCTGGGCTTTGTGGAATTTCCAAAATACTAACTGAAAGAAGAAAGCTGAAGTGTGGGGACAGACAAAAATGATACTATTTGCAAGTGATATGGAACATGAAGGAAGACCTTGGCAAGCTAACTCCAGGGATACCATCCTTCATAAAATGCCATGACTGAGAGGTATTTGCAATTGATTCAGAAATTCATTTATTCTATGGAAAATTTGTTTTCATGTTTTCCCTTTCACTTCTCAGAACAGTGACTCCTTTAAAAATTAAGTTTATAGAGAGCAACTGTATTTGTTAGAAAAGTTTTTCTGAGTCTGTATATGACAAACTTTTGAACAGTACTGGCTTAAACATAAATTAAGCTTTCCAATATAGCCAAGGAGACAAAGGTGAAATTACTGAGAAGTCAGCTATGCAGAGACACTGGAAGAGCACGGGCATTAGGGGCAAGCAAGCCGTGTGACCCTTGCTCAGTTTCCTCACCTGTAAAATGGGATCAAAGTAGCTTAAAGGATTGTGGTGAGAACTGCCCATATTAATCACTCAAAGCTTTCAGAATAGTGCTCAGCAAATTGCTGTATACAAGTGTTGGCTGAGGGCTTATTTATTACTGTCATGTGCTCTTCCACCTACAGATTGTTTGATAATACAACTGCCCTGAGATGACTTTTTAAAACATCCTTTTTAAAAGTGGGTGGCAGAATGAACAACCAATTCACACCCATTCTATTCCTAAGGTAAGTCTTTTATCCCGAGTCACCAGGCTTTTTAAATTTTCTAGTAATAACAATGTTTTTATACTAACATCTGTCATTGTTGGGGGTTCTCAGGCTTTCTTGGCTTCCTTGATGAAATTTAAGACTTTCTTCCAGAAGCTTTGGGACTCACAGATTACATCTGCTTTTCAAATAAGAGTAGAATCCAGCAACTCAGGAGGCTGAAGTGGGAGGATAAAGTTCAAGGTCAGTCTGGGCAATCTAGTGAGACCCTGCCTCAAAATAAAATATGAAATATAAAAAAGGGCTGGGGATGTGGCTCAGGGTAGAGTAGCCCTGGATTTAATCCCCAATACTCCCCTCCCCCCCGAAAGAACTAGAAACCAAGGGTGTTGGTAATATTGATCTCAGTCAAACCACCTACTTTCATTTAAAATAATTCTGTCATACTGTGGAGAAGCACTTTCTGGTTGGTTCTTCAAAGTTGGCTAAAAGAAGTAGCCTAGAATGAACCACCAGAAGAATGAGAAGTTATTCCCAGTTATGTATGATGTGTCAAAATGCATGCTACTGTCATGTATAACTAATTAGAATAACAATAACAACAAAAAAAGTAGTCTAAGTATTTTTTAGGAATCGGAATTTGAGGGGCTGGTTATAAGAGCTCAGTTGGTAGAGTGCTTGCATCGTATGCACAAGGCCCTGGGTTCAATCCCCAGCACCAAAACAAAACAAAACAAACAAACAAAACCCCCCAGAATTTGAGATATCCAGTTTCCTCTCTGGGTAAATTTGGCCAAATCACATTGGCAGAAAGTAGAGGCAGCATGAATGTAGGATGTGACACATGAAATTGCTCTTCTCTGCTTAGATTTTCCTGTGAAGTGATAATGACGATGATGACAGTGAAGAGGAGGAAGGGAAAAGTCCACACTTGTCACCTGACTTTGTACCTGACTTTTGTTCTCTGCCACACAGCTGAAGAACAATGCAGTGAAGTCTAAAAGCTCCTGAAGCCATGCTGCTGGGCTCAGATCCCCCTCTGTCATTAATGAGCTTGCTAACAGCTAACAGATGATGGCTATCATCTCTGGGGTTCAGTTTTTCCATCTTTAAAAGCACCAATACGCTTGCTATTTTAGGGTTGTTGATACAGTGCTTGGCACCTACTGGGATTGGCAATCCCAAATAGAGATCCTCTCTTCCAATGGGGCTGTAACTTCACTGATAACTAAAACTCATCCATTTATTCAGTGAGCCCCTTCTAAGTGTCCCACACACTGTCGTGCATCAGGGAGGGAAGGGACACTCTGTGAGTGCAGAACAGGTCTGAACCCTGTTCTTACGGGAAGTAGAGAGTGGAAGTGATACCAATCAAAAAATCTCACAAACAAATGCAAAGGAATAAATGTGAAAAATTTATCAAAGAAAGATCTGTGTTTTGACCTGGTCAGGAAGTTAAAAGCTTTCTGAGAGAGTAAATAAGGGCTGAGATCTGAAAGAAGAGTAAGAGTCTAACAAGAAAAGGAATGGGTAGGGGCCAAACGGGTTGAGAGTATTCCTGGCAGGGAGAAGAGTACATGCAAGGGCTCACAGGTGAGTCCCCTTGTGACTGACTCCTCACACTTTCTTGCTGCCACTGTACAGATGTTCCTTCTACCACCCAGGTGTCTTTTCTTTTTCCAGCCAAGAACTATCCACTCCTCCAAGAGATCTAAAATCTGAATTTTTCATGATATCCTCCTTGCCATTTTAGCTCACTAAGGCCCCACTACTGTCCCTGTTTGGGGACTGTGATTGAAGGGGTGGGAAAATCATATGCAATCAACTACTAAAGGGTCATTGTTACCTGTTAACCCTCAGGCCATCTCCATCTATACTGGCTAACTTGTTGTGTTTTCAGAAGATGGAATATGCTGAGTCAGTCAATCCCCACAATAGCCCGAGAGTGGGGTGGGGTCAGCAGTGGTACCCCATTCCACAGCTGAAGGAAAGGAGACTCAATAAGATGAAGTAAATTGCCATAGTTCCTATACATGTAGTGACTGGGCAGTTCCTTGAGCTTGGGTCTGTCCACTTCCAAGTCCATTCACATCTTCCATTACACTGTGCTTACCCCTTGGCTCAATCACTTTTGTATATGTCCAAACTCTTTGGTGTTCTCTAGCTCTACTTTGCCTACCACAGTGCTAGTACATGACAGTTATTCCTGAAAACCCTGTTTGTTTGTTATTGTTGGTGTGTGCTGTGAGAAAGGAGGTCTCAGAGATAATTGTGAGAGGTGGGAAAGTTCTCTTGTCCCCTTGAAAGTCTCCTTCATTTAAAAAATCATGCTATAGACATGAAACCATACATTGACTCTTTTCTGTTAGGTTGCAAGTCAGATTATAAGGACAAAAGAGAGGAAGAAAAAAAAAAGGAAAGAAACAAAGAATATTATTTTGCTTCTTCTCTCATGGATGAAAAGTAGTCAGTTCTTACTGTTCTTCGTTATTTATTATTTGTACAACCAGAAAGTAGAGATTAACTTCATTAAATGACAGAGTACAAAGCTGTGTGTAATGTAGTTACTGGCATAGGAAGATGCTCAGTAAAGTTAGTATCTTCTTTCTCTCTAAAGCAGAAGATTTCAAGTTTTGAGATTAATTCCTCCCTTTCCTTGCTCCCAGCTCTGTGGCCCTACACAAGTTAGAGAAGTTCCCTGAGCCTCAAGCTCCATGTCTACAAAATGGGCCAATGATGTGCCACAAGAGGGCCATTGTGAGGACTACATGGTGCCTGGCAAGTGGTAGGTGCCATGGAAGTGTAGATTTTTTCCAGTCTCTCTCTCTCTCTCTCTCTTTTTTTTTTTTTTACAAAGCCTCCTGTAAGCCTCCTGACAACACTGTGAGGTAGGCAGGATTGGCACTCTTACCCACATTTTGCAGATAAGAAAACAAGTTTAGACAGACTGAGTAACAAGTGACATAAATCCTAAATCAGACAACCAAGACACAGAGGACTCTGAAATTCTTTCTAGGAGTCTTGTGAATATTAGTGTGGTATTCTCAGTAAGGTATGGGATGACATGAAAACATCCTCTTTGATCCACTTACTGTTTTCCAGTAGTGCTCATGAATTTGCATTGATTTACTGACGTTCTTTTACCTTGTTTAGTGCCCTACTTGATTGACCAATGGTAAATATGGCTTAAGATGTTAGGCTGGGTGGAGAATGGTAAACCACCACATCTCAATACCACAGGCTAAAAGGGACTCATCCATGACACGGAGAGGATGAGTAAAATCTCTATCTACATATAACTCTACTCTGAAAGTTTAATTTTTTTGTGTGTCACATGCTAACCTAGGGTTTCCTTTTTTAGATTTTATTTTAATTTTCAGTTTTATGACATCAGATATACTTGTTTATAATTCATGCTTCTTTCAGAAAATCATGTACAAGAAATACACTATTGTTAACTACCAGAACTGCTGGGGGTCTTGCACCTCAGTCAGAATCGATACTGCATTAACAAATTATAAATAAATCTTCACCTTTGTCCAGTCAATTAACCATGATTGCAAAAGGACATGGGAGAAGTACAGTTGGCAATTTTTGGATGATAGAAATGTTAGAAATGTTCATACATAAGGCAATTTTTGCCAGTTGGGTGCATTCTTAAGCAGACAATAAAGTATAACACAGTGAAATTCTGGTATCATTTCTCTTTTATATTTCTTACTCTCCTTACATAGATTCTCAAATTCTGTTTTAGAACCAGGTATAATATATATAATATCAAGTCAGGTCCTCAAAAGATACCCCAAATCTGACCACTTCCCACATAACACTGCCACTTAGTTTCAAGCCGGCATCCTCTGTCTCCTATGTTTTTGCTTTTAACTAAGTTTCCTGGGCCTGTTCTGCCTCCCCACGACTGATCTGCCCGAGCAATCCTGTCCAAGTCAGGTCATGCCAAGGCTTGTCACCCCTCTGCTCAAAACTCTCCAAAAATGAAAGCTGTTGAATCTGTGATTGGCACAAGGGAGCTCATTATACTCTTCTGTGTATATATGATTAAAAATCTCCATGTGGAAAAGCAAAACAAAATGAAACAAACCCTCCAATGCCTCTCCATTCTAAGAACCAAAGTCTTGTAACAGCCAATGAGGCCAGAGGCTGCATGACCCCCCATTTCCTCCCTGACTTGGTTTCTCACACGCTTCCATGCAGTCACATCAGCCTCAAGCTGTTCTTGAACTTGCAGGTGACCTGGGAGCTGCTGCACGTGCTGTGACCTCTGCCTAGAACGCTCTATCCCAGGACATCTACGTATCCCTTACCTACCTTTAAGCTCTGAGTAACTGCCAATTCTCAGGAGGCTTTCCTTACCTACCCTGACCACTCCCATCCCCTATTTTGCTCCTCTCCCTATTTTATTTTTCTCTGTACATTAACTGCCATTTAATATATTACATATTTCAAGTGTTTTAATTTTTGCTTCTCTTCTCCATCAGGTTGCAGGCTCTTTTATGAGTGAAAACACTGATTCCTCCCCTCTCGTTCCCCAGGACCTGGAGTAATGTTTGTTACATTGTGGACATTCAATAATAAGTTCTTCAGTGAGTGCATGATTAAATAATTAAGACATGATTAAAAAGGTATTTAGAGGCTGTGGCTGTGGCTCAGTGGTAGAGTGCTTGCCTAGCATGTGTGAGGCACTGGGTTTGTTCCTCAGCACCACATAATAAAAAGTAAATAAAGTCATTGTGACCATCTACAACTAAAGAAAAATATTTTTAAAAAGTTTTTTTAATGAAGGTAGTTTACTGAAACATATAGTTGTGTTAGGCAAGAGAAAATTAGAAAGACTATATTCTTTCTTTTATTATTTTGTCTTTAAAAAGATGGCTAGACCCAAAATAGTCTCTCAACAGGTGATTTAAAATAGAATGTGGCCACCCTGTACCACCGTAGAAGACTGGCCTATGCTGGTGGAAGGATGTCTAGCTAGGGACTCCGGTAGCTGCCATGACCTATGGACAAGAGGAATTGAACCTTGAAGAGATAGGAGTTCCAGCAGCTGTGGGGCAGTGAAGGAAAGGTGACTTTTAAATCATCACCCTTGGAATATCTAGGCAGCAGCTCTCCTCTTGGATCCCAGATGCCCCTTGTACATCACCCTTGCCACCCTAACTGCTGCTGCCCATAAGGCATTCTCCCTTGTACTGGTGAGGCTTGGCACCAGCCTCACGCATTTCCTCTATGCCGTATCTTAGTTCCCTCAGGTATCCAGGATTCACATTTCTGGTCCATCCAATTTCATAGTCCCTCATTCTTTAAAGGAGAGTGTTTCTCCCTTATGTGGCTGATAGGAATCTTACCATGGATCTTATCAAAGGATCCTACCATGATGTGGTGTAGGGCTATCCCTCCAAGATCACAAACTAATGGACTCTCTTTCAATAAAGAGCACAGGCTTTGGAGTCAGATGGACCTGGCTCTGAACCCTGAGTAAGTTACTTAACCTTTTCTACTTATTTTTGTTGTTGTTGTTGTTGTTGTTGAAATGTGAACACAAATGTACAACTTATGAATTTTCATGAAGATTAAGGAGACAAAGTGTTTAGTACAGTTCTTGATTCAGAGAAGGCATGAAATAAATGACAGCAATTGTTATTTTTCTCTACCTGCCTCAACAGACACCTGCAGTGGAGATTTGCTCTGATTTTAATGAGGAGGTAGAGGCCACAATTGTGTGAGTTCCTTTAACCTTCCTTCTCCTTAACACCCTGCTACTTCATATATTCCCTGCTAATTCAGAGAAATGTTAAATGTGTTCCCTTTTCCAAGAATAACCACTCCGATGTTTATACCAGACTTTGTCCTCCCTCCTCTCTGAGAGGTTCATCCTTTCCCTCAGTTTCCAGACAGGCATGCTCCTCTTCCTTATTCTAAAAACAACCCTTTCCTGATGAGGAGGATGACTTTCAAGCCAGCCACTACACCAAGAAATGATGACCCATTCTTTCATCTGATGTTTTCTGGATCCGATGAGAGATCCAATGAGAGATGAGAAAAGATTCTGCTCATACCTGCTGGGATGGTTGCATTCTCTTTCTCTCTCCCAAGTATGCAAGAAAATCTCTAATTACCCAAGTGGAACCATCTACTTCATCTGCAGCCTTTTGTAAATTAACTAATTCCCCTATTCTTAAAAAAAACAAAGTGCTTAAAGGTCATGACTGACTTCAAGTTTCCAAACCCACTAGTTACTTCTTATTTTTTCACCCCACTTAATATCTCTGAAGCACGGGATGTGTTACCATTCCCTCCTCAATCTCCCCCCTCCCACATCACTGGCTGCTTTGGCTAAGGCACTCTTCTCCTTCCCAAGCAGAAGTCTCACCAGAGATTGCTTGTTGGTCCATTTCTAATATTTACCATGACCACCTTCGACACCTATCAACTCTGAACTTACCTGTCTACTCCATGTAGATGACAACGACATTTAAATCTCATGTTCTCACCATTCTTTTAACCATATTTAACATTTCACCTACTCTCAGGACATCTTTCTATCTATAGCACCATTACAACTCTGTGCCCAAGGCTAGACTAAACACCTTCCTCCTCAAGCCCATTCCACTTCTGTTAAATAGCACTATCAGCTTCTAAGCAACTGCATGGAAACTCTTCTATCATCTTGAATTGCTCTGCTTCTTGTCTTCTGTGTTTAATCAATGGCTAAACTTCAGGCAAGTGGTGCCTCCAAAATCTCTGCATGTGTCTCTTTTCTCTATTCTCATTGCCTTAGTTTACCCATCTTAGCTTGAACTCTAAATGTAACTTCTGCAGAATCACTGCAATTCTTCTAAGTGGTGTCCCTGGGCCTTTTCCTTCTCAAACTACTAAATTTATATTCCTGAAGCACATTGCTGATTATGATATATATTAAAACTTCTATTGTCTACCTATTTTCACAAAAAGGTTAGTCTATATTCTTTTTTTTAAATATATTTTTTAGTTGTTTATGAATCTTTATTTTATTCATTTATTGTTTATATGTGGTGCTGAGGATCGAACCCAGTGCCTCATGCATGCTAGGCAAGCGCTCTACCACTGAGCTACAGCCCCAGCCCTAGTCTATATTCTTGCATGATCTTCCCTATTATATCTTTCTGGCCTTATTACCACCTGTCCTCTCATGTATTCTTTATTCCAACAGAATCTCTCACTATTCCCCATTTAAGCTCAGAGATTTCTATTTTTGTTACTGATTTTTCTGCTCAGGCTATTTTCTTTAGATTATCTATGTTTTCAAACATCTACCTTTCTCCTCAAGATCCATCACAATTCCCTCAAATATTCTATAATCAACTAGCTAACTTCCAGAAATTTATCTTTGCTTAGAGATATTAGATCATTTATTCTTCGACTAAAAAAAAAATATTGTACTCACCAGGTCCCATGCAGAAGCTACTGGTTATACAAGGCTGGGTACAAGCAAGATATCACTGTCTTTCAGACATTTAAGGGCCTATCTTAGCTCCTCAGTTCAACTGATCAATCTTTAAGGATAGTGACACTAATTCTATTTCCCAACCCTCTGCACAGAACCGGTAGCTGATGAATCAATATTTGTGAAAAGAACTAATCATGGGCACCAGGTTACACTGAAGGAGAGAGCCGAAAAGTGGTCAACTGCCCCGAACAGCCTTAGGGCCACCAGGCCATCTTCCTTTAAGGACTGTTGAAGCATCTCTATCCTGATGGGTTCATTTCAACCATCTGATTGCAAGGGATCCCTAAGGATTTTCTGCCAAGTCCCAGCAAAGGTGAGTAAATGAAGCCAATTAACTTGTGAAGTTTTACTAACTCCTTGGCTTGATACCCGAACTGGGAACACCTAGCCTTGGCACAGTAATATCCAAGAGGATTATTTTTTGAAGCCCTTGTACTCTCTTAGCCATTTACACTTAGAAAAATAACTTTCACTTCCAGAGAGGCTGGCAGCAGAAATGCTAAAACATCTTTAATTTTCCTAAGTTTAACTCTCAGGTGGAATTCAACCCTGAGGCACAATTTCCTAACTGTGCTGGGGCTTGGCCAAGGTGGCAGAATGAGTGGAAAACAACCATAAAGAGTTGGAGTTGGTGCTAGATGAAGCAGAATTGAGATGGGGCAGAGGAGAAGCCCAACCTGGGCTGCAGGCCCCGTGTCCATGTCATCTGGACACGCACCTCACATCTCACTGCCAGCAAACTCTGCCAGGGTAGCCACAGGCAGGCTTCCCATCAGCGTCCCCGAGACACGCTGTCATTCTCCCACTGGCAAAGAGTCCCAGCCCCAGAGTGTCAGTTTACGCTTCTGAGTCATTCGAAAATATCTAGAAGTGCAAAATCAGGAAACTTTGTTTCAGGTTGTACTTTGTTTTCAAGTCTGATTCCAGGTTTGGAGAAAGCATTTTGGATGTTGATGAAGAGTCTGAATAAGTTGGGTTTAATTTCACTGCCTCAAAATTCTCCAAATTTGAGAATGTTCAAAATTTCCATATGGTATAATAGGAGAATGTTTCCCTTTATACTAAATACATTTGTGTTAGGCAAATCATTTCCTGAATACGGCATACCATGCTTACTTTCCTCAAAAATATTCTAACTTCTTGTTCACTTAGAGGCCTGGCTGAATTCTGCAAATTTTAGGTAAGAACATTTGGGTTAATTTTCAGTGCTGCAGTAGGTGGCTAAGGTTCTAGTCACCAGTTATTGCTATGATCTTGCATGAGTCACCTAGCCACTTAGCCACTTTGAGCTTTTTTTTTTTTTTTTTTTTTTTTGTGGTGCTGTGGATCAAAGCCAGGACTAGGCAAGCACTCTATCACTAAACTACACCCAAAGCTCTATTTTAATTAATTAATTAATTTTGCGGTACTGGGAACTGAAACCAGGGGTACTCTAACACAGGGCTACGTCCCTCGCCCTTTGAAATATTTTATTTTGAGGCAGGGTCTCACTAAATTTCTGAGGCTGGCCTTAAACTTGCAATCCACCTGCCCCAGCCTCCAGAGTAGCTGGGATTACAGGTTTGTGCCATCACACATAGCTATTTGGGCCTCTTAATTCTTTGTTTATAGAATCACTTATTTTCCAGTTCTAAAAGTCTATGATTCCTAGTCATATATATAAGACACACATAGGACAATATGCAAAGATCACAATTTCAAACTGCAGAAAAAGAAAAAGGAAGGAAGAAGGAAGGAAGGAGGAAGGAAAGACTTTAACACCATAGAATTTTGGAGATGGAAAAACTTTATAGATAAACTTAATTTAAAAATTGTGAACATTTTAAATACATTTTACCACAATTACAAACTGAGAAAACATACAATCAACACTCAAATTACCTGTTGTAATGGGGCCTCTGGTAGCATGGAAAATCAAAATTTAGAGACAAAGAAAAACCTTTATGTTAGGCAAAGATTGTAACTTTTGTCATTAAAGATGATACTGAGTACCCAAAGTGTTTATTTTCAACAAATCCAAGGAGTGCCCTGCCATGGGTCATTAAATGCTGATAATAAAGAACTGTCTGTTCTGGGATATGTCAGAAATGCTTCAATTATACAATGGTAGGAGGCAGGGTGTCAGACAAGCCAACAGAATAACAAATTTTAATGAAAAAATTTTTAAAAATTCCTTTTGAATAACTTAAAAATAATTAGAGGGACTGAAACACAGGTATGATTGAAATAACTCCAAAATAAATATTTTAGGTCTCTGACATTTATTTTTTTGAAAACATAAATTATTAATATAAATTTGTAATTTTTTACCATTCTTTTAGAATGCTTTTTAAGTCTCTTAACACATTGTATGTGGTGGTGGTAGTGGGGTGCTGGTGGTAGTGGGGTGCTGGGGATGGAACCCAGGGCCTCCTGCATACCAGGCAAGCACTCTACCACTGAGCTACATCCCCGACCTTCAACACATTGTTTTTCTTTTCCTTTCCTTTTTTCTTTTTCTTTTTGGTACTAGGAATTGACCCAGGGTGCTTTACCGCTGAGCCACCCCCCAGCCCTTTTTATTTATTTTGAGACAGGGTCTCCTGCCTCAGCCTCCCTGATTCACTAGGATTACTTACAGGCATTCGCCATGATGCCTGGCTAACATGTTTTTCAATCAAAGCTAATTTGAGATAATGAAGGATATCTCTGACCCTGTGATGCTGAAACTCGTCTGAAATTAAACATGACTGATTCTTTGTGGAGGCAGAGAGACGCCTCATACTTTTCTTGCTTGTTCAACCTACTCTATCGCCTTCACTGAAGCCTGCTGGCTAGAGGAGCAGTGAGGCTTTCTATGACTGACAGGACTTAGAGACTCCTTCAGTCTGGAATTTAATTTGTATCATAGTAAATACAGCTGCCTTGTAGAAGAATTTGGGCCACTATGGGAAGAAGACAATGAGCTGGTCCTTCCTTTAGAAGGAAAGTACATAAGATAAAGAGCACTTGAGCTATTCTCCTGTGATTTCCTCTGGAAATCCCCTACTAAATTAGGAGAATTACAAGTGAGTAGAACTGGGAAATTTTCTTTGTCTGATTTTTTGGTGTCACTTTAATTGTCATGTCACACCCCCAGACACTAGTACAGCAAAAAAGAAATCATCCTCTAAGTGTCAGACTGAGGTTAACCGAAATATTGTACCATCTGCATACTATGATGTAAACAAAAGTAGGAAGGGGGAAACACCAAAATTTCTACCAACTTCTAGGATAACATCAGCCAGTAACTTAAAGCATGATAGTACTTTAAACTAGAAAAAAAAAAAAAAAAGCCCTTTCAGGTCATAAGTATAATGTTTAGCTTGTATAAATAGATTAAAACACAAGTATATAAAATAAGTCACACATTTTGAGCCTTGGATAAAATGGTTTGTAAGCTACTGGTTTCTATCATTTTGGGGACTTTTCAGAAAATTTAAACTGCCCTATTATCAAACCTTGTTTAGCTGTTGTTATAAAGTTATGAATTATGAAGCAAAATTCTTTCTAAAGACAAAGGGGAGTGGGGGGTAGAGGATGGATGGAGGGCAGGAGGGAGGGAGGCAGGCTGAATTGACTGGCTAGTTGTAAAGGGTCTTAGCACAGGTAGCTCTCTACCCTGTAGTCTTCTAGTTAATTTTTGAACCGGTAAAGTGGCAATGAACTCACTTCATCCCGAGGCTATGCATTCCATCCGCAGGCAGCTCTGACTCTCCCTGACAACTGAAACCCCACTCTCCTGGGGCTCCTGCTTATGGCTCCCGATTCAGCCCTCCAGTGACAGGGCATATTTCATCCTTCTTTCCATAACCGCCATTGAACTATTCAAAGACAAGCAGACAATCCTCCAGGCTGTAAATATTCTCGGGCACAATAACCATGCCCCATTTCAGCAAAGTCTGGTGGGTTTCTATCTCTATCAGTGTGGGCCCAGCAGCGGGAATGATCTTTCAATAGAATGTGAGACTACCACCTCCTTGGTCTTATATACTGTACTTTTATTAAAGCAGCCTAAATTCCTTGTTTGGCAGTCATATGGTCTTGTTGGCTCATGTTGAGTCTATTATTAACTATAACTCCTAGGTCTTTCTGGACGCATTGCTGCTAAATCATCTCTCCCACCCTGTACCTGTGATAATTTGTTTTCTGGATGCATGTATCTCTTTTAAACATCATTATCTAAGAATTTGGCACTTTGCCCTAGCTTTTAAAGATCAATTTAAATTTAAATTATTTGCTATCATTTTATGTCACTTGAAAATTTGTTAAGAACCTGAAAAGGGCTCAAGATTGAGGAAATATATTAAAGTAGTGGGGTAAGACCCTGGGGTTCATCATTGGGAATGTCCCTCCAGGTTGTATGTCACCAGCATGGGACATATAGTTAAACTCTGAAGTTGCAAAATAGTAATCTTCAGCATCTCACCATCTCACTATTTTAGAAAGCCTGTCCCAGAAGATAGTGCAGCAGGGTGATATGATCTGCTCTTGATAGAGTATTGAAACTATACCCCTCGTGGCCAACAGGGGAGGTGATCTTAGGAAGGTGCATTTCCCCTAGTCTTCCCCAACACACATACACATTCTTCCAGCAATTCCTGGGAATACCAGGAATCTCTTAATACCATCTCACATGTGCCTGCTTCTTGGCTATTCCATATGCCCCTGGGGCAGAGAGCTGATCACATTCAAGTGTGTAACCACAGAGGCCAGCACTGTGCCCGGCAGGTGGTGTACCCTGAACAAACCACATGCTACAAGAACATGAGGTAGGAAGGCTGACCAACAAGGCTCTGATACATACAAAGGGAACATTCGGGGTATGGATGAGTTCAGGTTTCTGAAATAACCATTTAGGATGCACTTTAAATCAAGGCTCTACTCACTGGGTTTTATTTTTCTATTTTTAAAAGTAATAAAACAACTTGACTTTACAATAATTTCTAAGGGCCTAGTTAATCTTACATAAATGAAAGATTATGTGAGACTTAGAAATGCTATATTCAAAAATAAAATTAAATCAATAGGGATGAGAAAATTCCTGAAATTTGACACAAAGATTTAGCTTAACTCTGTAACCTAATGAAAATTAACTACCTAGAAGGAAAAAGTAATAATCCAAGGAAACATTGCTCTGAAAATCCTCTGTTGAATATATCTGGCTAAAAGAACTACAAATAAATTTTGAACCATATTTAGTAAATTTGTAGCTAGAATTGGCATTGGTACAGTAATTCTAAAACTATACTACCTTTCTATTAATGTGCTTGTGTATATTACAGGGTTCAGCAAATGAGTAAGTACACTGCCATCACTGGCAACAGTGTTTCTCATCATCTAAGAAAGACACAAATATGGCATGGGGAGAGGGTAGGAAGAAGCCTGTGGTGTTGGGATGGCATTAGTGGTGTGGATTAGAGTATGAGCCTGAGATTCTTAAAAAAATCAATTTTCTGTCCAGGCACAGTGGTGCATGCCTGTGATCCCAGTGGCTCAGGAAACTGAGGCAGGAGGATCACTAGTTCAGAATTAGCCTCAGCAAAAACAAGGCACTAAGCAATTATGTGAGATCCTGTCTCTAAATAAAATGCAAAATAGGACTGGGGATGTGGCTCAGTGGTCAAGTGCCTCTGGGTTCAATCCTCAGTACCCCCCACCCCCCAAAAATCAATTTTCTAGCTTTAATGAAAGAATCTAGAAGAAATTTCTCTGGCAAAAGGAATGAAGGCTTCTTAGAGAAATGAATGATTCCAGGACGGAGCAGGGAAAGTAGAGGGTGAACACAGAACAGCACATGGTTTCAGAAATAAGCACTTCAAAAATGGGTGGGACATGTCAAAAGGGCAAGGGAGCTACTTCCTCCGCCACATAGCAACTGGGTGGGTTTAAAGGGAGAATTAGTGGGGAGGTAAGAAGCACTTAGGCCTCTGTATCTACGTGTGCTGGCTTCTGTGAGATGGAAGGCTTCCACTGGCCAAGACTAGGACGATTTAGGAATCAATGAATAGTGACAAATGGCTTACAGTATCCTGAGTAACAAGAGAATCCATGATTGCATTTATCTGAAATGCTTGAGAGCAGAAATGTTTCAGATTTTGAAGCATTTTGGATTTGGGACTATTTGCATAGATTTTATCAGTTTACCATTCTAATTTAAAAATCTGAAATCTAAAATGCTCCCAAATCTGAAACTCATGGCATATACATTTATATAGGTGTGTATATATATATGCATATATATACACACATACAAACATATATATATGTATATATATATATATATATATATATATATATATATATATATATATAATGCATAAAACCATGAGAGTAGGGAATGAAGAAAGAGAAACTGTTTTGGTTAAGTTATCCATCTACCTTGTTTCTTACACTAAAAATTGAAATAATATTTCCCTTGTAGATTTGTATGAGAATTATACAATACCTGGTACACAGTGAGAGTTTAATAAATGAGAAATGGAAACAGCACAACATGTTTCATGTGATTTCTATTACTAATTGAGGCACTAATTGAGTGCCCAAAGAATGAAAAGTACTTCAATTTAATTCAGCAAATAATTATTACACATCTACTAGCCAGAGATGATATAATGAAGCATAAGACATGGTTCCTGCCCTCAAGAAATACACTCTACAGATGAGGAGACAGGCCTGTAAGTAACTGAAGCAATATAGGCCCACAGCAATGAGACATGCAAGGGTACCATGGCCCACTATGGAGGCATACTAAGAGGTCGCCTGTCCCAGTTGACTGAGTGAGGGCAAATCAGGGCAGACCTTCTGAAGGAGTCGTTCCACTGAAAAAGACATCATGAAAATATACAAGAAGTAAATGAAATGACAAGGAGTGGGAAATAAAGCTGGGGAGAGGGGGCCAGAATTTGTGGGTGCAGTGATACATCTCTGTAATTCTAGTGGCTTGGGAGGCAGAGACAGGAGCATTGCAAGTTTTAAGCCAGCCTCAGCAACTTAGTGAGGCCCTAAGCAACTTAGCGAGTCCCTGTCTCAAAATAAAAAAGGCTGGGGATGTGACTTGGTGGCTAAGAACTCCTGGATTCAATCCCTGGTACCAAGAAAAAAAAGTATAACAAACAAAATCAGAATTCATAAGAAATGAGGAATACTTATAAAAGGAAAACTTAATGGACAGTAAAAGGCAACTCAATGGCATAACATATTCCCAAAACATAAAGACCTTAATAGAGAGGATAAATCTGGGTCCAGCAGGATTATCAAGACAGGCCTCTGGAGCCTTCTCCTCTTTGGACAAGAAGAAATGGATGGATTCAGAGGCTGGCAAAGATATTGTGCACAAACGCAGCAATGAGAAGCTGTGTGTGATGAATGAAATGGCACACAGCCATTTATGTATGTATGTATGTATGTATGTATGTATTTATTTATTTATTTACTGGGGATTGAACTCTGGGGTACTCGACCACTGAGCCACATCCCCAGCACTATTTTCTGTTTTATGTAGAGACAGGGTCTCACTGAGTTGCTTAGCACCTCGCGTTGCTGAGGCTGGCTTTGAACTCGCGATTCTCCTGTCTCAGCCTCCCAAAGTGCTGGGATCACGCTCATGTGCCACCGTGCCCGGCTCACACACAGTCATTATTAAGAATAAGGCAGATATTCAAACCTGGCAAAGCACTTACCATGTGACAGGTACTGCTTTTTATAAAACTATTCATTTAATCTTGCCAACAACACTGTCAGGTAGGTGCTGTTTTTATTCTGGTTTTACAGAGGCACAGAGAAGTTAACCAACTCACCCAAGTTTACACAGCTAATTAGAGGACAAAACTGAATCTGAACTCAGGGTAGCCTGCTTCTGAGTTTTCTGTTAATCACTTTGCAATCACACCTCCCTAGATGTCTAAGGGATTCTAAAGAATGCTTAAAATTCACTAAGTGAAAGAATCAAGGGATGGAATATTTTATAGATTTATAAAATTTATGTACACACATATGCTTATTGTTTATGTCATATATATTTGGATGCATAGTACACATGTGCTTACAAGAATATACATATGTATGCAAACTTTGTAAATGCATGGAATATTTCTGGAAGCCTACTCAAGAAATGTTTAACAGTGCTTCTTTCCAAGGAAGAGAGGGATCTTGGATAAAAGAGAAAGTTGCTTTTCACTATTCTTTGCATTACTCGAATTTTTGTTAAATGCAGGTGATGTTTGTAAATAAATTAAAAACTAGTTCTTACTTAACAAGAAAAAAAAAAAAAGTCATGCTTTGGGGATAGCACCAAGAAGATGTTTCCTAGAGAGGTAGAACACAGGATCACACAATCAGTGATGAAAAAGGTTTGGAAGTCTTAGGAGATGGTGGGAAAGAGAAATTATTTGATGTTATTTCTGAATTTTACCAGTACATGGATCTCTTGTTTGGAACACACAAACCCAATTCAGCCCATGTTTGTGGTGCAGCTAAGCCTACTTCCAGAATCAGTGGTGGAGCCTCGGAATGTCTGTCAAGGAAGTCATTGGGTCCCACATTCCCTATCTTCAGTGTTACCTTCAGAGGTGGGTTGTCAAACAACTCAGACCAACCAGAACCTAGAAACCACCAGTCTCAGATCTCTAAAACCTCTGTTTCAGCTTCTAGGAAAGCATATTCTTTGCTGCAGGGCTCAGGTGCTCTAGAGTGAACCTAGAGCTGCCATGAGGGCCACCTTCTAAGCTGCACGTGAAGCCCATGCCATGGAAGCCAAACCGTTATCATTTCAGCTCTGAATTCAGTAGAGTTAGAAACCAGTTAGCTCTTCCCTAGGAACTTTCATTTTTTTAAACAACTAAGTCTCCTACTTTGTTTTTATCTCAGTTTAACATTTTCCAATGGATTGAAAAATGGAGGCAGAAAAGGCCATTTCAATCCAGAAAAGGTTTGATGATATGCCTAAGATCTGAGTTGCAGAGTCTGAGTTGACAAAGACATGGATGTCCTCACTACTAATCAAGTAAAGTTGGAGAGGAAAAGAAAAAGAAGACTGGAGAGATGGGAGAACATGACGGAGAAGCACCTGGAGGGAGTCTGGAGGCCTGGCTGAAGACTCCTGCTGTTGCCAGCTACAACCTGACATTATCATATCATGCTAATCTGTTTCTTCCTTAGTTACATCATGGGAGTAACAGTGCTGCTTACAGGAAGATGATTCTAACAGCTTTCTACACACTCAGCATTTATTCAATATGCAAATAGCTATTGGCCACCTTGTATACACTAGTTATTATTCCAGGTGCTGGAGACAGAACAGATAAAAATCTCTGCCCTGATGGAACTAAAAATCATATTATGGCATTTTCCATTATTTTTAAAAATTAAAAATACAAACATGTCCTGAATAAACAGTTAATGCTATACATATGCCAGCAACTAGGCTAGTTGATTTTATGTAAATTACTCATTTATTCCTAGACTCTTCCTGCAAGGTAGATATTTTTATTTTCCACTTATACATGAGGAAAATAAAGTTTGACGAGATTAAGCAAGTTGTTGAAGATCACACAGTCTGCAAGTGGCACAATCTGGAGTAAGATCTAGCTTTTGCTTTCAAGTATAGTGTTTTGCCCACTAAACCACAGCTCTTTTTAACTACTCTACAACAGATGTCTCCACTTTAGCAACTTAATGGGTTTACTCAGATCCTACAAAGTTCTTGGTAATTACATTGTGTAACACATCAGTACAGAACCCCATAGGAAGCAATTTATTATCTTCTCTTGATTTGACTACTGCTCATTGGGTTAATATCTAGGATGTAATCCCATATTTGTTTTCTTTATGAGATCTTGCAGTGGTATGTGGGAAATGGCTTGACCAGCTCACAAGGGCCAAAGGTTACATTTTCAGAAATTCTGTAAGCCAGTTAATTTTACACTAATATCTTAAAATTAAATATGCAACAAAATTGACAGATGATATAAATCAGTGTGTGTGTGTGTGTGGGGGGTCCTTCCTGAGCCAGTTGTCAGACATTTACTAACACACCCATCATCTACTCAGTGAGGAAATATCATAGGAAGTTCTCTTTCTTAAATAAAATAAAACACTGGTAAAATTGGCAAACCCCTCAAACTTAAAAGATTTTCTACTACTTCCTAAATAAATAAAAATGACATACAAGGGAACACCATGCATACATGTAAATATCTTACTGAGTATGTCATGGGGCTGAAATGAGCATTTTCCATACCTTTAGAACTAATAGTTTATCAGCTCAATACCAGTATATACTTGTAATGGGTTGAAGAATGTCCCCCCAAATTCATGCCCACTTGGAACCCCAGAATGTGACCTTACTTGGATATTGATTCTTTGCAGATGCAATTAGTTAAGGTGAGGTCATACTGGATTATAGTGCCCCCCCCAAAAAAAAACATTGGTTGGTATCTTCATAAAAAAGAGAAAGGAGGAGATTTGAACACAGACACATAGAGGAAAAACAGCCTCATGAAAACAGAGGTAGAAATGGCAGTGATGCAGATAACGAATGCCAGCAAACACCAGGAACTGGAAAGAGGCAAGGAAGGAAGTTTCCCCAAGGTCCACAGAGGGAGCAAAGCCTTGCTGATGTGAGGTGGACCCAGAGCCTCCAGAACTGTGAATGAAGGAATTTCTGTTGCTTTAAAGGGGTCAACACTCCATCATGTAGGTACAGGCAATTACTTCCTCAATAAAATCCCTAACGCTCAAGAAATAAACCCAAGAACCAATAAGTGGGATGCCATCAAACTAAAAAGCTCTGTACATCAAAGGAACGATTAAGCAAGTGAAGACAGAGAGCCTACAGACTGGGAGAAAATCCTTGCCAGCTACTCTCTTCTGAAAGGTGATTAATATCCATAATATCTAAAGAACTCAAAAATCTTAATGCCAGAAAAATCACCCAATTAATAAATGGGTCAAAGAACTAAACAGAAAGTTCTCAAAACAAGAAATACAAATGGCCAACAAATACATGAAAAAATGTTCAACATCTCTAGCCATCGGGAAATTTCAAATTAAAACTACACTAAGATTTCATCTAACCCCAATCAGAGTGCCAGTTATGAAGAACACAAACAATAACAAATGCTGAAGAAAATGTGGGGGAAAAAGTACACTTATGCACTGCTGGTAGGACTATAAATTAGTACAACTACTATGAAAAGCAGCGTGGAAATTCCTCAAAAAAACTAAGAATGGAGCCACCATATGAACCAGTTCTGCCACTCCTTTAGAAGAACTAAAATCAGCATACTATAGTGATACAGCCACCTCAATGTTTATAAAAGCTGAATTCACAATAGCCAAATTATAGAATCAGCCCAGATGCCCATTGACAGAAATTGTGTATATACACAAAGGAGTTTAACTCAGCCATAATGAAGAATGAAATCATAGCAATTTATGGGAAGTGGAAATGGAGATGGAAATGGAGAAAAGCATGTTAAGTGAAATAAGCCAGACTCATAAAATCGAGAGCTGGATGTTTTCTTTCACATGTGAAAGCTAGAGCAAAATAAGGGCAAGAAGGTAGTGGGGGAGGGGACTGGATATCATAAACATGCAAGATAGATCAGTGGAGCAGAGGAAGGAAAACAGGGAGGGAGGGAGGAAGGGAAGAGGGTACAAATATGGAATAAAATAAAGCAATAGCTTGTTACATATATGTATGAGTGTACCAAAAAGAATTACACTTGTGTATATGTAAAAGATACCAATCAAACATAAATAGTTGAAGGAGTGAAAGGAAGATCAATAGAAGAGAGGAGAGGGAACAGGAAGGGGGAGGAGAGAAGGGAAGGGGGGATTAAGGATTGAAATCAAACTCCTTGCATGTTTTGTTTTGTCAAAATGAATCCAAATATTATGTATAACTATAATGCTCTAAAAAAAAAAAAAAAAGACCCAGGTTGTTGTAATTTGTTAGGGCAACCCTAGGATAGTAACATAATACTTGTCCAAATTAGCATATGTATAGTGCCTAAGACAACACAGGTGAAGAACATAACAAGAATTTAACAAATTCCTTTCTGGCCTCCTGCTACCTGTGAGATTTTCCTAAGACATCATGTGCTACTTGTAAAAGTAAGAAATTAGTGAAGTTGTGAAACTTTCACATAGTTCCATGAATCCATAAAGCAATTAATAAAGCTGTCTTTCAATATTCACATTACTGTATTTGGGTACATAAAAATAGAAGCGACCATCATGTTTATGTGCATACTATATACCATGCATTGACAATTCAGTTTACATATATATCCCATGAAGGAGGTACTTTTTTTGTCAATTTTGCAGATAAGGAAGCTAAGATTTAGCCAAGTTTAGTAACACTGCTAATAAAATGGCAAAACCAAGAATCAATGTTATTATACCTGGCCCTTGACCAAGTGATGTGACAGCCAATGCTTTAACCCTAAAACTGTTGTCCACAGCCCAGACTGCACTGTCTCCCATGGATCTTGTGAGGAAATAAGCATATATAGCTTTACATTTCCACCATCTTTTACCTTCAACTAAAGCAACTGGTAATTGTAGGTATTAAGTGAGTCTGCTTCACATTATTCTCTCTTCAGTACAATGTCCTGCTACTCAAGGCAGAGTTCCTTGTCACTCAACTAGTTTAATTCATGGGTAAATAAGCTAAAGGTCCACCCATGTGATTCAGCCTAAGCTCTTTTTTTTTAATTAATTAATTTATTTAGATGCATTTCATGTCATAGTACATATATAGAGCTCAATTTTTCCATCTCTCTGGTTGCAAAAAAGATAGAATCACACCATTTGTGTTTTCATACATGCACCTAAGGAAGTGATGTCCATCTCATTTCCTCATTCCTAAAAGGAGGATTATAGAAGCTCTCTCAGTGAATTGTTGTTGAGATTAAATATGATATAAATAATCATTCTGTTGGGTGGATGGGGATCTAAAGGTGAAAGGTACTATCTGTGCAAGTCTGCGTGCATCTTGCAGCTCACCTCCAGACTTCAGGGAAGTAAAGGTGGACTTAAGGACTCTGCTCTGGAATCCACCATGGGAGGGTGGGGAGAAAGGATGGAGACCACAGCAAAGCCTCAGCATCACCTCTAGACCCGCAGATGGGTTGAAGAACAACTTGTCTGTTGGAGAGGCAGCAGTAGACATTTGAGGATCACAGTGCTTCTCTGTAGCCACTTTATTTTTTTTATTCATAGATAGTTCATTTATTTTCTTTTATGAATCTGTATTAATATAGAAAATATTGCAAGTGTTGAGGAGTTTTCTTCCTAAAAATTCTTCAAAAGCTGGATGAATCATTACTCTAGCATATAAACTAAAATTGAATTGTGGGTCATATTTATATAACAATTAGTCTCATATTTTAAAATATTTTGAATATGATTTGTGAATTCAGATGCAAAATCATAAATCAGTCTGTTATCTAGATATTTTTTTTCCAATCTCCATTTTTTTTTCCCAATGAAATGTGGCTTTTTATTTAGCCTTTTTTTTACCTCCTTTTTTTATAATTTATTTAAATGCATTTCAAGTCATAGTACAGATATAGAGCTCAATTTTTCCATTTCTCTGGTTGCAAACCAGACAGAGTCACACCATTTGTGTCTTCATACATGCATCAAGGGTAGTAATGATCTCAATCAACCATCTTTATTATACCCATTCCTCTTTCCCTCCCCCCACCTCCCCTCTGCCGCATCCAGAGTTCCTCCATTTCTCCTATGTTTCCCATTCCCACTCCCCTTATGTATCAGCATCCACTAATCAGAGAGAACATTCAGTATTTGGTTTTTTGGGATTGGCTTACTTCACTTAGCATAATGTACTCAATTCCATCCATTTGCCTGCAAATGCCATAATTTTATTCTCTTTTATTGCTGAATAATATTCCATTGTGTATGTACCACAGTTTCTTTATCCATTCATCTATTGAAGGGTATCTGGGTTGCTTCCACAGTTTTGCAATTGTGAATTGTGCTACTATAAACACTGAAGTGGCTGCTTTACTGTAGTGTGCTGTTTTTAAGTCTTTAGGGTATAGGCCAAGGAGTGGGATAGCTGGATCAAATGGTGGTTCAATTCCAAGTTTTTAAAGAAATCTCCATACAGCTTTCCAGATTGGTTGCACCAGTTTGCAAACCCACCACCAATGTTTGAGTGTACCTTTTTCACCACATCCTTGCCAGCACTTATTGTTGCTGGTAATTTGGGTAGCTGCCATTCTGACTGGGGTGAGATGAAATCTGAGAGTAGTTTTGATTTGCATTTCTCTAATGGCTAGAGGCGTTGAACATTTCTTCATATATATGTTTATTGATTGTATATCTTCATCTGAGAGGTTTCTATTCAGCTCCCTAGCCCATTTATTGATTGAGTTGTTTGTTTTTTTGGTGTTAAGTTTTTTGAGTTCTTTATATATCCTGGAGATCAGTGATGCACGTGTGGCAAAAATTTGCTCCCAGAATGTAGACTCTCTGTTCACCTCATTGATAGTTTCTTTTGCTGAGAAGAAGCTTTTTAGTTTAAGTCCATCCCATTTATTGATTCTTGCTTTTATTTCTTGTGCTATAGGTGTCTTGTTAAGGAATTCGGGGCCTAATCCAACGTGCTGAAGATTTGGACCTACTTTCTCCTCAATTAGATGCAGGGTCTCTGGTCTAATTCCTAGGTCTTTGATCCATTTTGAGTTGAGTTTTGTGCATGGTGAGAGATAGAGGTTTAGTTTCATTTTACTGCAAATGGATTTCCAGTTTTCCCAGCACCATT
>CM053408.1:45416667-45507805 GCA_028644305.1 Xerus rutilus
TCCATTATGATGTGCCTTGGTGTAGGTCTGTTGTGATTTTGAACATTTGGTGTCCTGTAAGCCTCTTGAATTTGATTATCCAATTCATTCTTCATATAATATCAAAGTTTTCTGATATTATTTCATTGAATAGGTTGCTCATTCCTTTGGTTTGGAGTTCTATGCCTTCTTCTATCCCAATAATTCTTAAGTTTGGTCTTTTAATGTTATCCCAAAGCTCTTGGATGTTCTGTTCATGGCTTCTTACCGTCTTCACTGTGTGGTCAACTCTATTCTCAAGGTTAAATATTTTGTCTTCAGTATCTGAGGTTCTGTGCTCCAAGTGGTCTAATCTGTTGGTGATGCTTTCCATTGAGTTTTTAATTTGGTTTATTGTTTCTTTCATTTCAAGGATTTCTGTGTGGTTCCTTTTCAGATTCTCTATCTCTTTATTGAAGTTATCTTTTACTTCCTGTATTTGCCTATGTATCTCTTTATCGAAATGTTCTTTTGCTGACTGGGCTTGCTCTCTTATATCATTTTTTAAGTCACAGAGCATTTTAATTATGTATATTCTGAATTCTTGTTCTGTTATTTCTTCTGCTGTACTGACCATGGATTCTAGCAGTGTGTTATCTGGGTTTGTTTGAGTCATTTTCTTCCCTTGTTTTTTCATGGTGATTGCGTGTCTTTCCTTCTAGCTGTGCTGATCCAAATTGTTACAGTTTTTACTCCTATACGGGTATAGTTTCCCTGCAGGGTTTCAATACCTCTCTTTTAAAGGGGAGACCAATATTGATTGATCTCAATACAAGCAATATATAGTTTCAACCCAAGTAGCTCCTAATAGCTCCCAAATACATTTACAGTTTAGTCATGATATACAACAATTATGGGTTCATTTACAATCTATTATGTAAACAATAAGTTTGCACAAGGGTCTATAGTTTCTGTTGGTGGGCTAGGGAAACTTGAGGGTGGGGTATAGGATAGATTGTTGAGGTAGTAGGAAGTGAGGATATGGTTATTAGATCTTAGAAAGCATGAAAAAGGAATCCAAGAGAAGTTGGCTATTACTAGAAAGAGCAACTGAGAGGTGGGGAAGACCAGTAAGGAGGAAGAAAAGAGAGTACATCGAGGAGAGAAGACAGCAAGAAAAATAAAACATATGCAAGTGGGAGTTACAAAACTATATACTATCACTCTAGTATACAGTTCAGAAATCCCAATCTACCATGTCCCACTGTATAACAAATACTTGGTTTCACAACTGTTGAGGATTAGAGGGTAGGAAAGGAGTGAGAGAGAAAAGAGGGAAGGAAGAAGAAAGAAAGGAAAGAGGAAAAGAGCAGTGAAATAAAGCAAAAAAATTAAACAATAGAAATATTAGGAGAAAAAGATAAAGGATAAAATAAAAAATAAGAATAAAAAAAGTAAAAAAAAAGTCTCAATGTAAATAAACAGGTATGTTTCCTTTCACCTCCAGTAGGTGGCGTTGTCCGTTGCTTGCTGGGCTTTCCCCGCTGGTGTCCTGGGTGTGGGTTTCACAGCAGGGTGTAACTCTGGGCCGGGCCGCTGGTGAAATCGCTGCCTTTTCACGGTGTTTTGTGTTGAGTTCAGTTTGTCCCACGCTCCTTTGTGTAGAAGCAGGCCCTGCCCGGGATGGGCCCTGGGCTGGGGCTCCGAGCCACCCACAGCGGAGCTCTGCTGCTGTTTGCTGCTGAAGTCATGCTGCTTGTGACAATCGGTGCTTGTGGCAATCGCTGCTGCCTGGTGGCCCTGCGTACACGTGCAAGTGAAACTCCTGCAGGGACAGCTGTAGGATGATGTCCACAAGCTGGCTGGGAGATGGTATTTCCACAACTTCAATCTCCGGTTCTGGAGAGACTGACCGCAGCGTCCGTCTAGGTCGCCATCTTGGAACCGCCCCCTGTGTAGCCACTTTATCTTATTGAAAAGAATTACCTGTATGTAACTTAATGAAAACAGGATTGCTGAATGGAATAGGGAGACACTACGTAACCTTCAAATGAAGACCACTGGACACTGGGTTTAGTAGAAGCCATCAGCAATTTGTTTCAGAGTAAACAATAATCCCAGGAACGACCATATTCAGGGAAACACAGAGGCAAGAAAAAACGTCAACAGCCAATAGAAGGAGGTCACCAAGCCAGCACTGATAAACCACAAATTTAAAATTCAGACAATTCACAAATTCAAGAAGCCTATGGCTTGCCTAATAATTTTTGAGGGTTAATTTTCACAGTTAGGATCTGTACTAAAAGTTTCTCTTAATGAGCAGCTTTCTCCAGTTTATAATGGTGATTTTAATTTAGAGGACTATGTTTAAAAAGGTAATATTTTGTTCTAGGAGCCAAATGCAAAACTTCTGAACTAGTTAAAAGAAATATTACCTAGAAGTCTAGGATGTGGTTATATATGGCAGGTTCTGTCTGCTTGCCTAGAGCAATACTTAATACATAGTGTCCAATGAATATCTGTGAAATAACTGTCATCTCTCTTTTGGCTTTAACCACTAATGGTTAGCTTCATGCTTAGTCGCTTTGTGTTTGGGGGGTGGGGGTAGTAAAGCCTCTCAACCTTTTCCAGCTTTTGACAATAGGTCTTGCATCTTTTTTATCAACGGGCAAACTGAAGGGAAATGTTGAGCAACCCAAAGCATTTCAACTCACTTAAAATGGACAGAAGATGTGAATGTACATATTAAAAAATTTAAATGCAAAAAGAAAAAAAGTAAGAAAACATTATAGAGACCATTTTTTAAAAATTTGCTGCTGTCAAAAAGTCAAAGTGACATGTACCCTATGGCATGAGTTCTTAATCATGTTTGTTTTTGAAAATATGATTTTAAAAAGTTACATGCATTTCCCCAAGAAAAATGCATACACATAGACATAAAACTGCATGAAATTCAGGAGTCCAAAAGCCCTTAGAAACCACTAAAAGGTTCTGTGGACTTCTAGTTACGAAGCCCTTCTCTTCATTAGGCAGCTTTTCTGTGAGAGTTACAGAGCACAGGTTATAATGTACATAAAGGATATGATTGTTTTCTCTTATTAACATATGCACACAATGAACAACTTAAGGGTGTCAATGGACATTCTAATAAATGTATGATCTATGTTCCTAATGCTTGACCAATTGATTATTGGTGATTTTCTCCCCTGGTGTTTTAAGTAACTGAGTCAGACTAAATTACTCAAAATCAGTATTCCAACCAGATCCTCAGAATGGCAAACTTCCTGAATCAGACAAGTCTATACAAAGGAAAGGGAGGTTATGCAAAGATATGTGATATCCTTAAATGCCAAAGCAGATCAGGCAGTCTTCATTTGACCTTGACAGAAACTTAACATTTAGACTTTTTAAGTGAGAGGTACTGAGAATAGAGATTTTCTTTTTAATCTGGAGGTGTGGTGGTGTGGGAGGGGCATAAAAAAGCTACTGTTGACCTAAACATTTCAACACATGTCTTTTGCTCAACATAAAACACTCAGGAAAGGAAACATATGTGAGAAGCAGCTTTCAAAAAATATTTTTATCAAAGCAGCTTTGATAAAAAATAGTTACACTTGTATCAGTTTTTTCAAGTCCCTTGCATTTGATATTTATAACTGAAGAGAAAGTAAGAATTCCAAGTGTAAGCTATTTGTATCTTGGAAACAAAGTCACTGCTGTTGATGTGTTTTGCACAGTGAGGTATGCAGAAGCGTGTCACAGAGGCTGCGCATGGGAGTGAAATCAGTTTCTGAAGCCCCACAGGGCTACTCCTCTTGGCCTCATTCCACTTCTGTGAAAAGAAATGCAGTTTGATTTAAAATTTTTTATGTACAAATTTCGGGAAATAGAGGGCAATGAGCCTTCCCTGGCACTCCTTGCTGAGTCAAAGACAGGCAGGGACAAGCTTGGCTTAGAGGAGCTTCTTCTCCTCTGCCAGCCTCCCCCATTAGGAGTTCCATGACGAAACGAGACTTGAGCAAACATTAAAGCTAAGATTTATAGGACAGAAAATGGATTATTAAATGTTTAACAACAGGAAAACTTATTAAAATAGGGCAAGACATAGAGTTGGTCTGAATATTTACTTTCTCTAGATTTTTTTTCTGGATATTATTTTTTGCTTTAAGAGTCAACATAAAAACTCCACACAGTAAGAGAAACTGCTTTAATTCAGATAGTAAAGAAGAATCAGAAGGAGCAAAGCAAGCACTGTTTAATCTTCAGTGGGATCTAGTTTTAACACTCATTTGGCCTGAAAAGAAGCCATCATATGTAATCTAAATTCTGAGTTTATGTTAGCAAAAATTAATTTTATCGAAAATGCCAATATTTATTTATTTATTTATTCGTCCATTTATTTATTTATTTTGTGCTGAGGATTGAACTCAGGGGTACTTGACCACTGAGCCACATCCTCAGCCCTATTTTGTGTTTTATGTAGAGATAGGGTCTCACTGAGTTGCTTAGTGCCTCGCCATTGCTGAGCCTGGCTTTGAACTCGCGATTCTCCTGTCTCAGCATCCCAAAGTGCTGGATTACAGGCGTGCGCCACAGCGCCTGGCCCAATATTTATTAATGCATGCTTAGGTAGTAAAAATTTTAAGAAATAACTCAGAAGTTCAGAGTAGTAGTTAACCTATAGAAAAGGAAGGAGGACTAGTGATGGATGGGTGAGGCCTTAGCTGCAATTATGTTTTGTTAGAGAAGCAACAAATATGGGTAAATGTTCATATCTATTAAATCTACGATGTGGCACATGGTATCTGTTATATTAATTTTTAAATTTCCTTTTTCCCTGAAATATTTTATAATTTAAAATATTTTTTAAAAAGAATATGAAATACTTGCATATAACATTAGAAAGCTAAACAAAGCTAACCTATGTGAAAGAAAGATGCATACTGCACAGAACAGAAGCCTGAGTTCTAAAACTACCTTAACATGACAGGAGGGTGTCTAAGCTTAGCCTGTACCCCGCTTACCTGCAACAGAGTTTTATGCATGGGACACAATTTCAGTAGAAAATTAAAGACCTGGGTAAACTCCTAGAGTTGGTGCTAAAATGATTTAACTTGAGGCATCAAATCTAGACATTAGTGAGAGAGTCACCCAAATGGGTTATATATCTACATGTTCTATAAAGTACAGTTTAGTTTGTACAGCCCCCAAGCCACAGTCAGCTCCCAGAGCTTTCATGTTGGCCCCTAACCCATGGCTGAAGCCTCCACAGAACTGAGCACACAGGAAATCACCAGTCTTCCTAGGTGCTTCTCCAAGGAGGACGGTGGTGCTTCACAGAGGCAGGGAGTGAGGTAGGAGGGAGAGAGAGGCTGTAGGTGAGGGAAAGGCAGGGCCCATGACATTTTTACCTTCAAGCCTGAACAAGTGCACTTACTAAATACATAGTATCTACAAGGTTCTTAAGTACCATTTCTCTTCAATAAATGTAAATTGCCTTCCTTCTGAGACTCCTGCAGTAATGAATTCTGAGGGTGTACACGTGGCACTCTCATGATATTTCCCTGACCTGAAAGCACCAACCAGAGGTGTTCCCATTGTTCATGCAGTTGGATGAAACCCCTGCCTCCACTTCCCCTTTCTCTTCTGTAAGCTTACAACAGACAGACAACAGAACTCTTATATTAACTTTTAGGTATGCAGTCACCATAAAATACAGAACATTTAAGATTTATGTATTTTTTCCTTTTTCTATTTTCCTTAATATCCAGGTACACAACTCAGACATTCTAGTGAAATTATTCAGACACCATGATCATCATCCTGAAAGTAAGAAATATCTGCTACTAATTGGGAAGAGAGCATGTGTCTGCAAAATAATATGTATATGGACAATTCTATCTATACTATGTGATATAGCTTCAGAGTAAAAATGTACACAAAAGAGTAAGGTTAAGGAGCTGGGGTTATGACTCAGCGGTTGAGTGCTTGCCTCGCATACGTGAGGCACTGAGTTCGATCCTCCACCACATAAAATAAAGATATTGTGTTCATCTACAACTAAACAAAAAAATATTAAAAAAAAAAAGAGTAAGGTTAAGATTGATTTGACATTGCACGTAGATCAGTGGTTCTCAAACAGGGCTTATTTTGCACCCTGGGGGATGCTTGAAAATGTAATGGAGACATCTTTGGTTGTCAAAATTGTTTAAATGCTAGTGGGCAGAGGCCAGAGATGCTGCTAATATCTGCTGCTAAGGCACCAGACATACCCTCACAACAAAGAATTTCTGGCCCAAAATGTCAACAGTGCAGAGTTTGAGAAACCCTGATATAGGTGAACCTGTCACTGCTTGCCTTACAGCCTCATAGGGAGCAGGTGCTTAGTAAATTATTGCAGAAAAGACACACACAATTGAAAAGGCCCTCCCAATAAAAGAGTCTGAGAGCAGCTTTTCCTATGCCTACATTTTTATAGGAAAATGGGATTTACAGTCCCTTTGTAAACTGAAAGGTCACCCATAGCCACTCCTTAGAAGGAAGACTATTAGAAGGGACACTGCAAGAAAACCTCTGGAAAGAAAGACCTCACAATTATTGCTCTTTCCCTCTTTCTAATTCTTAAAAAGAAGAGATTCTAGAACAAATAAAATTATTTCCTTTAACTGGAAGAGCCATTTAAACTCTCAGTGAACAATGAGAGGCCTAAGGACAACTTGTAATGGCCAGGTTCCGTAAGCTCGAAGTTCCTCCTTTTCTTCCAACTTCATTAAGTGCTTAATAAATATATGTGGAATTAATGGATAAAAAAGATGGCTGGGTGAAATAATGTAGCTCTAGGTGAAGTTTAATCATGACCAATCTTCCACATTTATACTTGACTTGCTTTATTATTAGTTGCTCACACATTTAAATTTTTACCAAGCGTATTCAACTCCTTGATGCAGAAGTGATCCAACAAGAATGTCTAATGCCCACGAAGTTGTTTTACTTTTGAACTATTTTGTGACTGGGAGGCAGGAGAGCTTCTGAGTGGGTGGAAGCACCACATGAGAAGGATACATGAAGACTGAGCATAAATGGAGATATAAACTTTTTTATTAGTCAATAAACTTACAAGAAAGTTAATGCTGTGTATTTGTTAGTATCAAGAATGTTACTTAGCCACAAAATACTAGAGCACAGAAGTAAACAGTTCATAAAACTGTACAGGACTGTACAGTTTTTCTCATAATATTAATCCTTAAGTAGTTATAATCAGCATCAGGGCTGACTCCAATTATCTTCAATTGTACATACACATAAACACACACATTGAGATATAGGACAGACGCATGTGTTAAAGACTGCTGGATCTGACTCTCTGGTACCTTAGCACACTTCCCCTACCTCGGCCTCTCTTTTCTGTGTTTTTTACAATTCCCATTTTTCATGCCTTACTTCACCATTGTCCTCCCATGTCCCATCCCCTTGTCTTCCTGTCTCCAGAACCTCAAGTGCGCACATTCTAAATGAGAGGCTCAGTGAGAAACAGTTATCCGTAGGATAAAAAACCTCTAGTCCTGGGAGAAAAGCCAGTTAATTTCTCTCTCTGAGCTTCAGTTTCCTCATAGGCATTACACATTTTAATCCACTGGAGTTGTTATGAGTATTAAAAATGATAATGTGTGTCACACACTTAGCAAATTGTTGGTGCTGAATAAATTCTAATTCCCTTCTTTGTTGGTGTTCCTCATTTTTCACCCAGGTGGTAAAGGGTTGAAGCCATGACTATTTTAGCGGTTCATTTTTAGTGTTAACTTGAACAGACTAAGATTTGCCTAGAGAGCTGGGACAGAATTTTTTCTAGGTGTGTCTGTCAGGGTGTTTCCAGAGGAGCTTGGCATGTGAGTCAATGGATTGAGGGGAAGATCTGCCCTTACTGTTGGCAGGCACCAAGAAGAAAAAGGCAGAGAGAAAATCCCCGCCCCCCCACCTTTTTCTCTTCAGAAGGTAGGACACTCCTTTTTTCCTGCCCTTGGACATTAGAACTCCAGGATCCCCAGCATTTGAACTCCAGGACTTATACCAGCAACCTTCCCCCCTACCCCTTTTTTCTCAAGCCTGCAGTCTTGGACTGAGTTACACCACCATCTTCTCTGGTTCTGAGGCTTTTGGACTTAGAATGAGCTATGCCACCAACATCCCTGAGTCTATACTGTGCTGTGTGGAACTGTTCCTTCCTCCTTCCCTCCTTTCCTTTCTTCCTTCCTATCTATGGATCCATGGTAGATCCATCCATCCATTCATCCATTGGTCTATCTATCTCCTGTTGGTCCTGTCTCTCTGGAGAATCTGGAGTAATATAATTGTGGCCTCCTTCTGTGGACTCAAGACATTGCATTTCCCTGTCTAATTACCTTTAACAAGGAAAACATCTTTCATTCCATAACAAGAGCTAAAAGTCTCAAAATGAAGACACAACTACGTGTGAGTTTCACTTGAAAGGTAAAGAACAGCATCATAGTGCTTTTCCTTTTGTTTTAGAATAAGGATAAGAAATTAGAAAGGCCTGGGCCTACAAGTGAGATAGATACAAGGAAAGGAAAGAAACAGAATGCAAGCTGGTAAAACCAAAGATAAATTCCCTTACATTGCAATTTTGCTGAGGGCCAGATCTGTTGAACAACTATTGACAAAAAGCACACCAACAAAAAGACTGAAGGAACACACACACCTAGTGGGCAGACGGTTGGTAACTTCTTTTCTAGGTTTTGAAGTACTGAATAAATAAAAACTTTTATAAATGACTGAACTGCAATTGTTGACTGACAAAACTATCCTCAGTCAGTCTATGAAACATGGCACCATGTTATGAAAATCAAACTCAACCTAACATAGAGAAAGAAATTCTCCATTAATTCAACCAACAACACAAGAGCATGAAGATGACAAAAGGGTGCCTAACCACCCCACCAACATGTCAGGAAGCCATGTATTCTAAGAAGGGCCAACATACGCGACTATACTGCACAGACAGAGGGTCTGGGGGACTTTCAAGTTTTCTATGGAGTGCTTACATATATTTCCTCATTCAATTCCTAGGAAGACCTTATGAATATTTCTGTATTTTTATACATTAGGATACTGATGATTAGAAGTGTTGGGTAAACCTATTCAAATCCCATACAGCTCATCACACTGTCTGAACCTGAACTCATGATCTTAAATGACATCCTATATAATCCATATACTTACTTAGTTACCTGTTAATTTTCTCTAAATCCCTACAGAGCCAAAACCAAGCATTTGTTTCAAAGTCTCATTAAGGTTTCAGAGAGTCCACAATATGAAAACCTTTTAAGATGATCAAGCATTAATAAAAATTTCTTAGCTGAGGCTGAAAAGATTTTGTTATTTAATGGAAATGTTGGCAAAGTTTGAAAATCTGTCATTTTTATTGCTATGAGACAAACTGCTCTTTAAAAATTATAATACTCATATGAACACATGTGCTTAGGAGCAAAGGCAAACTGTATTCATTTAAAGCAATTCTTTGTTTTTTTCTCCTAGAAAATCAAATCTTCAAGAATCCACATAGTAGGATACTATGAACTTACTTTGACCTGAGGGTAGGACTTCTTGTTCTTCTCACTAGATGCACCAGGAAGTCCGCCATGGGATGGACCTTCACAAACATAACGGAAACGAAATCCTCTCTGCAAAGGTGAACACAGAGCCAATAAGTTTGAGAAATACTTACTAAAAATGAGAGAAACAAAGTTATATACCAATTTCTAATTTTTATGTGTACCAGAATAAAAAAAAATGAAACTATGAGAACATGGGAAATGAAAATTACTTTCCCCAAATTGTCATGAATATCATATTAACTGGTATCTGTGCACTGAGCTGTGGCACCTGGGCTCTCCTCCCTTGCTGCACAGATGTGGACAATGAACTACTAGAGTTCAAGCCTTTGGATGTGATATGCGATGGCTTGTCTGAATTAGAGCTTCCTCATTTCAAATTGCTGCTACCAAGCTCTGAACTTTGCCATGTTTAGTAAGTTATGCTTCTTTGATTGTCACTTAAAAGAATTCCTTTATCTGCTCTGACTAGTTTGTTTGGAGTGAGGAGATAACAGAAATATTGCATCAGTGCTGAAGAACACACCCTGCGCTACACTCTGCATCTGGTGGGCTTCTCTCTACTGTTCAGAAAAGACCTTTGATTTTATGATTATTGATGTAACTGAGCTGAAGCTTAAATACTAACGGACCTGAATTAATCCAAAACTAAATAGTTCCTTATATTATCTGATCCAGAAATTTTATAGATATGGTTAATCAATGAAGAGTTAGCTGGAAGCGTTTACTGTGTGAATTATTGTGGTCTGATAAACAGCTAAGTGCCATGCTTTTTCATCTGTATATCTGAAAAGACTGTACCAGACCATCTTTAAGGTCTCTAGTTCTAACAGTTTGTGATTTATAAAACTTAACTATATTTATGCATATTTGTATAAAGAGAAAAAAGCAAATTGAAGTATGTAAATGGACCTCTCTATCATATTAAGGAAGATTTCATTGTGTTTTCTGAAACACTCAGCTTTAAAAATGAATCAATCGATGGTAGTGTTAATTGTTTATAACTGTATAATCACTCAACTGTATGGGTTTTCCTTCTTCAATTTCACCTTTCAGTGAAAAGAAAAATTTGCTGCCAAAATTTAAGAAACATCTTCATCTTTTGTTTACTTTTATTGTGGGGCAGGTGCCACATACTCAGTGCTAATCATTAGCCATCAGGAACTCCTATGCTCACTATTTGCTGGTGAGGGTTTCTGCCTTACATGCTCATACCCTACAAATCTTTAGCAAAAGTGTGGGTTTTAAGGGCTTTGAGCTCGCAGACCAAAGTAAAATCTTTGTCTCCCTAGACTATACTACAATTCATTGTGTCTAGTAGAGTCTTACAATCTGGAAGTGTTCCAGGTGCCTTGCACTCATTTAAATCTCTGCAATTGCATGGGCAACTGTCTCTAAATTCTCCAAAGACTTCCTGATTTCCAAAGATTGATCTTCTAGATGAGGAAGACCTGCAGTAAATTCCTTAGTCTGGAAAAGTTCCTCAAGGCCCATATGGGATGCTCAACTCATCAAAGTAAGATGTAAAGCATCTCTTGCATATGTCTTCATAGGAGATGCCAAATCTGAACACTGGGGGAGACTTCTAAGGTGAGGTTTTAGGGGCAGTTCATCTATTTCACTTCTCACAAAATTCAAATTAAAAAATGATAACAAATATAGCTCTGCATCTTTTGGAAGCAATAGTTGTTGTTTTATGTCCAATAATTAAATAAGATTTCTAAAAGCATGACAAAACAATAGCATGTACAATAGTTAGCCTCCAGAACTGGCTAACCATGAAGACAGACATTTATTTGGCTGCTAATCAATTCAAACACAACTTCACTTTTAAAAAAATATTAGATAATTACCACAAATAAAAACACAACAGAACTGGGTATTTTAAAGATTAGTGGTCTATGCTATGACTCATCATCTTCAGAGCAGGGGAAAACCTTTACCACAACAGCCCCAAAGAAAAGAACATTTTCTAGCTTAAAAAAATTAATAAAACAATTCATTTTCTTTAATCACAAAGTTCCCTTGGGGCAGTTGAAAAAATATATACATATACACTTTGAGTCTTATTTTTTAAAATTAAAAAAGTTTTCATTTTTAATCAATCTCTATCAATAAGATAGAGCCTAATCTTCATTTTTAATCTTATTGATAGAGGTATCAAACTGACTATAAATAAATAGCAAGGCTTTATAATTTTAAGGACACTTAAAAGATACTATTCTTGGGCTGGGGCTGTAGCTCAGTGGTACAGTGCTTGCCTTGCATGCGTCAGTCACTGGGTTTAATCCTCAGAACCACATAAAAATAAATGAATAAAATGAAGATATTGCATCCATCTACAACTAAAAAAAATTTTTAAAAGAGAGGTATTATTCTTGGTTGCAAAAGAACATCTAAAGATCAATGAAAAGCAATTTGTAACCTGAGGATGGAAATTTATGATTCTTATTTCAGGAAGATAGATGTTTTCAAATGTATAGTCTAGATGAATTTCTGATTCTAAATTTCTGAGATTAAAGATTTGCCAATCCACAGCCACTCATCTCAGTAACTCCACTTGCTCAAAATGAGTCACTGACCTCAAAGGCGGGCTACATCCATCCAGTCAGAAAGCCTGACTTAAACACAACCTGCTTACTTTCACTAAAGTCAGATATCAAAACAATACCACTTTGGTAAACAAACACATTGCTTTACTCACATGAGTTTTTATATACTCATGTGAGTATATAAAATATAATGAATATTTTGAATATATAAAATATAATGAATATTTTGAATTCTAGAATGACACTAACTCTTCAGATAAATTACAAATATCAAATTTTCCTTGTGACTGGTGGCCCATAATAAGGAATTGTATGTTAAAAATTTATTATAGTGCTATCCTTATAAAAAAGGTATGTGAAAAAAATACATAGGTGTGCAGAAAAATTTAGTTGACTGAACAGTTTCATGGCTTATTCAATTTTACAAACAGAATTTTTCAGGATGCTGGATTACTGTGTAAAATTTCAGGGGATAAAATTCCACCAAATGGTTGTTTGAGAGAACAGGTGAATTCATGTGAGAAATCACTAGTACAAGAATTGGACATGGAGATAAAGCAAAGGAAAATGTTTTTGGCAACCTGTGGAGTCAGGATGTGCCACCTGCAAGCAACTAGAACAATGCCTCAAAGTTTCTAATGGAATTCCTGTCCCCACAACAAAAACTTTCATCTAATTTCAACCTTATAAAGATAGACTGCTTATCATTAAGATATTCATATTCTTTAAATGATGACCAAATCTATTACATACATAAAACCATAATTCTGGAAACAACAAATGCAGTGGATGCTTTATATAGCTCTTGACATTTAAGGTCTTGCATATGTGAAGTGTTACACAATATAAAAGTGCTACACTCATTCACCTGGATAAGTACAAAGAACAAGGAAAGCTACTGGGTAACAACTGCAGGAGGACAGGAATATGTATGCGTAGTCTCACACAGATATGATAAGCACATCCATTCAGAGATTTAGTGACTATCATTCTGTGGGAATGTTACTTCCATTCTCTAATAATTGAAATGTCCTATGGGAAAATATAAAATATTCTCTTTCCTCCTCTTTCACAGCCCTGGAGCCATGCAGTTTTCAATAAATATTCATGTACAGAGCTGAGACATGGTTTTGAGGCCATTTCCATTTCAAGCTCTCCTCTATAAAATCTGCTGTTCAGAGAAAGAGCCTGAGTCTAAAGCTAACATCAGAGGGAAAATAATTCAACAGTCCATTCTAATACATTACCTGTACCTGGTACTTTAAGGCCTTAAGTTACATGTTCCACAGAAAAGAGAAAAAGTTCAAACTATGAAAGCATGGAGGAAGGTTAGGAATACTACTCATGAGTGGACATGATTGATGGATTTAACTCAGAGGCTGTGAATTGCATGTATTTCTTTATCAATGAAAATGAATGGAAGTAACCTATGCCTTTCCTGTGGGAGTGACTGGTATGCTAAGCTGGCAGAGATAGAAGAATACTAAGGACCTATAATTAACTGGAGTTCCATGGAACTATGCACTGAGGTTCAAGACCGTTTAAAGAATGACTAAGAGAAATATAAAGTGGGTGAACAAAGTGTTGCATAATTTGGCAGGTTTGATCTTCCAGATAAGCTACTTCCTTCATAAAATTTATTTACCATTGTTTACTATTATGTAATGCTTAATATTAGATGTAGGGCTCTAACATTTCAGAAAAAGTCCCATCCCTTTCATCTTCTTACCTGTTTAGGTTGCTCTAATATTTGAAGGTATGGGCCATCTGCTAAAAACAAAAACAACAAACAGAAACCAAAAGAAACTGTGAGGCTTCTCAAATGTGGTATAAAATGTAAAGCAAGTCAAAAACTGAAATTATGTTTGTAAATAGAGGTTTCAAATCAAGTTTGTAGTTAAAATTCCACAAGGGTATAATTTCTCTTCCTTGTTTGAATTATTAAATTTCCAATATTACCCTTATTTTCATAGTGGTTTTACAGTCCTAGAGAACTGTTAATAAGTGAACACACAATAAGCGAACGTTTGCTGACTGGTGATGGCACACTGCTCAACTCAACTAAGGGCATGAAGGCAAGCAAGCATGGGAAGCCAACAGACTCCGCCATCTTGTCTCCCAGCACAGCATTTTCAAAACATGAACATCAATTACACTCAGCAACTGCTTCCTGGGCTCTATGACATGTTCTTTTGCCTTCACATCACTGGACACTGACTTTTAGTCCTTACGGGCTCAACGTGAAATTAGTCAGAGATGAAGCTAGCAATATATTGTGTGAAATACGCAGATAATGATCCCAGGCTACCTGTTTCTCCTTACGCTACGTTTCTGTTATTTTACCTTATCTGAATCTTGCCTTCGTTATCTAACTAGTTTGTTCTTCCTTTCCCCCTAATAATTTAATTTTCTCTATAAGACATGGTGAATTTTTCTTATTAATTTGTAGCTTTTGACGTTTACATGGAATTTCTCAGTATCGCGCTATCATATGAACTCTGTTCTAAATAAATACCATGAGCATTTTAGAAAACCCTGAAAGTAATTTCATTGAAGTTAGGTGCATACCAATTAATAACAATGAAAACACAACAAAAGCCACAGGCTTAATCCATATCCCCACTATCTGATCTGAAAATTCAGGCAATAATCAGAACCTCCAAGAGCATAAATATAAATTTGTTCAAAATAAGGAAGTCCCTAAGCACCTTAACTGGTTTTTATGTCATTTATGTTAGTCCTGTTACAGGACTAACAGTTGTCCCAATATCATACCTCTGAAATAAATTATGATGTATGGAATTTCATATTTGTTTGAATGTAAATAAAGATGTTTGGTACTAAAAACTTTCTAGAAGAATGCTTCTGTGTGTCCATTTGAATCTTTACTGCTTCTCTGCTATAAGCTTAAGACTTATTTTGAATAAATCAATTTGTGAAGAAGAGATAAATTTTCAGGTTAAAATTTAAAATAAAATACAACTTAACAGAATTTTTTGTCTTTCCAGCATTTTGTTGAATCAGGATAAAACTAAAGGACTGTAGGAAAAAAGGTATAATTATTTTGTTAGTATTCAAAAAATTTATAAGTCAGTTGAAAAAATGACTGAATTTGAAGTGAAACAGACAAGAAAGGAAAAATGGAGTGTCACTGGCCAAGATGGTAACGTAGTAGATTATTTCTTTTTGTTTGTATGAAATTCATCCCTGGAACATTTTAAACTACTTGTAGAAAATAATCTTAAAATTCCAAAAAATGGCAAGAATTTTTTTGCTAAGAAAATAAAACTGTTTAGAAATAGAAATATTTTCATATCACTAATATACAGCCTGTAGGACAATGTAACATATACAGAAATATTTCCTCTAGAATGTTGAAAGAATGTGTTAAGAAGAGAACCCTCTAAGAAAGCAATATGTGGATAAGATGGCATGGGATACATAGGGAGGCTGGGAGCACATTTACATTAAACTTCAAGTCTTTCCCTTCTTGTTAACTCTCCTAAACATACTTTCAGTTTTGGTGTTATTTTTTCTATAGGACTTAATCTTCTTTAAATATGTGAAATTCCATGTGAAATGGCTCCATTTTTCTTTTTCAGAGAACATATTCAAAGTTAAATCAACCAGAAAATTAGATTTGATATGCATATATTTGTTTTAAGGCCAACTTTCTTTCGGCTTGCTTCTGTGCCATGAAAGTGGCATCCCACTGTGCAGAGAAATTTAAATTATAGTAGAGTGTTACAGGACTAACAGTTGTCCCAAATCCCACAGCATTTTCAACAAGTAGCAGATTTACCAGTGGTTTTAGATTTCTAGAAATCCTGAAGACTGAAAAAAATCCATATAAAAATTCAGGTTAATATTGGTTTAGACAGCCTCCCTACTCCTTTAAAATTTGAATGAAACATCTCATATATCCTGGACTATAAAAACAGAACTATGTGACTGGAATAAAGAGGAGGAAACATCCAGATAAAAATGATGCCAATACCAACCAAAAAATAAGATTTTAGAGATATTTTAAAAGCTTTTCCAATATTACAGCAAAATAATTTCTACAACATGAAGCTCTGACCACAGAATATTCACCGAGATGGTTCTTTTGATAATCTTCCTTCTATGTCCATAAACCTAAAGGGGGGAAAAACACTTACAAAAGAAAGATCTGCCTCAAGATAACTGTTTGGTATTTAGAAGGTATTAAATAGAAATGTGTATATTTCCTGAGAGTAGAATCAAGTTCTTACATTTTCAATAAAACATTAATACTAAGAAAAACAGTAATACTAAGAAAAATACTTTGAACCTCAGAATAAAAAAAGTTGACAGGAAACACAGATGCTACTAAGACCTTTATTTGTTCACAGGAAGCTGACCTAGAACTCAAATTGGACAGCACTTCACAAGACCACAGATACTGCAGCCTGAAAAGTATGTTGTGGGGTGAAGACACAGGGCTTCTGCAATATAACTTCTGCTAGTGAAGGTGAAGGTATGGCAGATTTACTTTCTTCTCTCCCATGAACTCCAGAAATATTGAAGATATAAATGCAGAGAAACATTCTGATCTAAAACGTGAATGGTGAGTACCAGAGTAACCATAGTAATTTTAAATGACGATGATAAAAGCTGGATTATGTCTCCCCATGACACAAGCAAATCCACAGTCAACAAAACACTTGCTGTCCATGCCAGTGATTATCAAACTCTCTGGTACACTATCTCTGTAATTCCCACGTTGCTTCTAAACATCTGTTCAGTCCCACTGGTCATGTGAAGGGTGAAACAAAATAGAGCCATCAAACCAAGCCTACGCACAAATCAGTAAAATAGAGGCCAAATGAGGTTGAATGTTTTATTACATATGAGATTAAACAATTTGTGGATTCAGATAATTAACACAGTCATGTTGGGAGGAAGGATTATTATTGTAAATTTTGTCTGATTGGCCAGAATGCAAAGCTAAAAAAAAGCTTTTTCAAAAGATGGTTTTTCTACTGAGTTGATCTTTCTGATGTTTCCTTTGCCTGGCAGACACACAACAGGCTGTTAGATATATGTTTTTAGCACAGAGCTGAGGAGTAGAGACGGCTTTGCATGGGAGTGGGACAAAACAGAGGAGTTAAAAAAAAAAAAGAACTGAGATAGTAAAATTGGGAGAAAAGGGAAATCCTTATATTGAGAAAAGAAATTCCTTCTGAGTTGTCCCAGCAGACTGAGCAATCGTGGTTACTAATAGGTAAATGAGGTGAAACAATTTTGTGCAAATATATGTTGAGGAAATATATTGAAAGATGAGTTTTTAGAACATAAATCACCTTTTCCTTTCTATGTACATCTCAAATTTCTAAGAGAGACTATTAGCAAAGCTTGAATTTTGTTTTAAAAGTGAAAGTAAAACAATAGGGCAAAAGTGATAGTTCTCTTACCTGTGGGCAGTGGCATCTCTGGTGGAAATAATTCTGGATTAAATATAGTATGAGGCAATGGATTCAAATGAAATATCTGTAAAGAAAAAATACATCATGTAATTATTACTTTTCCAACATAATATATATATATATATATATATATATATATATATATATATATATATATATATTTTTTTTTTTTTTTTTTGGTACCTAACATAATATTAAGAAAGTAAAGTTGAGCTGGGCGCAATGGTGCACGCCTGTAATCCCAGCACTTTGGGAGGCTGAGACAGGAGAATCACGAGTTCAAAGCCAGCCCAGCAACAGCGAGCTGCTAAGCAACTCAGTGAGACCCTGTCTCTACATAAAACACAAAATAGGGCTGGAGATGTGGCTCAGTGGTCGATTACCGCTGAGTTCAATCCCCAGTACCAAAAAAAGAAAGTTGATATACCTAAAAATAACAAGAATGAAAACTCAAGACAAAAACAAAAACCTGAAAATATTTTAAATCAAGATTTTAAAAAAACTTTATAAGACCAATTAAAATCTCATGTGTATGGAATTTACCTAATGAAAGAATAAACTAGCCAGAAATCCCAAAAGCAAGGCTCTGGCTTTCTTACTAGTACATCTTAAGAGTCAAGTATATGCTTATCACAGAGTAGATGCTTAATAAATATTTCAACCCAGGGGCACTTAACCACTGAGCCCTATACACAGATCATGGTTTTGTTTTTTTGTTTTTTTTTTTTTGAGACAAGGTCTTGCTACTTTGCTCAAAGGCTCATTAAGTTGATGAAGTTGGCCTTGAACTTGCAATCTTCATGCTTCAGCTTCCCAGGCTGCTTTGACTGTAGAATTCTGACATCTAGACTGTAAGAGAATAAATGTGTGTTGTTCTAAGCCACAAGTTAATGGTCAACTGTTGCAGCAGCAACAAAAAATTAAAACAGTAGGCACACAATATATTTTGATGGAATTAAATTCCGTATTGATGTTACTATTTATTTGAATGGATGATTTGAAGCTAGTACTCTCTTAGAAATTAAAGAATATAATACTAAAATAAATATTTCTTTTATGATGACAAATATATCCCTAATCTAGACCCTCAGTTTCAAGGCCTAATAGAATTACTGACAGCAGCTCTGGAACAATTTCAAAATAACTGAAAAGAGAATTCTCAGTCCAAGAAGGACATAATTTCCTAAGGTTTATAATTATTATAATATTTATAATAATTATTATTCCAGCCAAGTGCAGTGGCTCATGCCTATAACACTTGTAATCTCGGAAGCTTATGAGGCTGAGGCAGGAAGACCATAAGTTCAAAGCCAGTTTCAGCAATTTAAGGAGGTTCTATGTAACTTAGTGAGACCCTGTCTCAAAATAAAATATAAAGTATGAAGCTCAGTAGTAAAGTACTCCTGGGTTCAATCCCTAGTACCAGGGGGGAAAAAAATCCAAAGAAATTTATTTTCCATTTAGTTCACATCTGTTTGAAATGCTTGGGAACAACATTGAAATCGACCATATTTTACTTTTTAATGACAGGTAATAAGTATGCTGGAAATCAGTACTTTTCTTTAATAGCCAGTCTCTCGTTCTTATAAATAAATTACTGAAGACTCTTGGGTACTTAATAACCTAGTTAAATCAAGAGAAAGAAAAGCAGTATTTAAATAAAGAACACTTCAGTCTAGTTGTTAGGGATGCAAATTTTCAATTGAGGAACAAAAAGTGTGCTCTACTTCAATGCTTCAGAGTAAAACTCATTGATGCTATTCATCTTTTGCTGAAAAGGAAATACAGGAATGAGAAAACACATTCTGTAAAAATGAGCCTCACCTTACCAGTCTCAGAGCAGAAAGGATGACCTAGAAAAAAAAATTTCCTTTCCTATGAGCCTGGAGGTGGCTAAAATGGCTGAATTGATAGCAAAAGCACCAAAAGATAACACAACAGTGCTGCAGCTTATGATACTAGATCAGGGTGGAGAGCAAACTGCAGCACACACAAATGAAACACAGAGGACATCTCACCGAGGACATGTAAACCTTAGGGAATAGAGGCCATGAAGCTCAAAACAAGGAAAAAACAAAAACAAACAAACAAAACAAAACAAAAAAGCCAACAAGAAATCTTCAAGGTCCTCTCCCCTCAAAAATGGAACTACCAGAATATGCCTCACCCCTGTTGCTAATGAGCACAAAATTGCCCACATAAGAAACTTTCAAAATGAATGTTTTCAGCAGGTTTTACTCTTGTGTGGCATAAAGGACCATCTCTTATTGATAAGACTTCCTGTGTATAGAGACAGGAAAGCATGGTTTAAAATCAAGCAGAAACAACCCTCATGCTGGTTAGTTTGCCTTTAATCGTTAGAAATCACGTTAAAATTGAAAGGTAAAACAAAGGGTTTTGATAAAATGAGTAGCCAAATGTCTTTCATGCTGCAATCAAAGAAAATGTTCCTAGATTGACCTGATATTCACATTGTTGCCATAAAATTGGAAAGGAGCATCCTCATGTGAAAAGCTACTCATTCTTCCTAAATCAATCAGAATATTACATCAAGATTAATGACTGCTCTAGGTCTACTATAAGAAAACAACACCAGATTCCTTAAAAGTTTTCACTTTTGGTTTTGTTTTTCTGGCTGATTTTGTGCATGGGTAATTTTGGGAAATCCATTGTTTTAGATGATTGCCATTAAAATTTAAATGGGAAATGATAATAAATAGTAGACCAGCATGTCCTGGTACCTAGTGTTCTCGCTCCTGGTCTATCCTAACAAATTACATCTTTCAAATCTCAGCTTTTACAGACCTTTGGAAAGTCCTCCCTAACTGTGTTCTTCCCCTAGGTGGTATCCAGTAGTCCCTCTCAACACTTTGGTCCAGCTCTATGCAGATCACTACTACTTTAGCATTTATTACCATATGGAAACTATGTCTCCATCCCTCCTATTAGAATGATAGCTTCCTGAGACTAGACTCTGTACCACTTATTTGGTGTTTTGTTTGTTTGTTTTTGGTATTGGCCATTTTTACCCAGAGGTGCTTTATTGCTGAGCTACATCTCAGCTCTTTTTATTTTTTATTTTATTTTTAAACAGGGTCTGGCTAAGTTGCTGGGCTGGCTGCAAACTTGTCATCCTCCTGCCTCAGCCTTCTGAGTCACTGGGACTATAGGCATGTAACACCATGCCCAGCTGTATCACTTATTTTTGTATCTCTACTACGTCAAAGTTCTGGTACATAAAAATGCTTCAATATACAGAAGAGAGAAAGAAGCAAAGTGTTAGTAACCAACAAAGATTTGTTGGAATCTTTCACAGTAAAAAGTTAGGGAAAAGCAAAAAAGAATGCTGGTATCCCTTCATAACTGTTAATTTAATAAGAATGATCAGTTTTGTGCTCCCAAAGCACATTACTTAAATATGTAGTATTTTAAAGCCCCAGTGCATGTGGGGCTTCTATTTTTCAAAGAAAGAGTGACAGTGGGGTGCAGGATAAGTGATTTTTCACTTTGAAGAGCTCATCAGTAGCAGTCAACACTTATAATGATCCCCAAATTTTAAGTCCAAAAGGCTCTTTTCAACTACACCACTCTGGCTCCTCATTAGAAGAGTTTTACTACATATATTTTTAAAAAATTTTTTTTAGTTGTTAACAAATCTTTATTTTATTTACTTGGATGCAGTGCTGAGAATCGAACCCAGTGCCTCACACATGCTAGGCAAGCACTTTATTACTGAGCTACAACCCCAGCCCCACTACATATATTTTTATAGAGTTTAAATATTTTAATAGGATGTAGTAAGTCGAACTAAGTTAAACTAAATTAAATGTAGAAATACATTTAATTTCTATTTGCTGGAATCTATGGATGTGCCCTTATTTGGAAATAATATTCTTTGCAGATAAACAAGATAAGATGAAGTCAGATTGGATAAGGGTGGGCTCTAAATCCAATGACTGATACCTTTTTTAAAAAAGAGAATCATTGTTACTGCTTAATTTCTACTAAGATTTGTTTAAGATGGGAGTTCAGAATAGCTATTTTAATTTGAATTCAACTGTCTTTGCACTAAATAAAATTCATTATATTTTTTAAAAAAGAAAAAAAAAGGAGAGATTTGGATGCAGAGACACAGTAGACACACCAGGCGTGAAGGGGCATGTGACAACAGAGGCAGAGACTGCAGTGAGGCATCCTGAAGCCAAGGAATGCCATGGAGTGAGAGCAGCCAGCAGATGCTACCTCAGAGCCACAGAACCAGTCCTCCTCAGAGTTGCCAAGAGGAACTGATCCTGCTAACACCTCGATTTCAACCTCTAGCCTCCCAAACTGTGAGACTCTTTCTTTTATTTCAAGTCACAGATTTGTGATAATTTATTACAGCAGCCCTAGTAAACTAGGGCTATTGTTTTAACTACAGCATATCCAATATACAATGAGACTTGGTAGTTTGACTCATTTTATATGACATGTCTTCTCTAATCTTACCTGGCAGGACAGGGAAATTGAATAAAAAATTTAAGAGAAATACTTACTAATTTTAGAGTTGTACTGATATTAAATTACTATGGTTGCCTCTATATATTTTGAAAGGTGAATATATTTAAAGAAAATAAATAAATAAATTAATTAATTAACAGTAAGATTGTAACACTTACTTGTTCAGGCATTCCCCCATATGGATTGTTTCCTGCCATTCTGGAGCTGTATAATAAAATAGAACAAAACTGTAACACTGGGATGAACCTTTAAAGTCCCATCACCATAGAATTCATGCCGTGGTAAACTGTATTATTCTATTAAGACCAAACACAATACTTTTAAAGACCTTAGAAGGAGGACATGATATAGTTCCTCTTTGATATCTAAATCTAACAGCAGTGAGATTGCGTAATAAAGGAATTGCCACTTACGTATGATAGGAAACCTCTTGCTGAGCTCTCACAGTGTCCTGAATTTGGTACAACTGGTCTTCATTCTCTCTATAAAAATTATGGATACTTAAGGCCATTTCTTTGTATCACCCTCTAAATTTCAAGAATTTACAGTTTTGGCTTTTATGTATTTTTTTTTCAGCTCTCGTGAACTCTGCGATGTCCTAGAACTATCTCCAAATTTTCTGCAAGTCACTCCAGTTGAGAAGCTCAGAGGGCCTGATCAGAGTTTTGCATAGCATAAGGGAAGACTGCTAAAGTCCACCAGGCTCTGTCTTTTAGTGCATTCCATTGAAGCCATTTTCCTGCCACTGTCAAAGTGGAATATAAACTCTGTAATAAAAGTGTAATATTAAAAAAATAAAAGCCTTCTTATCAAGGGTATAGATCTCAACTTATTCAACTTCAGCCAGGTATTAATACACTGCAGGCCCTAGCAATCTTGTATTACACTGGAGGCTCTGATAACATGGGAATGATCAGATAAAGATAGTACCTAAAATCATATATCACATCCCATTGGGGATTTACTTAATTAAGACATATCTTTTCATTATTTTGAATATAGGTTATTTTGTTGAAATTTCTTTAGATCAAGTTTAAGCTATGTGATGTGAAAAAAGTTTTCAAAAACAAATATTAATTTCCGAGACATATTTATCAATTTTTTTCCATGAAGCCTATAAAGCACTGAAGGGCACCTAGGTTTGCAGCTGAGAATGTTAACTGTCTACCAATAAGTGCTCTCTCCTGTTCCACAGCAGCAGGGTTGCAGCGGGGACTGTGACAGCTTAGCTAGAACTGCCCCATACTCCCCTGGAGTTAAGAGATGGCCATTTGACAAAATGTTCACCAGTGAAAAGTCAACTGCTGTAGGCTTAAGGTCCTTGAGGTACTCCCTCCATGTTCTGCTTCTCTTTCCTAATGGATAAAACCCAGATGTGGCTTCTACCTTGCAGGTGACCATGAACAGCCTAGCAGATGGCTGATAAGTAAGAGGTACTGAATTTGGGTCCCTGAACACCATGAGGCAGAGCCTTTGATTATCCCAGCAGTTCATTCTGGTGGTGATTTGAGAAAGAAACAAACTTCTGTGTTCTTTAAACCAATGTACTGTCAAGTATCTGTTAAAACAGTTTAGCTCTCACCTGTGAATACTTCATCCAATACTCCAATAAGCACAAAAGCCTCAAAAGAAGAACCTGATTTCCAATGAAATCCTCTTTTGCTACAGCACTGAATGACTGATGGAGAGAGAGAGCCTCCTGAGAATTCCCAGGGGTGCAAAGCAGAGTCAACTCTAACAAAAGGGAAAAGAACAGCTCCCAGTCTATAAAGCAGGAAGTCCAGGCAGAGTGGATATTTCTACAAGAAATATTTGCTTTCTACAAGAAACTAGTGAGTGATAATATTCAAACAGGTGCAATTAGATACATATTTATTAAGATAAACAGTTTAAAAGGGGGAAATTGATTTGATATAGTAAAGAGGGATTAAGTAATTCAAAATTCAAGAGTTCTACGATGCCTAGGTGGGTGACCTTGGATATTAACTAACTCACTGTGACCTCTCATTTGTAAAAATGAGAGATCTGGATGGAATAGCATTTTGAAAAGGGTAAAACTTTGTTGAGCTTGGAATATGTGCTAGCTAATAAATGGCTATCCAAAGAATATATGCTTTAAGTCATAATATTTTTTGGTAAACTTGAATTTTTATATGCATTTTTAAGTGTATGTCTACATTAAAACTTTGTATATATATTTGTTGATAAGCATATTTCTATATTAAAGAATCATTATCATAAATTTCAGTTACATGGACAATACCAGTAAAAAAAATAATGTTACACTGAAATTGAGTGCTAATATTAATTACAACAATCTTTCTGAAAATCCCTAACCTTAGATCACCACAGGAGCCCAAACTTTCATGAAAATTTTAGAAACCATTCTTTTCATTTTAGACTTTCCATTAATCTGGGATGGTCTCCTGATTCTTTCCATATAATCTTGGCCTACGTCTTCCAAAGCAGAGGTGAGATAGTTGACTAATTAAACCAACAGAACCCATTCATTACCTGTATGGCACTGATTTATGTATAGACTAAAACTGTGGATGGTTTCATAAGCTTTTAAGTGTGGATTTAACATAAAGTAGCCTTTGCTGTAACTTTAAAAAGCCAACACAACTTCCTTCAGCAGAACTGACACAGGTAAAGTATCATAATCACTATTGTAGAGAAGGCCTTAATGAAGAGCTCTAAATTGTAGGTACATGAAGAAATCACCAAATTAAATACTCTTCCCTCCAATAACATCCCACCACAAGATCTATGCACTACTGTGTACCTAAAAAAATAGTTTTAAAAACTCAACAGCAACCTGTGGGACACCTGGGTGAATGTTAAAAACTATTTGTACCCCTTTAAAGATAGCAAAATTCACTGAGAAGAACTGAGAGGTAAGAGCTACTCCTAGGGTGATGTCAATGCTAATTCAAAATTTAAAATAAAATGTCAGAAGAAACCAAGAATCATTTGGAAAGGATGAATCATAAAGTAGTATTTGCATTAATTATAAAAGCAGGTTTTACTTCTAAAATGTTAACATACTAACTGTGTCTTTGGATCTGAAGGATTTGAAAAAACCAGGGAAAGCCCCTTCAGTCCCCCTGGTCCCCAGCCCTTCCCCTCACTTTCCTTTTGCTCAGTTCTGTGCTTTTGAGGAAGGACCTTGAAACAGAAAGGGAGATACTCAGTTGTCTGAGAAGATGGGTCTCATCTCTGCACAACCCCTGCCCCGCCTCTCAACAGCAAGGTTTTTAAGGAAGATTTTCATACATGAAAAGAGAAACAGAGAATTTAACTACCTAGCAACAAATAAAATATCCAGTGAACTATGGTTTTTTCTAAAGGAAAAGCAAAAGGTTACAACTAGCTTAGTTCTGAATATGTGATGAGTTCAATGAAATGCCCAATGGGTCACTTTCTACACATCCGTGACCCTCTGGTCCCCAACACCTCAGGCACTTCTCTGTGAAAGTAGCTAGAGTGAGTGGATTAACTTCAAAGCCACAAAGCTGAACCAGTAAAAATGGAGTTGGAAGCACTCCTGTCCTTGCAAATGGGGAAACTCCTAGGGTCAGAGATATTTATACACTTTTGACCACGATCCACTGGAAGAAATATATTCTCTTTATTCTATTAGATTCCACCAAAATTTTTTTCAAACTCATTAAAATGATTTTATGACTCACTATGGCTCACAATTTTCAGTTTGAAAAATAGAATTTTAAGCCGGGCGCGGTGGCTCACGCTTGTAATCCCAGCACTTTGGGAGGCTGAGACAGGAGAATTGCGAGTTCAAAGCCAGCCTCAGCGATGGCAAGGCACTAAGCAACTCAGTGAGACCCTGTCTCTACATAAAACACAAAATTGGGCTGGGGATGTAGCTCAGTGGTTGAGTACCCCTAAGTTCAATCCCTGGTACCAAAAAAAAAGAAAGAAAGAAAAAGAAAAATAGAATTTTAGGTGCCATCCAGAGGACACAGTGGGAATTAGATGAAGTGTCTCTATATTCAAGAGTGTATTCAGCCACAACAGACACTATTTATGTGCATTTTTAATATGTCATTTTGCATAGCAATAAGGATGAAACCATAAGAAAAAAAGGTGACTTTTCACCATTTCTGTAAGGTAATAAATATATAAAGAAAAAGAAATCTGCTGAAGCTTCTTTTTACACAAGAATTTGTTAGAAGAAGCATGATATAAAGTAATGCACATGTGCACTACATAGAATGTAAAACATTCAAGAGACAGTAACTTTTATTTCTGTAATTTCACTTTCAGGAATTTGTACGGGAGAATTATCTGAGCAAGTATGCAAAAAAATAAGCATAAGGATATTCACTGCAGCAAAAACTAGAAACAATCTGTTGCATAACTGTTAATGAGTAAGTTAAATATTATGCAACTGTTAAAAACAATAACTCAGATGTATAAAGTAACATGAAAATTTCATTTAGTTATATATGCCTATATATTAATTTTCGAATTCAATTATATAATTTTAAATATATCCTTAACAGGAAAAAAAGATAAAATTAAACCCATCCTGATTTTAAAGTTTAATTTTGACATCTTAATGATGACATACAGTGAATAAAACATCAAGTATGAATGAGCCCGAACCCAAGTTCTCCAAGAATCCTTTTCAGAAGAAATACAATAGAAAAAAAATTAATTTTAAAATGTCTGTTTAGTTACATCTTTCTGATACTATATTGTGCTAAGTTGACAGTAGACTTGCTTTTTTTCAGAAGAACTGATCTCCAAAAGTTTTTGAAAAGAATAATTATTTGTATGCTACCATACCGAGATAGTATAAACTCATTTTTCATTTTGTTCTACTCCTCTTTGCATTTTAATACTGATATTGTTTCATCTGGGTGTAATGTGATCAATTAACATGTGGAATAGCTACCTAGTGAATACAAATACATCGTGCTCAGCATTGATAAAGATAAGGTCCAGGTTGAAGATGAAATGTCAATCTAACAGGAATGGCAGACACACAGAAAATATTCAGCTGGTTAATTCACGCAAAGCCCTATTAGCACAGTGAATCATTTCCTACTGTTAGCCATTTTAGTAAAACAGCATAATAATGTGTTCATAAATTATTAAAAGAGAAATATGGACAGTAAAAGTTTGAAATATTCTGAGCAGAATCAAGTATTTTATTTCTTTTCCATCTACATTTACGGGTACACTTCAATATTCTTTATCTAAAGTGGTTATGTGTCACTGCTGAATAAAATGTTTGCATTTTGTCCCCAGAGGACATTTGGCAATGAATGTCTGGAGTCATTTTATGCTGTCGTGGGCAGTTCTAGTGGATTTTAGCTTGCAGAGGCTAGAGACACTGCTAAACATCCTATAATGCACAGGAAAGCCCCTCACGTTAAAGTATTTTCCAGCCCCAAATGTCAATAATGATGAGGAGAAACCCTGATGGATGCCGTCGTACCAGGACAGTACTTCTGTTCACACAGAGTAAGAATTAAACTTTCTTGACTACCTCCCATGAGAAAGGAACTGTAGACAGTACTCTACATGTTTCACTGAATTCTCACATCAATCCTGAGGAACACTGTCCCAGCTGAGGAACTGAGGTTTAGAGAGAACAAATCATTTGCTCAGGTCAACAGAGTAATGCTGGATAATCTGACTCCTACCACTTTTCTTAGAGGTAGATGTGATTTTCCTCTTGACTTTATCATTTTAATACAGACCTTTGCTCCAGGTCTCCCTAGTGTTCTACTTGTTCTCCCAAGCTAGTCTACTTGCAAGGTGGATGCTATAGCTGGAAACTTACAAACAGAAACTCACAGGATCAGTCACCTGTGCTTGTGGGGATAATAGCCAACATCCACTCAAGTTGATTTTTTAGGGAAGACCCTCCAGAGAAGACCATAAGGAAGTTGTTTCAACCAGCCCCAAACAATTAGCCCCTCTTCTAGGTGCCTTGGAATGAACTTGCTCATTACAATCTCACTATAATGTTAAATTCACACCAGAAGCTTCCAGTTCACCATTGTTAAACATATGAAGAAGCATGTTCTCAAAATGTACTTACATAGAATGTGTGCTCTTTGACACACATTGACAAGTCTCCCCAATTAGATTCCCTTGCCTCCTTTTTGGGGGAGATACTACTTTGGGAGTCACCCCATGTTTTCCTTACTTGCTGCAAACCTTTCACTCTTTGATTTCCTGGTTGTGTTCATTGGCTCTGCACCCAAAAACATAAACTCTTAGTTAACACATTATGTTTGTTTACAGTAGCACAGCCTGAAGAGCAGGACTCTGACAATGCATGAAATTCAAGTGAGTTATTTATAAGCAATCAAATGTGAAAGTAAAAAATACCAAATAATGTCAGTTCAAGTGAGATTTTAAATATATATGCACACATGAAAACATATGTAAACATACATATTTGTTATACATATATACACATATATATGTTGATATCTATATCTATATATCTCCATTCATTGGTAAATTTCAAAGGATAGGAGAATAAAAAGATTCTCTCTGAAATTTGTCTATGGGAAAAATATACTCACTGATGATATTACAAAAATATATATATAAATTTAAAGCTAAATTTGAGCTGTGCCAGTAGTGGCAGCCAGAGGGGAAAGCTGGTGGCTGTTGTGGCACATGTGTGTGCACGTGCTATACACTGTATGTAAGGTGTATTTGAAATGTTACCTGAATGTTTTTCCTTCCTTCATTAGTTTACTCATTCATTAAAAAACAATTGTGCCTACTGTGTCCATTTCCAAAAACACGATGGTGCACAACAAGAGTGATGGTTCCTGTACTCACAGAACTTACAGTTGTGGTAGAATGAAAACAATAGCCGTGATGTTTTTTACAAAAGTATCTATGTCTCCATGCCTTGAATCTTAGCAGTCCTGTAACTAGCTCTGACCAAGACAATGAGGGAAAAGTGTGGGTATTGCATGCAGATTTCAAGAAGCCTTACAGTGATCACATTCTTTCTCTCTTGGAACGCTGCTGCTGAGTGAACCAGCCTGGACTAGCCCACTGGAGGATGAGAGACTATGTGGAGCAAAAAGGTGCAAGGCTAGCTGAGGCTTCCCTAGACTGAGCAGCACCAACTGAGCAGCCGAAGACTTCAGAGATCAGCCAGGCAAGTCCAGACAGTTGATCATACATCCCACAGACTTGGAAGAAATAACGAATGTTGGTGTTTCAATTTGCTTTGTGGTGATTTTTTATGCAGCAGAAGTTAATTAATGTAACAGTTTAATAAGTAGGAAGATGAGCAGGTTAAAAAAAAAGTGCAACCTAGTAAGTGTTAAGGGAAATGGAGAGTATGTGGAGCATGAGTTGGTTATCTTGGTAATACAATTTAGTAATTACACTCCTTGTCAGAGCTCACTCTACACTCACTGGTTTTTATTCTTACTGTCTTATTCAATTTCCAACTGAACAGTTAGTCAAAAATACGGTAGTGTAAGAACAAAATTAGAACTGTTAAAATTTTCAAAGTGCAAATATTATTAAGTCACTTTTAGCCTTACATAATGACGGCATTATAAAACAAATTAATGATGTTTTAAATCCCTTCAGCTCTCTAATCTCTAAACCCAATGTATCATTCCTATGCAGTAAACCCTATTCTTAACTTCCCAATTTCTGTCATTCTCAAACATCCAGTCAATTACCAATTTTTGCTGGTTCTTTTTCCTCAAGTTGTTTCTTGATCTTCCTCTCCTGTCCATTTCCACTGGCACATCCTAGGTGAGACCTTTATTGCCTCACCCTGAACGACAATAACAGCCTCCCTACTGTTCTCCCTTACCACAGTCTTTCTTCTACTCTAAGAATCTTTCATATTTTTGCTATATTACTTAAAAGATTAAGTCCAAGGACCCCAAACATTCATATTATATTATCATATTATAGTAAATGGTATTACACTATAAGCATATTGTAAGCATCACTTATTACCATGTTCCAACCAAAACCATTACTACAGGCAGACTGGTCATTCGAAAATGTCTCCCTCATTTCCGTCGCTTGTGTTTGTTTAGTGTGCCCTACATCCTGAAATGCCATCTTTTCTATCTAAGTATTACTCATTTTTCAAGGATCTACTTAAATCCAACCTTAGTCATAAATCCTTGCACTTTTCCTTATAATTTATAGTCCTGTAATCCATATTAGGTCTATAACACAATCCTGGTGATTTTATACTTTATAGCATACTGTTCTACTGCAACTTAATTTTTCCTATAGATTTATAATCTTCTCAAGTGAGCATAAGTGCCTAAAAAATATAAAGGAGTTTTGCTCTTCTGTACTTCCCAACCAGCAGACACTAAATATTTCTGATTAATATTACATTAATTGTAAGAAGCACTGCAATATCAAATTTGTGAAAATGTAGACTCCTGGTTTTGATTATGACAGATTAACAGTTTTTTGAACCTGCCCCTTTGCCATATTTAACTGTAATACTACACAAAATACTTAATGCAATAGGTTAAGACACTGAACAACAGATGTCATAGCGCTACATATCATAGGCTATCAGCTCCAAGTCCATCCTTATTTTTTTAATGTATTTTTTTAGTTGTAAGTGGACACAATACCTTTATTTTATTTATTTATTTTTATGTGGTGTCAAGGATCAAACCCAGTGCCTCATGTGTGCTAAGTAAGTGCTCTACCACTGGGCCACAACCCCAGCCCCCCATCCTTATTTTTTGAACCATGGTCACTAACTAAACCATGACACAAGGAGTCGAGCCCAAACAGAGAGTAGCAATTTCACAGGGCAGGGTATAGCAAAGAAAAGATTTACAACAGGAATAACAGCCTCAGAAATCTGCACAGAGGTGACCTCTGATCATTGGTCAAATACTAAGCTATGCTAGTGCAAGACAAGACCCTGAAAAGCCAACTAAAAAGCAGATGTTGGGATATAAGAGCTGAATGGGGATTCAAGAGGTTAAATGGTGCTGAGAAGAAACAATGAAGTTGCCATCATCCAGGGTGGAGAGACATTGCTGAACATTCTGAGCACTCAGTTGTGACTTCTCAAAAACCCTGCATTGAGAGTTAGTAACACACTCTAAAATAAGAGCTGCTCTAAATACATCTTATAAAACCAGTTGACTCACCAGTAAATGTATTACCTATTACTACAAACTCAACACCGTATAATGGAAGACAAAAACACAAGCTTTCAAACTGTGGTATATATACACAATGGAATATTACTCAGCAATAAAAGAGAATAAAATTATGGCATTTGCAGGTAAATGGATGGAGTTGGAGAATATTATGCTAAGTGAAGTAAGCCACTCTCATAAAACCAAATGCCAAATGTTCTCTTTGATAAGTGGATGCTGATCCATAATGTGGGGGAGGACAGGGGAAGAATGGAGGAACTTTGGTCACAGGGGTGGGAGGGGGACGGGGGGAAGGGGGTCAGTAAAGATGGTGGAATAAGATGGACCTCATAGCCCTAGCTTTATGTATGACTGCATGTATGTTGTGATTCTACATCACATACAACCAGAGATATGAACAGTTGTGCTCCATCTGTGTACAATGAATCAAAATGCATGCTGCTATCATGTATACCTAAATAGAATAAATAAATAAAATTAAAAAAAACAAACACAAGCTTTCCACAGTGTAATATGTTAATGCACAATAAAAATCATGAAGCCTGCAAAGAAGCAGAAACATATGACCCAGAAGAAAAATACAAAACAGTGAAATTAGCAATGAATGATTTCAAAATAGTTAACAACTGTATATTCAACAGTATAAAGGCAAAGATGGACATAATGAGGGAACAGATACAAAATCTCAGCAGTAAAAAGCAAACTTTTTTTAAAAAAGAATCAAATGGAAATTCTAGAACTGAAATGAAATTTCAGCAAATGGATTTTTCAAGAACTTTTATAACATAGAAGAAAGGATTAATAAACTAGATCCATAAAAACTATTCAACCTGAAGCAGGAGAAAAGACAGAAAGAAATGATGGCTGCCTGAGTGGTCTGTGGCAAAATATCAAGTAGTTTACATATTTGTAATTTAGAATCCCAGAAGGAAGAGAAAAATAAAAGATAGGACAAATGGTTTGAACAAATAATGACTGAGAATTTTCCAAAGCTGATTAAAAAAAATCAGCTTATGTATAAAAGATTCTCAAAAATTCCCATGTTGGAAAAAGATAAATAAAACTACACACAGGCATATTACAGCCAAACCGTTCAAAACTAATACCAAAGGAAAAAAAAATCTCAAAAGTGGCAAGAGACAAGAAAGGGCAGCCTATGGCCAGGCACAGTGACATATGCCTGTAATTCCAGCTATTTGGGAGCACAAGACCAGCATTAGGTGTCTGCTGAGAGATGCATCCTCCAAAGGGAAGAACACTGTGCTTCATATGGTAGAAAGTAGAGGAATAAGAGGGAATGCATTTCCTCTTCAAGGTCTTAAAATTCCTTTTCTGAGGGGAGGAGCCTCAGTACCTCTTAAAGAAGGCTCTACCATTCAATACCATCACATTGACCATTAAGTTCCAACATGTGAATTTGAGAGGGGAAACATTTTTAAACCATAACAGTAAGGATACAAGATTTAGTAACAACACCATGAATCAAATCAACCTAAGTGCATGCACAGAACACTACAACCACTGACTGCAGAATATACACTCTCTTCAAGAGCACATGGAACATTCCCAAAGACAGACCACACACTGGACTATAAAACAAGTCTCCATAAATTTCAGGTAAAGCATACAGAGTATGGGCTGTAGTTTGGCTAAGGGCCTTCTAAAAGTTCATATGTTAAAGGCTTTGTCCCCAGGGGGCAGCATTGGGAGGTGGTGGAACTTTTAGGATGTGGGGCCTAATGGAAAGTCCTTAATGTCACTTGAAAGAGACTGTGGGACCCTAGCCCATATTTTCTTTCTTTTTGCTTCTTGGTTGATGGGTACGTGGTTTTCACTGCCATGTGCTCCCACCCTCACTACTAGAGGCCCAAAATAAAGGGCCACCTGATTGGGCACTGGAGCATCCAAAATCATGAACTAAAATAAACCTTTGCTTCTTATAAGTAAATTACTTCAAGTATTTCACTATACTGACAGCTGACTAATATAGTATATTACCTAAACATAATGAAATCAAATCAGAAATTAAAAACAGGAAGATATCAATAAAATCCTCAAATATATATACATATGTAATTAGGTCAAAGGAGAAAAAAGACCTCTTATTATCAGTTAAACATAATAAATACAACCTCATTCACCCTGTCTAAAAGAAACATCTAAATTCTTGCCATATCATGTTCACTATAACCAAGGGGGACAGGGATTTTCTGAATGAAGTGATTAGAATGCATTCCAAAGTGTTCCATAAGAAACAAATCTTTGCCTATGGTTGTGTTCTTAATCACAGCTAACATTCACAGGATCAAAAGATGTTTTGGACACTTTTTAATTACTGTGTCATTTATATCAAATGGCAGATTCCATTCTAAGCAAAATTCATTTTTATTAATGTTATAGTAGGACAAAACCTGCTGAGAATAAATCTGTATAATGTAGAAGTTCTTTATGGATTATAATAAATTAGATAAAAACCTATGTTATCACTGTAAGTCACTCTTGATACAGTCCTGCTTTCCAGTTCCTCTAAAAATCCAATTCAATGCATCTACTTATGATTTTAAGCCTTTCATTCAGGTGTCATTAAAAAAAGATTTGATATACTAGACTTTGTTCTGACCTATTGCTTCTACATTTCTAATGTTACACAGTTTTTCATTCCCTAAAAAAATAGTATGGTAATTTAATTTTGATGTCTGGTCTTTGCCTTGAGTACTGTTTTGAAGTATTTATATTATCAGATTAAAGTAAAAGTAGACCTCATAGATTATGAGTTAGAGACTAGTGTTCTTTTAAAGAAAAGAAACAAATCCTGTTCTCTTGACTCTGAATATATTTTGGATTTTCATTTTATTAATCCTCACAAATCTATAAAAATATACCCTTTGTTTTTTAGCTAGAGATGGAATCCAGGGCCTCACACAAGCTAGGCAAATGCTCTACCACAGAGCCACATCCCCATCCCCTTGTCCTTTATGTTTTAAAAGAAAATGATTCATCATGTGAACCAGCAATGTTTGGTTCTATGGCTATGGCTACCACCGGCCTGGAGGGAGAAAGGTCTCCCTTGAGGGAACAAATCACAGCAAAGACTTTCCAATTACATATATAAAAATTTAATGATTTACAGCCATCAAAATCAGGCTTCCTTCAGGGAGCTTTCAGTCCTTAGATCCACTTATGAAGCCTTTTCCACACTGACCACTCACATAGATAAGCCCTTTAGAAAGAGATGAACTACACTATCTTACATCTGAGAGAGTCAGATGTGCATAATTATTTCTTCCAAGTATCTTTGTTGGTGACCCTGACAACTTATCAATAAACATAATTTTAGTCTTAAATCCATAAATTATAAATTAATGTGAAAATGTGATTTGTTCTATATTTTTACTAACATCTTAGGCAAAAAATATTTTGTTTGGTGACGAATCTGAACTGATCTTAGGGTCTTTATCCATAGCAGAGTTCTCATTTGTGTGAAGCTCATTATTGGCACTTCAGAGTTATGAATTCAAGAACAGTGAACTCTTGATTGTTTTATGAGTCATGGAAGTAACACACACGTAATCCAAGAGTCATTAACCGAACCTTTCAGATGAGCGGAGGGTGGGGTCCTGACTAAGAAGGGGCAGTAGGGAGCTTCTGAGGCATGGCAATGTTCTACTGCTTGACCACCACCTAGGTTAAGTGTCTCACAGTGAGATAAACCATTAAAGGTGCACCTTTATGGTATGTGTACTTTTTAGTTAAGTGATTCCTCAAATTAAAAAAGGCACTACAACAAAAGAAAAATTTAAAAACAATAAATATTACATGACCTAAGCTCCCTGATGTTCTAGATTTCTGTCCTGCTCAGCATTGTGTTTCCAGTATTCAGAACTGTGCCTGGCACATAAAATATCTTGACATACACTTGAATAAATTACTGCTAAAAAACTAAAATCCTACTTATGTTCATTTGTTTGATTTAATCATTTCACATATATATACATACAGATACATAAAACATCACCTTGTATGACAAATGTATGTAATTTTTATTTTTCAACAGTAATGTAATAAAGCTGAGGAAAAATAAAGAAGAAAATAATAACAAAAATTTTTACTACACAAAATAATATATCAATAATAAATAATAAAAGGTTAATAATATTTGCATAAATAATCAAAGGTTCCCTCAGCCTACCTCTATACTTCCAATCTTACTTTTCAGAGATACTAGCTTTTAACACTTATAATTTTCTGTTTGGTTTATCTGATGGATCTATTCATATATTCAATAATTTTATATCTTTTCTTTTGACATCAATTTTAGACATTCCCTCTATGACAGATAAGGAGTTAGCTCAGACTACTATCACTTTCCCTTTTTCCTCCTCCAAATAAAGTTACAATTAATGAGACCTAGAATTGATTTGGAGTCAAATATTAAATTTTATATTCAATTTTGGTCTTAAGTTTGCCATGAGTTTCTTTGGAGAAATATAAATGAGAGAATATAAAATATTTATATATAAAATATAAAATAATAAAATATCTGGATATCAAGAAGAAACTAGACTGGGACCAAAGATCATAATTACTACCTACAAAATAGACCATTGATCATTTATCTTTATATTAATAATCAAAAACAGATTTTGTAACTACTCATGCATTTTTCTTAAGTTGATCTATCTCAATATAGCAAGAAAATTGGAAGTCTTCCAATTAATGCAAGTAAATCAAAGAAACAAATTATTTTAGAGGTGGATGACCATTTAGTCTAACCCTCTCTCTCTTTTTTTTTTTTTTTACAGAGAGGCTAATTTGCACAGAGCCACAGAGCTTAATTAGTAGCATCATTTCCTAATAATTTTGTTCAGTTACTTATTCACTCAGCAAATATGGATATTAAGCAGATAAAAAGTAAATAGGATAAATCCCTGCCCTCAAGATGTTTCCTTTTTTTGGAACAAATAACACAGACTGGGACAATGTAACTCCTGATGCAGAGGCCAGGGAGAGTGAGAAAGCAGGGTAGCAGAGGTAGTGGTGCTTGACCAGACCTGAGGGTTGCCGGTCAGCAGGAGGATTGCAGAGGGGCGTTCTCACATAGGGAGGGCATAAGCAAAGGCTTCCAAAGTGAAAAAATAGAAGGAGGATAAGGACATGACAGCTGATAGAGAGGACTTGAGGACAGGCGAGGAGAAGAGGGCGGGAGGTGAGGTATGGAGGAATCCACTTGTGAGGACAACTGAGATTCACTTCAGAAATTAAAGACAATGACCTGGTCAGATTTGTACTTTAGAAAGCTCACCCTTACATGGGAAAGAAAGATGGACCAAGAAGCAGGAGCCAACGCATCAAGAGACATGGCAAAAATAAAAGCTAGAAACTCATGGAGGAAGAGATGGAACTGGAGTTGAGAATGGTGGCTTGATAGAACCTGACAGACTGAAGGAGAAAGCAAGTGAATAAGAAGGAAGAGCTCTGAGAAGAGAAGCTAGTTGGGATACCCACTGCACGGCACACAGTGGGCTACCAACTGTATTCCCCAACATGCTGGGGGTAAAAATGCTGGTGATCAATTTACCCGAGTACCACAAAAAAAAAAAAAAAAAAAAAATTAACATTGCATGTTGATGGGGGACATTCTCATGAAGATACTAAGTGCCTTAGCAATCAGATCCTTTTGTAGACCTGCCTGGAATGGCTACACTTTTCTAGTTTAACAGGTATTTAGTAAATACAGAAAAATCACCTAAAAAATCACTCATTTGTTTCAACACAGGATTAGACTACTCTCCAAACAACTTGGACTAACTCCTATTTAGTTATTACGGTAGACTTTCTAAAAGGAACAGGATACTTTACCCACCCATCATAAAAAAGAACCATAATTGCAGGGTAATCGACTGATAATGCAATGGTCTAAAATAATCAGGAAATATTCAAAATGTTGTGTGTGCTTGTGAAATTTAGTTAAATGTCTTAAATGGGAAATTGGGTAAACTCACAGAGAGAAATCATAAAAACATGTCAAATGAATGCTATAATATGGCATGAGAGCAAGGAAATACACTTAATTGTGGCCAGATATCATGCTTTTGAAATTAATTTCCCAGGTGTACTGATTTTTACTCAATCACAACATACTTCTTAGAATATAGGGAGAGTGTCCATGGTTCTCAATTTATCTAAAATAGGATATTATGCCACGGAATGCCTGCAAAACAGTTCTATTGATGGGCAACCTCTCTGCTCTTTTCACTATAATCCCTCCTCCTTCAACCACATGATATGTAAATGATCCTTTTCTCTGAAATTCTGATTGATTGATTATTATTATTTTGGTTCTGAGGTTTGAGCCAGGGGGTCTTTAACACTGAGCCACATCCCTAGCCTATTTTATTTTTTATTTTGAGACAGAGTCTCACGAAATTGCTTAGGGCCTTGCTAAATTGCTGAGGCTGGTTTTGAATCTGCAATTCTCCAGCCTCACCTTCCCGAGTCACTGGGATTACAGGTGTGCACCAACATGCCCACCTTCTGATTCATTTTCTAGATTATTTTATCTTCATATTCAAGACTTAATTTTGTAGATGCTCTCCCTTTACTCCTCTATCTACTCTTTTATTACCCTTTGTTTTGACCAAATCTACCAAGTCTCTTAGATTTAATAACACACACACACACCTAAGCGGACATATTACTTATATATCTTAATGTATTTTAGCAGCATAATAAATGCATGAATTAAATGAATAGGGTAAAAAACTGGCGATAATTTTGGTTCATTTTAATCTGTCTCTTCCAAAAAGTATTTTTCCAGGCTTTCTGGTTGGTTTGAAATTAGCAATTTGAGTGCAATTAAAAAAAAAAAATCTTTCTTAATTCCTAGATTTTAATTCAGTTTTCAGTTTTGACTTTATGTAAATCAATGGTTTTATAGAATCCCTTAAAGTACTTTCCTGAATATCCAATAAAGCAAAATTAAATTTGAGTTAATTTTACTCTTAAACTTCTTCATGTTTTTTCCTTTCCACATCAAGTTTCTTCCATTTCTTCCAACCTTACACTTCATCTTGATTTTAATTTTCCGTCATAAAAGTGCTTGTGTTATCTGCAGAGCTTTACACTACCACTATAAATTGTAAAGGATTCTTCTCTTTTGCTCTCAATACCATGCCCATACCTCATTTAAAAGAAAGACAATGAAATTTATAAATCAAGCCTTAATGGCCAAACACCAATTTTGCAGGGTTAACCCTATTCTTAGGGATAAATTATCCCCAAGAATTAGTAGACCAAAGTGTTCTTTAAATATCAATAAAACATGAGTCAGGAATTTATGTTAAGACATCCAAAATTAGTCATTTTTTCATTCCTAAAATTCCTGTCTTGGAGGGCATATTTTCTAAGATAACTAAGTAATTTATTTTCACTATTTAAATTATTTGCAGGCTTGGGCAGAGAACCAATAAATATATAGACTGATTAGGGAGTCTATCATGACTTTAATTTTTCTTCTTTGCATGCTTGATATATGTAAGAATATCTGGGGAAAATGAGCAATGAGTATGTTCTGAAATTGAAATAAGGTTCATCTAGTTCAAACCACATGATACATAATAAAAATAACACTTTTTGAAATGACTGCTATTTTAACAAATAAAATATATCAAAAAAACTATTATTTTTAATGTTCCAATATTTCTCTAGAAAATTCTATTTCTCTAGAAATGTGCTTAACTTTATGCAGGTCTTGTTCTTTCTTTAGTTCAAGTCAGCAAAAAGTAAATCTATCCTAGAAACTTCAGTGAGCCTCATTTATCAAAAACATTCCCATCAAAAGAAAGTTCAATAGCTTTATTAAGTCCACTATGAAATGTATGAATCATCTATACACTTTTGAATAGCACAGAAAAGATTAAGACAGAGTTATAGATTTGTTTGCTTTGTTTATGCCCAGAAGCTGAACTGATCATGTAATGGAACATAGCAAAATTTATCATTCTCAGATAGCCATCCCATGGGGAAGCAGAAGCAAGTACTTGGATTATTTTATTACTCCAAGTAACAAACAGTGCAGCTATTCACCTTCAGAGTACTGTTCAGTAATGACAGGTAACAATGTACTTGTTATATATATACACATTTAATTTGTTTGTTGGCAACAACAAAACACATTTAATACACACCTGTATACACTGATTTTTAAAACTAATTTTAAAAACTTGAATGTGTTTGTGAGGGATGCAAAGAGAGGTCAGGATCAGAGTAAGAATTAGGTGAGCAGGAAAGCTGAGTGAGCAGTGGTCAATAAAATGGTTGTGTCTTCCTGCAAAGACTCTCCAGGGGCACAACAACACAAGGATGGGGAGTATTGCTATTTTGCTCTTTTCTAGTCTGAATAATATATTTCCTTTTTAAATTGTGTCCACAAAGAATAAATGGTCAGATGCAGAGTTTCAAGGTTAATTTTCTGAAAATGCTTCAACTGAGAATAATGTACAAACCTGGCCACAAGGAGGCCCAGGTTTTACAGTTTTGCAAAACCATTAAAAATATGAAAGTGGAAAGTATTGTAAACCCTGCTAACGCCTGTTTGTCTGTGAGGTTTTCCTTCTAGAACTTCTAATAGTCACAGATTTATGGATGGCAAGTATTTAATTCTGGAGGTCATAACACATTTTGTTTGCAGTTTTTGGTCAATGAATTTACCTAAGTGTTAATACTCCTTAGAGGAGAAAGCAGTGTTTACTGTTGTTTCCTTTTTTGGAGATGCCAGTATTGAAATTGCAATTTCAATGGAGTTTAGAGAAATTCTAACTCTGCCAAAAAGTAACATTTTTCTCTTGTACATGCACCATTTATCATTTCAATTACCTGACTGCCTTGCTTGACAAGTGCCTCTAAAACTTTGAAACTACAAAACACTTTCCAGTTCATAAACTTCTACTTCAGAATGAAATGCTTCCTTTTGGGAAGACACTAGGTACTTTTAATAATTTACTTGTCCTACTAATCTTTAAGTACACTTCAGATAATATAATATCTAGGAGACAATAACTATGTTTTTGGCTTCTTTCTTATTAAAATGCAAGAAAAAACAGTATAATTTTTTTTTTCTATTTGGAAAAGGATGCCTATTGTAAAAAGCAAAACAAAAACAACTTAAATGCATTCATTAATTCAACAGTTATTGTTCAGTATGTGCCAAAAAGCACAGTGCTAAGTGTCAGATATTTCTTTTCATTCTAAATTAGATATCGTTTTCTTTTTAGCTGGAACTATAGGATTTTATTTTTTCAAATAGCTTTTCTTTTATTTTTTCCTTTTAAAAATAATTTAGGTTCTTCAAAAGAATAAGTCATCCAGAATATTTACATTCTTCTTTAAAATTCAAATATTTTTTCATAGTTTCAAGAAATAGCACCTACAGATAGTTTAACACTGTTGATATTTGTCCATAAGCATGGATCAGAATAAAATCTGGTGATAAGGTTTTTGGCCAAGTGGTGAATGAGAAGTGAAAAATAATAAGCCAATTTTAATGGATAATTAAAATAGATATATCATTATTTCAATTTCAAAAACAGACAATGAATTAAAGCAGATGAAATATGTATTACTGATAAATCTGCATTTGTGACTGTATAAGACATAAAGACTGAATAATAATGGATTTCTTTTTAAATGTTAAAATACAATAGTTACGATTCTCTAATTTAAAGCAGGATTTAAATTCTCTAAATTAAACTAATATTTTCATCCATAATCTCTACTTTGATGGTTTCTATAATCTGTAACAAATTACACTTTATATTGTTTTTGTGTAAAACTATTAGGCTTTAAATTCTTTGCAGTAAAGCAATATGATTTTATTTCACAATTTATTTTCTAAGCAATTGGTTGATCTTCAAGGCCAGGTCTCCCTAAAAGGTTGTTTATTAATCTGCACCAGGGATACCCTCTAAAACAGCAGAGACCAAAGATATGAAGCAATTTCATCATTATGAACATGATATTACTACTTTCTCCTTTCTCTTTATTGAAGAGTAAGGCATTATACACTCATGAAAGAAATAATACAAAGACAAAAGGCTTGTTTATGTTGCCTTAATATTAACTCTGCATTTCAAATATTACTCTTACACACACACACACACACACACACACACACACACACAAACATGCAAACATACACACAGAAATTCAGGGACCAAACTCACTTGCAGGACTGTGCTACAACCTCCAAACAAGCCTCCTTCCTGAGTCTGAATAAGTGCCTCTAATTGTTTAAAATCTCAAATCTCCTAACATAAATGCTCCTAATGTTTTACCTGCTCACCTCTAAGAACACCACAATTAGGTTGAACACTTATGAGAGATGCAGAGCACAATCATAATTAATTCCCAGAAAACAGGATAAATTGTTCCAATGTGGTTTACTGGTTACAAAGAAGCATCAGCCCTGATCAGAAATGAATGTAGATGCAGGAACAGACATCTTGAAGTGTCCTCTAGTGCTGAAATTCTCTTTTTTTCCTCCTCCCTATCTTCTTCTAACATAACAATCCCATGACCTTTTGTAATTCATGGTATAAAAAGAAAGTCAATAAGCCAACCAAACAACACAATCTTCCCACTAAAAATACAACAAAATTAGTGAGAAATTTTGCATAGCCATTGATTCATATATATCCATTCCTGCTTCAGGGACTCATGTTCAGTCTGTAAGCTAGAAGAGTATAATTTGAGTATTTACTCTATGGGTGAACTATCTGCATTTCAGATATACTTCCTACTACAGGCATCTCTAGGTTCAGAACAACAGATCTACTAATAAATTCTGAAGACAAAAAATATTTTGAATACTTTATCAAAAATCCACATGGTAGAGCTGTAGTACATAGCTGGGGGTAGAACATGTGTGAAACCCTGGGTTTGATCCCCAACACTGCAAAGCAATAGCAACTATAACCAAAAAATCCTTATAGCAACTCAATATAATTATTTTAACTTATTGTTTAAAAATGTCAACTACTTTTCTTACTTTGCCCGAGTTCAAACTAACTGAAGGTTATGAAGTAACCACTTCCCCCAGAAGCCAGAACTTTCACCTCTTCTGAACAGGGGAATACCTCTCTCATAAATTAGGTAAAAATATGGGCTTGCTGATTGAATGACAGTCCAAAATCCACAATGCTGCCAATTCCTTATCTAGACCTCCTACCTATCACAATGAGCAATCCCTGAAAGTCAAGGCAGTAACTTAACTTCATCAGTTATTTGGAAGTCTAAAAGGGTAGTAAAAACAGAAACTTTGGTTTCTCAAACTGGCTTCAGTGTGTTCCAAGAAACAATGACAAGAAAAATGTAAGGAACATGATCACTAAATCTAAAATTCTGCCTAGTTCAGACTAACTGGGCTTTAACCAAATGCTACTCAGTCATCAAAGGTGATCTTCTTTAAGAGGTACAAGTAAAAAAGGAAGTGCAAAGATCAAAGCAGTATTTACAAAGGGAAACGACTATTTTTGCATGTATACTCCAGTATTTACTGAGTTTGAAAAACAGGGACATTTATTCAGCTCAAGTGATTGCCAACTGCAGAACACAAGATAAAACTGAAATTTCAAAACAAAGATAATAGGTTGTCAAATTGCCACCAACCTTCAATAGGATTATACTATTTTGCTTTAAAAGTCTTTCAAACAGTTTAGAAGTGGTTTACTTCTCCCAGCAAGCAGTATTTTAGTTCCAGCATTAAATCGACATATAATGAGTCCTCCTTTGTGTTCAGGTTTGTTTAGTAGTCTGCAACCCAGGAAGACAGACATTTGATCTAAACAAGTGAGGAAGAACATTTAGGAGTTTGGGGTATATGGATATGGATGAACATTTTCAGCACATTTCATGTTTCCATTCATTATGTTCTTTTCATTTCAGCACTTTAATTAAATGAAAAATGTAAAATGCTACAGGAAACAAAACTCTGTATTTCCTGTCTTTCCAAGTTCATAAACTCAGAAAAGTACTTTAAGTTATTTACATGTCTTTGTACATCAAACATTAAAAGGATTCATCTCTAGAAAGCACAATATTAAAATCAGAAAAATAACTTACTTAAGTTAAAGACTTTATTTTGATCAAGTTTCCCTTATAAAGTTTCAATAAATATGAATACACAAAAATATTCAGTTGAGGAATCCTGCTAGAAAACTAATTTGAGTATCTCAACCCCAAGTTTTAGTATTTACCAAAGATCACCAGTTAGTACAAGAGTCTGTTGACACCACAGCTATTAAATGTTTTAGTAATACCACAGCCATTACTCAGTTATGAGTTTTATAACAAAATCTAAGACTTAAATATGGTTATTTCATAAGCAGCAAAGTTAAGCTCTACTTAACAGAGTCCATAAAAATGTCTTAAATCTTGATGATTGAATCCTGTATCATTAAGTTGCATTTAAGGTGCAGAATAGACCAGTAAACCAGAGCCAACATCTCCATTGGTGTCTATTTTAAAAGACCATTAGAAAACCTATTTAGGATAGGCTTTGTTTATATCATTATTTTTCAGAGGTCATGCACAATGCATAGTGCCACTGTCCAAGAGTTTTACATAATCAAGTATCTGAACAGTGCTCTAAGTAGGTAATTTCTTTTCTCTCTCAAATGCCAGACTTTGAAGGATTAGTATCAAGTCCTTATATTCTGAAAATCATCATGCAGGTCTTCCAGCAGGTGAATGCTTTATATTGTGTGTGTGTGTGTGTGTGTGTGTGTGTGTGTGTGTGTGTGTAAGAGGGAGAGAGAAGTGGGGGCTTCTTCTAGAAGTAGGAAAGGAAAGAATAAGATCTCCTGTTCAATTTTGGGGAGCTGGGAAGGGCTTTCCTATCGAGAGGACTGACAAGCACTTCTGCTTTCATTTCATGGAACGCCCTTAAGGTGAAATCTGGCTCTGCACTGCACCAACCACCTTCCCCTTTCTCCTCCGCGCCGCAGCGCACCTAAGCCTTCCCGCTACCCCCCAGCAGGGGCTGGAGGTGGGGATTTAAAAAAAAAAAAGTTTGCAAGAGTTGCCCTCTGGCTCTTGTTCCCGCCGGTGGAGACCTAAGGAGAAATGCCGGCCCGCGAGGCCGCAGCCCTTCGGCCGATCAGCCCCTACGAAGTCCGGATGTGCCTTTTCCCCTTGTCGCCAATCCCGTGTGTCTCTGAACTACTGTCAACCTTGTCCCACGGTCTAGCCCAGCGGTTAGCGTTGGAATGAGGAAGTCCAAGTGCTGCTGGAGGGGGCGCTGAGCGGGTGGGCTGAGGGACTCCGGTCACACGTCCCCAGAGTGGCCCCCACTTGCCCGAGTTTGGCTTACCCTGGTGGCGACTCCTCGCTCGGCCTCCCTGCGCCTGTGGACTCCCCCTCCGCGGCGGCGCGGACCAACGGGTTGGGAAAGGAAGATCAGCGGCCAGCCGGAGCCCGAAGAGGCCCGGGTGCGGGTCGGGTCGGGTCTGGAAAACGGGCGCGCGGTCTCGCCGGGCCGGGTCGGGCCGGGCCACTCAGCGCCGCGCCATGTCCGCAGCACGGGCGGAGGAAAGCGCAGGGCGCGCGGTGGCCGGGCGGCGGCGGTGCCGCCTTCCTGGCCGCGGGGTCTCCGGCCTGGGCTGCGCGGGGCTCTCGGAGCCCTGCCGGCGGCAGCGTACAGGCCGAGGGTGGCGGCGGGAGGCCGGACCGACGGAAGAGCAGGGGAAGCTGTCAGCGCGTCGCCGGGCCGCTCCGGTGGCGAAACCTCCTCTTCCTGCCCCGGCTCGTTGGTGTACTTCTCTCTCTTTCTCTCTCGCTCACTCTCTCACTTCCTGGCTGGAAATTCCCACTGACGTCGAGATAGAAGACAGACAGACGGACACACGCGCGCACGCAGCGGAGGCGGGAGGTGGGGTCTCCTCCGGGGGTGGGGGAAGCCCGCACTTCTGGGGGCTCCTAGCGCCCCTAGCCCAGCCTGGTCGCCCAGCTCGCTCCCTCCCTGCGTTCCGCTTCGGGGCTGGGCGAGGGCGCGCGTTAGGCCGCCTCGATGCCGGGGTCTCCTGCGCGGCTCCCGCTTCCAGGCCTGGCACTTCCAAAACCCTCAGGGCTGCAGCGGATGGGGACGCCTGCGGGGCCGGATTGTGTAGGGAAGCAGGCGAGGCAGAGGCGGTGATTGCTCGGCTCTTAGGGTTGGGAACCCCTAAGGCAGGCCCCGGCAGATAGAGGGTAAGAGAAGTCGTCAGGGATCCAGGCATGCCAGCATATAAAAATAAATCTCATCTGTATATTCCATTTAACTGTGTCTCAGTTATACTCAAGTCTCTTTACAGATTAAGCTGGAATGTCGATATCATAACTGACTTCTGCCCCGTGAAATATGTACCTCTACTGGGTCTTGGTGATCTCTTGGTTATATGTCAGTTATTCAGAACTTTCACTTACAGGGCATTGCCAGGCCTTTATAATTGCTGTGGAGAGAATTATAGCCGTGGGGGTGACGATCTAGGTGTACAACTCAGAAAGAAATCTTCATCTGGTGGAGGTGAGTTTTCTTTTATTTCTGGAGAATCCGCTACCAGCACATCACAGGCCTCGCAGTGACGACCATTCATTGGCATTTGAGCTTTATTATTCCTGGGGCACTGTCCCAGGCAGGCACAGTCTGGAGATACCATGGGGTCGTTTAGCTCCCCATATGTTTTGAGCGGAAGTAGGTATTTTAGAACACACTGTTTCGCTAGTGAGATCAAGTGTCAATTTAACTTGGAAACATCAGGAATAGGTAGTAACTAGGTGGTGTTGCTATGATATACCCAGATCACCCATAGCATGTTTGCCCTCCTATGCCTACTTCCCTTCCCTATGAGGTTATAAGAACCTTCTTGGCAGAGGTTTGGCAAAGGAAGAGAGATCCATTTTACTGGGTATGGAGTGAGCCTCTTCGGTGACTTTGGGGCTGCCTGACAATATACTTCGAAGCTATTTAGCACCTGAGGCTGTTTGAACACCGAGAATTCAGAGGGTTCATACAGAAGACAATGGCTTTTTAGAAAATCTGTGTTGTTACTTATGGGATATTATTAGAAATTGTGCCACTATTATATTGTAGTAGATTGATGTATAATTGATATAAAATAATTTTTGCTCCTGATGTGAATCCTCCCTTTTGTGGACTAGTTGTGAGCATTCTACAAGGGCCCTTCATTCTACAAAGGCCCTATTGCCAAAAGATGTATAGATGGGATTGTTACAAGATAGAATTGTGACATTTTTGGGTAACAAAAATTGAAGTGATAATTAGTGAAGGGGATTAAATTTCAAACTCAAAATGATCTCTAACTTAAAACTGAGGCTGGAGTGTTAAGCAGGTATATTGGTTTCCTATATCTGCAGTAACAAATACTACAAATTGGATGATGTAAAACAGCAATCATTTATTCTGTCACAATTCTTGGGGCTTTAAGTCTGAAATCAAAGTGTTCTCAAGGCCATGCTCTCTCCAAAGGCTAGGGAAAAATCCTTTGCCTCTTTCTAACTCCTGTTGGCTGGCAGTCCTTGACATTCCTTGGCTCCACTGTATCCTTCCTATCTGTGCCTCCATTGCCACCTGGCCTTCTTCCTCATGTTTCCTCCTTTCTCTTATTAAGAAACTACTGGTGAGATTTAGAGTACACTCTAATCCACTATGACCACCTCTTAACTTGATTTCAACTGTGAAGATCTTATTTTCAAGTAAGATAATGTTCATAGATACCTGGGGTTAGGACTTGAACATATCTTTTGGGGGAGATGCAACTTATTGCAGTACAGCATCCAAAACTAAAAAAGCCCCCTGTTTGCTTTTTTGGGCTCCCCATTTAACCTTCCCATTTTCCTGTTTTGTTGCCCAACATTTTCTGTATACTCTATACAAACCTGCTTTCAAGAAACTTCTGAAAAATTTATCCACTCTGTGATGTCAGAAGGTATTTGCCATTGATAGGCTGCAAAGAAAAAAAAAGCCTAAATGTAGGATTTTAGGCACTGATGCTATAGAAAAGATAGGTTGTATTTGTCATTAGATCTCTGAAATCACATGAATTTCCCTTCTCATGAAGCTAAGAGGTGGAAATGGTATACAGAGAGTTCTGAGATTAAGATCTATATAGTGTATTCATTGGCAGTGATAAATTATACAGTGTGTGAAGGGGATTCAGACCCAAACACCTGAGCCTTGCAAACTCTTAAGAACCATGCTGAGAACAGAATAGGAGTGAATTGTATTTCCGTAAAAGATACAACTTGCCACAGGTTATTAAGACAACCTCAACATGCTTAGGAATACATGGGTCTCAGGTCTTAGCTATAAGGAGTCAGGATGGAATGGGAAGACCTCACCAGTCTTAAAATCGGACTTAAGTGGAATTCTAATTTTGTCTTGAATTATCTATGTAACTTTTGTGAAGTAATAGCTTATTGGAGCCTCAGTTTCTTCACTTGTTCATTAAGCATAAATTATTATGGCTTATAAACTATATGACCACTTTATATAATACTTTCTATTATATATGTTTTGTATATAAATGAGTTTAACATGTATACTGCCTTATGCAAATATGTAATAACAACATGTTACATTGTAGTAACCCTAAGTCACAGGGAAAAGAGATTGAAAAGGCCTACATAAATGTAAACAATTATTATAAGAACTTATAAATTAAAACAGATTGAAATTAATTTCTTCATAGTCCTAAGAGCTTGCACTGTTGACTACTAGAACATATGTGTATCATGTTGCATCTCTCCCTATTCATAGCTGAGTGTTTCGTTAAACCTCCGTTAAAATGATCACCATATTGTATCTTGTGCTTGCATGATAGCACAACTTATTGAGAGAGCACTGCACTAGCCTCTATAAGATGTTTCAAAAGAAAAAGAAAATATAATCTCTGCTTCTAACATAAAGCTTGGAAGAATGACTACTTGTATAGTAACCAGAGAAAAGTGATGTGTACAATAGATTTTATCACTGAAAGTGAACCCAACAAAGGAGTGCAAAGAATGCTTTTTCCTCATCCAGAATCCGGAATTTTATTCCCTTAACGATGAAGACACTGAAATGGAGACATTGGTAAATTGGAAAGGAGAATGTCATTAGTTTTACAGATACTAGCATCTCTTCTGTCAGTTTAAATGAATACTTATACATTGTTATTGCTGTCTTCAAAGGGTTCACAAAGCACAAAGGAGTGCATGTAATTGTACAGTAAAAGCTTTCATAGAGTTATACTCAAATAGGTAAGGAGAGAGTTCACAGTGTTAAGAGCATGGTCTGGTAGTTAAGATCTCAGGCTGTGAAATCCAAATTGGAAACCAAAAGCCTTAATGCATCTTTACAGAAAATTTATTCCTTTTCTGCCCTGTGTAGCTGTGTGACCCTGAATAAGCATAACCATTCCAAGCCTCTTTTTACTCACCTGTAAAATGGGATGATGATAATACCCAGCTCATAGTGGTGGCATAAGTATCAAATGGCATCATGTATATGAAGCACTTACTAAGGTGCCAGATTCTCAGGAAACCCTCATTTATTTTGATTCTTAATAATACTATTGTTTCTCAGAAGAAAAATTTTAAGAAATATTTTTAAGTGATAGATGGACACAATACTTTTATTTTATTTTATTTATTTTTACATGGCTGAGGATAGAACCCAGTGCCTCATAAGTGCTAGGCAAGTGGTCTACCACTGAGCTGCAACCCCAGCCCTCAGAAGAAAATTCTCATGAAAAGGTTAGTATTTAGTGGATGTTGGAAATGGTGGATAAGATATGATATCAAAATGAACAGGAGAAAGAAAACAGATGGATGAGTGGGAGTGAGACTTACAGACATGAAGTCAGGGTTTAAAACACAGTTTATAGCACAGTTTTATAGTGCCTAAAATATATTCCATAAATAATGTAGAAATGTTCAAAAAGGTCCCATTCTTTCTAGCTCAGTGGGGAAGCACATGCCTATCATCCAAGCCCCTGGTTAAATCTTCAGCAACAACACACATCCACACACACGCACACATACGCACACACACAAACACTTAGGGCCTGATGAAAACAAAGAAAATATATATTGTTTTACCAAAGATTTAACTATAAAAGCATACCCTATATGTGGAGAGACTCAGGGAGACGAAGACGATGTGAAACAGCCAGGATTTGAACCTAAGTGAACATCTACATCCAGGGGTCCTAGATGCAGGTGGTGGGAGAGAAGTTGCAGTGTGTAGAGGAAGCCCTGGTGTCATTTATCCTGCTATTTCAAGAAGTAAAGAAGAAATGGAGTACCTAATGTTTTCCGTTTTATAGAAGACACAACATAATATTCTTTTTCTGCCTCTTCACAATAATCACCCTGGAATTCATCAATGACATAACAGAGCAGAACAAACACTTATATAGAAAAATATATCCTAAGTAAATTAACTACCCAGGCAAGAGTTGATGGTTTATGTGGTCCTCATATTCTAAGTGAAAAGTGATTTGGATTCAAGCTAATATGATAGCAGTAGGAAGAGTGATCTCTGTCATTTATTGGGTTTTTACTATTTGGGATACTGTTTCCATTGTATTTACATGATGTTTGGGGTGAATAATACTAGCAGCTATTATAAATGTTTTTAAAAACAAAAAGTGAATATCAGTAATTTAACACAACAAAAGTTTATTTCTCTCACACCTAAAACCCACTGCCTGACAGCATGGCTCACCTGGCAACTTGCCTCGGTGTCATGAGCCAGTGACTCAGAATCCCTCCACCAGCTCAGAAGGGGACGAGAACGCATGGGAAAAGTATGTCTTCTTCTAACTGCTTTGGGCTGAGGGTGGCACAATATTTGTGCTCACATTATATGGCTCCGATTAGATGCTAAGAAACCATCAAAAGTAGTTTTGATGTTTTTTTAAGTTCAAGTGAGCATATAGCTAATACCTGTTATACATATATAAAGGTATGTGATCTCCAACAATCATATACAATAGGTCATCATTATCATCTCCAGTTTAGATGAGAAGCTGAACACTTTTCCTAAGTTTTCATAACTCATAAATAGTAGAGGAGCCAGAGTTTAAACCCAGTAGATTTGGCTAAAATGTTCATGCTATGAGCCACTTTGCTAAACTGTTAACCAATGATGTGAACAAAACTATAGCAGAAGTTAGAGTCAATAGGATATGATTACAGATTACATATGTCATTTCATTGAGAGGAAGATTTGGCTCTTGAGTTTCTAATCTTAATCACAGTGGTAACACTGTAACTGAGAAAGGATCTATGGGATTTTGATGTGTTCAGGTTAGACGTATGAAGGACAATTGGCTCAGTGAGATATCCACGTGGGAATGACTAATGTTCATTTGGAAATTAAAATCTGATGCTCACAGAAACATAAGGCTAGAAATCTAAATCAAGAGCTTATCATAAAAATGTGATAGTTGTCTTGAGAGTGCTTCTAAAAGGGCCACAGAGAGTTAGGAAAGAAGACCAACACCCGCAATTTGATGAATGACTATTTCTGGGGCTGAGGTGAGAGAGGGAGAGGGAGATTGGTCCTTGAAGACTCTTGAAATGGCTGGGCATGGTGATACACCCGTGTAATCCACACTACTCAGGACGCTGAGGCAGGAGGATCACAAGTTTGAAGTCAGAGTGGAAAACTTAGCATGACCCTGTCTCAAAATAAAAAATTAAAAGGGCTAGGGATGTAGCTGTGTGGTAGATTGCTGCTGGGTTCAATCCCCAGTATGGCAAACAACAGTTCCTGAGATGCCATCAAAGGTAGAAAAAAGGCTTGGAAAACCAGAGAAGAGCCTCAAGGGTGAGAGAGTGCTCAACACCATCAGATACTGCCGCCAATTCCTGAGAGAAAGTGAAGATGAGAATGGACAGTTGAATTTGGGAATTACAAAATCCTGAACTTGGCTGCAGAGGATGCCTGGTGAAGCTTAAGGCAGAAATAGTTCTTGCTCTGCTCATTCCTGCTCACTCTGCTTGGAAGACAAGGACTCAGACAGCACTGCTAGCAGTGACCATGATCTTACTTCTGAGAGCAATTTCCATATAAAGAAGAGCCAAGAACCAGATTTTATGAGGCTGACAAGTGAGGAGGGAATGGGAAAAGAGGGCAGCGAATGCAAAAGAAGGTCACTAAAAGTTTGTAGTGAGAAGGAAGGAAGCAGAAGTTAGTGTGGTCCTTCATTTATCTGACTACGACTTATGGAGTGCTATGGTTAAAGAAGTTTGGAAAAGAGGAACGATAGTTTAATGAGTTAGTAGATTTAATAAGAGAAAGACTAATGAAGGAACAAGTTATCAGAAGAACAGAGAAACGGAATGTGTGGAGATCATAATTGAGGTGAAGGTGGAAGGGAGGTGGAGAGCAAAGAGGAGAACAGCTGGAGAAGGCAAAGCTTAGGCCCCAATCACCAGCTGAAATGAACCAAGCTCAAATCAGGAATAACTATGAGAGAATCATGTCAGTTTCTGAGGGTTGCCATAACAGAATTCTGCGGACTAGATGCTGCTAAAAATTTATTTTCTGGAGGTCAGAAGTCTAAGAACAAGGTGTCAGCAGGGCTGGGTTCTTCAGAGGCCTCTCTCTTTGGCTTGCAGATGGCCACCTTCTCCCTCTTGTCCATGTTCTAGTCCCTTATTAGAAGGACACAAGTCGTATTAGATGAAGGTTCATCCACTGACATCATTTTAACTTAATCTCCCCTTTCAAGATCCTGTGTTCAAAGCAGTTACATTGTGAAGCTCTAGGGGTTAGGACTTCAACCTATGAAATCTGGGGGTACAAAATTCAGAAAATAGCAGAGATATCTTTTATCAATTTCCATAAAGATACAGAACTAGAGGACCAACTCATTCCAGCTGCCTGGAATTGTCTTGGTATTGGTTTTAGCACATGGTCCTTCAACCAGGAGCCCTTCAGTTCCCAATAAACCAGGGTGATTGGTCATGCTACATGAAGCCAACGAGATTGTTTAAAGTGAAATCAGCATAGCTAGGGGCATTCTTTTGAGACAGTTGCCAGTTACATGTTTTTTGGAGAGATTTTCTGTCTTCTGAAAAGTTTTTGGTTTTGTTTTTGTTTTTTTGGTACTGGGGATTGAATTCAGGGGCACTTGACCACTAAGCCACATCCCCAGCTCTATTTTGTATATTATTTAGAAACAGGGTCTCACTGAGTTGCTTAACACCTCTCTTTTGCTGAGGTTGGCTTTGAACTCACGATCCTCCTGCCTCAGCCTCCGGAGCCACTGGGATTACAAGTGTGTGCCATGGCGCCCGGCTGCTGAAAGGTTTTATATCTGGCTGTCAAATCTATTTTAAAGTAATTCTCTGATGCTTACACACATCTTTTTAATAGTATAAAATTACCTTTCCATGCATATATCTCCTGACCAGAAGTCTGAAAGGACTCATTGTAATAATATAGGTTATGATAGATCTCAATTGTTATATTGGCTGCAAGACTTTTAAGGAGAACATTGACAGGGCTTGTTAAAGTAAAAATTCATGCAACGCTGCTTATCTGTTGGTTATTTTGCAGTTTCAACTATTTTTAAAAACTTCAGATCCCAGTGTGTTTTCAAAGCGCATTCATTGCTTGTAAAGGAATTAACACATGGTCTTCACAGCTGTGTGTGCAAATAAGTGTGCGTGTGTGTGCACATGCATGTGAGCTTGAGAAAGCATTTCTTTTTTGTAAAATATTTTTAATTTGTTCTAATTAGTTATACATGACAGTAGAATGCATTTTGACACATCATAAAAAATGGGCTATAACTTCTCATTTGTCTGGTTGTATATGATGTTACAAAGGTCATGTAATCATATGCACATAGGATGATAATGTCCAATTCATTCTAATATCATTTCTATCTCCGTGACCCTCCTCTCCCCTCACTCCTCTCTGTCTAGTCCAAAATACCTCTATTCCCCCCCACCACCCCATTGTGAATTAGCATCTGCATATCAGAGAAAACATTCAGCCTGTGGTTCATTGAGATTAGCTTATTTCACTTAGCATAATATTCTCCAATTCCATCCATTTATCAGCAAAAGTCATAATTTCATTCTTCTTTAAGGCAGAGCAATTCCATTGTGCATATAGAGCACAGTTTCTTTATTCATCTGTTGAAGGGCACCTAGGTTGGTTCCATAGTTTAGGTATTGTGAATTGAACTGCTATAAATATTGACGTGGCTGCATCACTGTAGTATGCTGATTTTAAGTCCTTTGTGTATAAACTAAGGAGTGGGATGACTGGGTCAAATTGTGGTTCTATTCCAAGTTTTCTTAGGTATCTCCATACTGCTTTCTAGAGTGGTTGAACCAATTTGCAGTCCCATCCAGCAATGTATGAATGTACCTTTTTCTCCACATCCTTGCCATTGTTTATTGTTGCTTGTATTCTTTATAATTGCCATTCTGACTGGAGTGAGATGGAATCTCAATGTAGTTTTGATTTGCATTTGAGAAAGCATTTCTACCCTAATGATTCTTCTTAGGAAGTAGATGGAAATATTTGAGAAATGTTTAATTTCTCAGAATAGAGAACAATTATGTATTTCCACTGTAGTACATTATGTATTTCTTTTCAAATTCTTTTTTATAAAACCAGTATTTTTTTTTGCTAGGAGGTATTTTAGCTCTTAAGTCATTTATTTATCTGTTGATAACCAATCTTTAGAATTGTGGAAAACTTAACAGAGGTAGAAGGAAATTTAAAGACGTTGAAATCCAACTTGAAACCCAAAGCAAGTGTTTCTTATACAGTATCCCAAAGCCTGTAAATAATTCCAAGGACTGGCTTGAAGGTTTACCATTTTATAAGGTATCCTTTCCATTTCTGAAAAGGTCACTGTGAAAGGTTATTCTCATGTTAAGGACAAATCTGTATTTTTGTAATTTGTGTTCTATTCCTATTTCTGTCCTGTAGACCAACAAGATAACTTTACTCCCTTATTTATGAAACAGGACTTCAAGATATTTAAAGATACATATTAGTACCTCTCTAAATTTCTGGTACTTACTGTCGCCCACTGAATGCTAGGAGTTTTGTCTACACATGGCTTTGCAGTCATCCCAACAATCTTATTACCCTATTGCCCAGATGAGGAAGCCGAAGTGAGAAAAGTTTAGTAATTTGTCCAAGGTCCAAAGTGACAGAATAGAAATAAGAACTCAGGTTTTCTGATTAAATTAGGAGTATAATTTGAGGGTGAGAGGTAATGAGAAGAGCAGAGGTAGCTCTTGCCCCTTGTGAGCTCTGCAGAGCCCTGGCAGTCCCAGCCTGGCTGCTTTCACTACTTTCAATAGAAACATAATGCAAGAATAATCCTAGGCTTAGTGTTTGCTGGGGGATGTCATTTGGGGGCCCAAATAGACCCAGAGTACAGAGAAATAATTGATCATCTGCGTTTAGGCCATAAATCAACAGGGATCAGAAAGAGGCCTGGTGGTTAATCCCTGGCCTCTAAAAGTGGACTACAGGAGTGTGGGTCTTACTCCCTGATGCTCAGGCTTCCATTCTACTTGTTTTCAGCCTTACTTTCTTTAACTTAAAATGGGGCCATCTCCAGAGGATTCCACCCATGCAGTGAACTTAGAAGTAAAAGGCCCATAAATGTGGTGTACGATTGGAGGAGCCTATGTTCATCAATACTATTCTGGAGCTATCTGGGTGAAATGCTCTTGTGAGCAAAACTGTTCCCAACCCCAAGTAGCACCCTGTGCAAGAAGTAGTTCTCTTTGTACAGGAAAATGGCCTGGACAACAAATTTACCTCTTCCCTGGTGAATGAAGTGAGTATTAAGAATTGTTGGGGAGTTTAACGTTTCAAGTGAATGTCCTCAAACTACAGAGCTGCAGGCACCCTGACAGAAGTTTGGAATGAGCTTGTAGGAACCACTAACTGTGTCGTTCTGCAGCTGTGGTCTAGTGAGATCCACAGTTCCAGAGTAGAAAGTGGCTGCCCTAGACAGATATGACCATGGTCTGCTTACTGGTTGGGATTCAGCTCAAATGTCACCTTCTTAAGGGAATCTTTACTGAACCCCAAAGTTGCCTAAGGATGACCCCCCCATTATTTGCTTCTCTAGTGCCTGGGGCGTTGCATTTAGTTCATTGTTTTGAGTTGTACTGTATTGAATAAATGTTTTGGATATAAAGACAGGTGAAAATCCCAAAATATAATTTCATAAGAAATACAAAAGTAAACCATTTAAAAAAGCAAAACTGAAAAAATATTAGCTTATACTTACTCTGTGTATAAGAGAGTGAACAGAAAACAAATGGCACTCTCCAGAGCGTAATTAGGAGCTCTTAATGAAGGATTATTTACAGGGCTGTGGACAGAGTTAAAGGAATCCAGTAAGGAATTCCAGAGCAGCCTAGGGCTCACAAGAACAGGGAGCCTTAACCACTCTTACATGTAGAAGGGCAAGGGCGGAGAATGGATGCTGGAACCAAAACGTGGGCCGCTGTAGTTTCTGAAAGGAGTTGGGCACTTCACTGGAGAAACCAGCCGCTAACAACTCACCACATGGTGGGCAGGGAGCCAAAGGATGTATTATGCAAACTCTCCTCCCACCATTCACATCTTCAGTGTTTCCCAAAATATGGGACCCAGATGGAAGCCAGAGGCACAAAGCAGGATGGAATATGGTGAAGAGGAGATCTAGAGGACAAATGCAGGACTTCCAGAACAGAATGCAAACCCCCAAATAACTACTGAATTATAGTAAAACAAGTATTCAGGAGTCAATGTGTCATGGTCCATGCAGGCTCATGCTGTAGCTAATGCATCCTGACAGGGACAGGAGGAGACTGTGAGACGTAGAATGGAATAATGCTTGGAAACATCATATGATTAAAGTGTCAAGAGCACATCATAGGCCTCATCACAGAATATACTTTTTAAAAAAATTTTTTTAGTTGTTGATGGATCTTTATTTTATTCATTATTTATATGTGGTGCTGAGGATTGAACCCAGTGCCTCACGCATGCTAGCAAGTGCTCTACCACTGAGCTACAACCCCAGCCCCACAGAGTATAAAACACTTAGTGACCAGTTCCTGTCAAAACCCTGTTAGTTGAAAATTATCAACCAGGAAGACATGCTCTTTGCTTTCTCTTAAATTCTACTCTTGTACCAAACTCTGTATCCACAGAAGTTTTAAAAAGAACAGATTATTTTAGTCCATGGAACAATAAAAACTTTTTCTTGGAGGCGAGGTGGGGATGGGGTCCTGGGCATTAAAACCAGAGGTGCTCTATCACTGAGTTACACCCTAGCACTTTTTATTATTTATTTGTTTGTTTATTTATTTGAGACAGGGTCTTGCTAAGTTGCTGAGGCTGGCCTCAAATTTATAATCCTCCTGTCTCAGGCTCCCTAGCAGCTAGAATTGCAGACACACACCACCACACCTAACCTATAAAAGAATAATTTCTGTTGACTCAAAAATAATTTCTGTTGACTGAAATTGTTATTTCTGAAGTATCTCATTCACTTGGTCAGATTAAATCCTTTCTCAGATCAAAATCCTCCAAATGGATTCCTTGATCACTCAGTACAGATACCAAAGCCAACCATGTAAAAAGTCTCTTCGTGATCCGAGTGTTACCTCTCATTTCTTCTACCATTGTGCTGCTTATTCTCTGTGTTTGTTCCAGGAAAGGTCTCCTTGATGTTCCTGAACACCCCCTGCCCCCATTCCTCTCCCCTGGAGCTTACACAGAAGCTGTTTTCTGTGGTTGGCCCATATGTACACACAGCTCACTCCTTCACTTCCAGTCTCTGCTCAAATGTCACAGTATAAAATAGCAACAGATCTTCAACCTCTAGAATAGAGGTACAGTTTTATCTAACTTACTGTATAAATTTATTTTTTTAAAAAAATAGTGCAATCTGGACAGATTCATGTATAAAACCTTACACTTTAGAATTTCCTTTAGTGTCATTTGGTTGTAAGTATATTTTGTCATTGTTCCTAAGAGATTATTTTACTGATGTGCAAATTTACATTGGGAATTACTTTCTTTTTAAAAGTTAAGGATTTCATTCAATTCTCTAGTTTTCATTGTTGCTATTAAAAATTCAGTCTGGAGCTATGGATGTGGCTGAGTGATAGAGCACATCTTCAGGATGTACAAGACTCTGGGTTCAATTCCCCAGCACAAAGGAGGAGGATGAGAAGAAGAAGAAATAAATCCAGACTATTCTACTTTTGTATGTCCTATTTGAATTTCATTGGGTTTTATATGACTTCTTGGATCTCAAGATTGGATACCTTTCAAAGAGTCTGCAAAATTGCTAGTCCACTATCTTTTGCAATTATTCCCTTTCCTCCATGTTCTTTAATCTCTACTCTGGGAATTTAAATTAGGCATATAATAGACCCATTCACTCTCTCTGTTATATAATTATCTCTTTATATTACATTCTTAATAATTTCTTTAGATTTATCTTCTAGTTCATTAATTCACTTTTCAGTCATGTCTCATAAACTGCTTAATACAACTATGTTTTCAGTAATAATTTGTTTATATTTCTTAAAATGTTATCTTGTGAAATTCTTTGAGGCTTAGGTTGAAACTGAGTCCTCTATAGAATTTCTGTGTTTCTTTTTGCCTGTACTCTGTGTGGCAGCATACAAATTAAATTATGTCTTTGAATGCTTTTGATCACCACATATAGTGTGAGTGGTTATGAAGTCACAGGTGAGAATTTCTCTTCCTACCCAGTGACAAGGGCTAGACAGGAAATTTCTCAGCTGTTCCTTATAATTTTCACTTTTGGAAATATATAAATTAACATTCATGCCAGCTAAGCAATGTATTGTTATTATTATTTTTTTTTTTTTTATTTTTTTGGTACCGGGGATTGAACTCAAAGGTACTTGACCACTAAGCCACATCCCCAGCCCTATTTTGTGTTTTATTTAGAGGGAAGGTCTCACTTAGTTGCTTAGCACGTCACTGTTGCTGAGGCTGACTTTGAATTCACGGTTTTCCTGCCTCCCAAAGTGCTGGGATTACAGGTGTGCGCCACTGTGCCCAGCTTGTATTAATTTTTAAAAATATGTTATGCAGTATTTCAGTTATTTCCATCAGTTATTTCATTTTAGTTAATTAATTGGGAGGACCATGCTGTCAGAAACATGGATTTGTTAAATACTTTAAAAATGATTTTATAGTATTCATTATATATTTAACTGTTTACCTTCTAATCTTTAATTATATCTTGAGTGTATTTATTGCTTTTGAAAAACTTCTTATCTGACTCTTCCAACAGTTCTATTTCAAATGAAACACTTGTTTGAAGTGTTTATCTTGTTTTTTTTCTCTGGCTTGCTGGTACTACCAGGGCAAGTTGTTATTTTCCATTTCCTGCTCTGTATACACTGACCTATAATTACAGACCAAGTAGTTAGGGTCTTTCATGCAGTGGCAAACCTACCAAGGGAAAGATTCTGCTCACAATTGTGGGCTGGCAGTGAACCAGCTGGCAATCTGTCAACACCCAGCTGAAGCTTTGGAAGGAAGTTTCTCTTCTCTCAACTCTCCTTGGGTGCAGGTGAAGACTCCTGCCTAGCCTCAGGGGCTGGGAGAAGTTCATTTCATGGGTGCAGGTCCCCTAGATATTACCTGCCCCCAACCAAACTAGACCATCTTTCACAAGAATCCACATCAGCAAGCATGTGTAGCTCTTTTCCTAGAGGGACTGACAGACTTCGTAGGCTCGCTTTCATTGGGAGCCATGAAATTCAGGTCTTTGTTGTCGGCCTGCCTGTTGCAGGATCTTCCCATCTACCCCAAAGTGAAAAGGATTTCCCTCAGAGATCCTGGAGCCTGTGACCTCAGATGCATCCTTCTCGAGCTCCTGCTTACTTTGACTTTTTTCTTGTTTGGAGAAGTTGCTGAGACGGTGTCAGGAGGGAAGTTTGGTGGACCTAGGCTCAGTTTCCCACATTCTTATAGTACTCTTTGAGTCATACAAGGAATCTAAAAGTCATAAATTAAGAGTGTTAGATCAATGGTTCACTAAGGGAAAACCATTACCAAAAGAAGGAAGAAGGGATGAGAAAAGACTATAAACAGCTCATATCCCCCATACTGTAGCTCCTATTCATCTTATATACCATAGATATATAAAATTTATATACATAGATATGTAAAATTAACATACATATCAATTTTACTGATAACCATATCAATAGAGTCATACTCATTTTTTACTACATCAGATAAGTAATTTAATTAAATACCAGAGTTCCATTCTGATGATTTATTACAATTTTTAATATGCTTCTTACATGAGAATATGCTGATCTTGGTTAGGATGCTTACTCTGGAAGCCGTAGAATCCTGACTCAAAATGACTTAATCATTATAGAATATTATTAGGTCAAGTATTTAATAATTCTTAAATAAAGAGAACTTCAGGTTCTGTTAAATCAGGACTTTGGCTCTGTTCTCCGAGAAATTTGTTTCTGCTTTTCTGTATCCATGTTAACAATTTCCTTATGCTGGCTTTCCTGCTGGCCCGAAGATGGCTTCCAGCTGTACTGTGGACAAAATACTTGTTGACACTGAGACACCTAGAGAAAAGAGAGAGAGAGAGAGACAAAGAGACAGAGAGAAAGGCAGAGAGACAGTTCTTAGGGCTCTCTCTTCAGATCAAAGAACTTTTCCAGAAATTTTCAATGTTTTCTTTGGCCATGAATTAGGTCATGCCCTCATGCTTTTTTGAAAATGCTTTTCCTGAGTTATAACTGACGTACAATGAACTTGACACATTTAAAGTACACAAGTCCATGTATATATAACCCCTTGAATCATTACCACAACATATGTAGTGAACATACAGGTCACTTGAAAAGTCTCCTCATGGCCTTCTGTAGCTCTTCATTCCCACTCCCCCTTCTCTAAGCAATCACTGATCTACTTTCTGTCACTTTAGATTTGTTGGCATTTTCTAGAGTTTCATATGAATGGAGCATTTACTGCCCATATATAGCATGTGCTCTTTTTAAATCTGGCTTCTTTCATTCAGCATGATTATCTAGAGACTCATTCTCATTGTTGTGTGTATCAACAATTCAGTCCTCTTTAAAACTGAGTATGATTCTGTTGATGGATGCTTGGGATGTGAACAGTTTGGGGTTATACAAATAGAACTACTAAAACATTTGTATGTAACTGCTTGTAGAGACATGTCTTTCTATTCTCATGAGAAATACCGAGGAGTAAAATGACTGGAGCATATGGTGAGCATATGTGTAACATTTTATGAAATTGCAAACTGTACCCCTAAAGAGATTCTGTTATTTTATATTCCCTCCAGGAACTCCACCATATACTTTTTTAAAAAATATTTATTCTTTTTTTCTTAATATTTAGTTTTTAGTTGTAGGTGGACAGAATATATTTTATTTTTATGTGGTGCTGAGGATCAAACCCAGTGCCTCACACATGCTAGGCAAGCACGCTACCACTGCTCCATAACCCCAGCCCTCCGCCATATACTTTTTTTTTTTTTTTTTTTTTTTTTTTTTGGTACTAGGGATTGAACTCAGGGGTGCTCGACCACTGAGCCACATCCCCAGCCCTATTTTGTGTTTTATGTAGAGACAGGGTCTCACTGAGTTGCTTAGTGCCTCGCCATTGCTGAGGCTGGCTTTGAACTTGCGATTCTCCTGTCTCAGCCTCCCTAAGTGCTGGGATTACAAGCGTGAGCCACCGCGCCCGGCTCCTCCGCCATATACTTTTAACACTTCATATGACCAGTCTTTTTAATTTTAATCATTCTAATTGGTGTGTGTATTGGTATCTCACTGACTTTGATTGTTTTATCCTATTATCTAATGATGATGAGCTTTGTTTCATATGTTTATTTGCCATTCAGTGAAATCTATGCTCAATTTTTCCTCCATTTTTAGTGAGTTGTTTCCTTCTTGCTGAATTTAGAATATTTATTTTATGTTCTGGATAAATCTTTTATCAGATTATGATTTGCAAATATTTTCCTTTGGTCTGTGGCTTATCTTTCACCTATTGAGGACAATGTTATCATTTTGATGAAGTGGAATTTATTATATTTTTACTGCATTGTGGTTTCAGTGTTGTAGCCAAGAAATCTTTGCTTAATGCAGACTTGCAAAATATCTCTCCAATGTTTTCTTCTATAATTTTTATAGTTTGAGAACTTAAATTCAGATCTACTGTACAGTGTGGGGTAAGTTTTGCATATAGCAGTGACAGACATGGATTGATGTTCTTTCCTTATTTCTTCGGTCTCATGAAGAAGGTATGTCTTCATTTATGAGGCATTCTTTAATTTCTCCTAATATATATATTATAGTTTTCAGTGTTTAGGTCTTTCACATCTTTTGTCATATTTGTCCCTAAGTGCTTGGCATACTGGTACACACCTGCAAACTGTTAATCAAAGGCAGGGGTGGGAAGATCACAAGTTTGAGGCCAGCCTTAGCAACTTAGCAAGACCCTGTCTCATAATGAGATAAAAAGGGCTGGGGAGGTAGTTCATGACAAAGTGCCCCTGGGTTCATTCCCTAGTACCTAAAAAAGATTTTTTTTCCCCTAAGTGTTTATTTTTTTATATACTTTTTAAATGTTTACTGTTACTTTTTCATTACTAATGCCTATGCTCCTTGACTTTTGATGGAGTTTCATCCCAATAAACCCATCATAAGTTGAAATTACCATAAGTGAAAAATGTATCTACTACACTTAGGCTGCCAGCCATGGAAGCTCAGCAACAGAGCTTCACACTGTGAAGTATTGGTTCCTTACCTCTGGATCTCGTGGCTGACTGAGGGCTGTGGCTTGCTGCCATTGCTCAGCACAGGGAGAAAATATCATCATCCTGCATATTGCTATCTTAGATAAATATCAATACTCAAAATTCAGAATGTGATTTCTACTGAATGTATGATGTTTTCGCACTATCGTAAAGTAAAAAAAATTCATAAGTTAGGGGCCATCTATATTTACAAATATAACTGATTTTTAGTTATTGAATTCGTATGATAAATTTACTTTGTAGTTCTAATGGGTTTTTTGTAGATTCCATTGGAGTTTCTACATAATAATCATGCCATTTAAAAAATAGTCACTTTTTAAAATCGAGATATCTTTTATGTACTTTCCTTGCCTGATTGCACTCATTAGAAATTACTGGTACAACGTTGAATATATGTGGTGAGAGTGGACATCTTTGTCTTGCTCCTGATTTTAATGGAAAACTATTAAGCTTTTCACTATTAAATATGGTATTTTCTGTAAGTCTTTATAGCTGCCCTATGTCAGTTTAAGGAAATAACCTTCCAATTATAACTTTGCTGAGAATTTGTTTATTATTTATTTATTTGTACCAGGGATTGAACTCAGGGGCAATTAACCACTGAGCCACATCCCCAGCTCTTTGTATTTTTTATTTTGAGATAGGGTCTTACTAAGTTGCTTAGAACCTCACTAAGTTGCTGAGGCTGGCTCTGAACTTGTGATCCACCTGCCTCAGGCTCCTGAGCCACAGGGATTATAGGCATGTGCCACTGTGTCCTGTGAGAATTTTTTAAATATTATGAAAGTATTGGATTTTGTCAAATGTATTTTCTGCATCCACTGAAATAGTAATATTATTTTCATTTTTAGATTATTAATATATGGAACTACATTGGTTTTTGAATGTTAAATAAATCCTAGGATAAATCCTGTTTGTTAATATTTATTATCCCTTTTATACATTATTGAATTCTATTTGCTAGAATTTTTATACCTATATCCATGAGGCATAATAGGCCATACTTTTTTTCCCCATTTTTTCCTTGTAATATCTTTATCTAATTTTGGGCTCAAGGTAATATTAGAGTTTTGGAATGAGTTGAAACATGTTCCCTTCATCTTCAATTTGTTTTTGTGTTTGTGTAGATGTTCCCTGCACCCCGCTCCATGAATGCTTAGTAGGCTTCACCAGTGAAGCTCTCCAGACCTGGAATTTAATTTATAAAATTTTAAAATTCAAATTCATTTTATAAATAAATCTAGGACTCTTCAGGCTACTTTTCTTGAGTATGTTTTGGCAATTAATCTCTCTCAAAGAATTTGCTATTTCATCTAAGTTCTTGAATTTGTCATCATAAAGTTGTCATAGTATTTCCTTATTACCCACTTAAAAATTGTACTTTGTATTTTGATGTAACTGTAAATTCACATGCAGTTGTAAGGAGGAAGACAGAGAGATTCTAGTATCTTTTGCCTAATGTAATGTCTTGTAATACTACAGTACAATATTACCGCCAGGATTTCAACATTGATAGAGTCAAGATATAGAACACTTCCATGACTAGGATGATCCCTCCTGCTGCTCTGTACAGCTCCACCAACCTCTCCCCCTCCTCCAGTCCTCCTCAAGCCCTGGCAACCACTAATCTGTTCTCCATTTCTACAATTTTGTTACAAAAAGAATATGAAATAAATGGAGTCAGATGGTATGTAACCATTTAGAATGGGGCTGTTTCACTCAGTATAGTTCATGAAGTTTCATTCAGGTGTGTGTTTAGAGTTCCTTTATTTTTATAGCCGAGTAGTATTCACAGTTTGTTTACACATTTACACATTGAAGGACATCTGGGTTGTTTCTACTTTTTGGCTATTAAAAATAAAATCTTCTATAAACATTCTTGCATAGGTATTTGTATGAACATAAAATTTCCTTTCTCTGGGATAATTGCCCAGGAATATAATTTTTAGATTGTATGATAGCTCTGTGTTTAATTTTTAAAGAAACTACTAAACTGCTTTCCAGTGGCTCTACCATTTCACGTTCCAACCAGAGGTGGTTTCTTCACATCCTCACTAGCATTAAGTGTTGTGATTGCTTTTTAATTTTAGCCATTCTACTAAGTATCTAGTAATATGTCATTGTGGCTTTAGTTTGTACACCCTTAAGGGCTGATAAAGTTGCACATACTTTCATGTGCTTGCTTTCCATCTGATTATCCTCTTCAGCTAAGTTTCAGTTTATGATTTTTGTCCATTTTCTAATTAGATTTTCTAGTTAGATTATTTATTTGCACAGAATTTTGTAAGTTCTTCATATATTCTGTACCAGCCCTTTCTATGCTATGTGGTTTGCAGACATATGCTTCCAGTCCGTACCTTGACTTTTAATCTTCTTAACTGAGTTTTTTGCAGAAATTTTGATGAAATCCAATGTATCATTGTTTTATCCTTTTATGAATGTGGTCCTGGAGAGACTAGGAACTCCACGGCCATCTAGGCCTCCATCTTGGAGCCACTAAGAATAAAGACTCTTTGCCTAGCCGTAGAACACTAAGATTTTCTTTTATTTTTTTATTGATGTATTATAATGGTGAGATTCCTTGTTACATATTTGTCCATGCACACAAAATAACAATGTAATTTGGCCAATATTATTCCCCAGAAGGTGATCTTCTGTTGAAATTCTCATGCACCTTGAATTCTTATTCAAAAATCAGCTGGGCTATTTTTGAGAGTTTATTTCTGAATTTTCTATTTTATTCAAAGATCTATGTCTATCCCACTTCCAATAACTTATAGTCTTGATTACCAAAACTCTATAGAGTTTAGGTAGACTGTTTCCTCTTGCTTTCTTCTTCTTTAAATATTTTTCATTGTAGACAGACACAATACCTTTATTTTGTTTATTTATTTTTATGTGGTATTGAAGATGGAATCCAATGCCTCATACGTGTGAGGCAAGTGCTCTACTACTGAGCTATAACCCAAACCCCATCGCTTCCTTCTTTTTCCAAAAAATTTTGGCTATTCTAATTTCTTTGTCTTTTCAGATGTATTTTTAGTTTCAGATACACTTTTAGAATAATTTAGTCCTTTTTGTTGCTATTATAGTTTCTCTGTTTTTCCATATATTTTAGAATAATCTTATCTATTAAAAGTCTTGATGAGATTTTGATAGAAATTGCATTAAAACTATGTATCAATTGATATAAATCTTCCAATTAATGAATATAGCATCTCTTCATTTGTTTGGATCATACTTCTTTCATCAGCATTTTGTAGTTTTTAGCATGTAAGTTCTATACATACGTTTTGTTAGATTTACAATTGCTTATTTTTTTTCATCTTTTTTGAGTGATCACAAATGGTATTGTATTTTAAAATTTTGTGCTCTGGCCAGGTGTGGTGGTACATGCCTGTAATCCCAGTGGCTCTGGAGGCAAGGCAGGAGGATCGAGTTCAAAGCCAGCATTAACAACTTAGTGAGGCCCTAAGCAACTCAGTGACAACTTGTCTCTAAATAAAATAAATAAATTATATATACATATATATATGTATAAATAAAAGGTCTGGGGATGTGGTGCAGTGGTAAGGCACCCCTGGGTTCAATCCCTGGTACAAAAAAAATATCCTTATGTTTTCTTTGCTAGTATATAGGAATACAACTGATTTTTTTAAAAGATCTTATTTATTTATTTAGAGCAGACTTAGTCTCACAACTAAACCAGGAGAAAAGTACAGAAAATTTTCATATATCACCTGCCCCCACACATACATAGCCTCCCCTAGTATCAACAGGCCTCACCAGAGTGCTACATTTATAGTATTGATAAACGTACATTGATATCTCATTCTCACACAAAATCCAGAATTTACTTCAGGGTTCACTTTTGGTTTTGTACATTCTATGAGTTTGGATAATGTGTAATGGCATGTGTCCACTGTTACATTATCACACAGAGTATTTTCATTGCCTTCCAAATCCCCTGTACTCCACCACAATTTATTTTTGAGTGTATATCTGGTACCCTGTGACATTGCTGAACTCATTTATTAGTTGTAGGAATTCTTTCTGTAGATTCCTTGGGATTTTCTATATAAACAATCATGTCATCTGTAGATAGAAAGAATTTTATTTTTCCTTCTTGGTCTGTATGCCTTGTTTTTTCCCCTTTTTTAGTCTTATTGCACTGACTACAACTTATAGTACTATGTTGAATAAGAGTAGGGAAAATGGGGTCTTTGCCTTGCTTCCAGTCTTAGGGGGAAGACACTCTCTTTCACCATTAGTATAATGTTAATGGCAAGATCTTCCTTTCTTTTTTCTTTTTTTTTCTAGTAGATGCTCTTTATCAAGTTGAGAAAGATCTTCTCTATTCCTATTTTTCTGAGAGTTTTTCTTTTTAAATCATGAATGGATGTTAAATTTTGCCAAATGCTTTTGTTTCATTAATTAATATGATCATGTGATTTTTCTCTTTTAGATTTTATATGATAGATTATATTAATTGGTTTTTAAAACATCGATGCAGTCTAGCATCTCAGGAATAAATCCCACTTTGTATAATTATTTTTAAATGTTGCTGAATCTATCTGAAAATTTTCTTGTCCATATTCATGAAAGATATTGGTCTGTAGTGTTTCTTTTCTCTCTCTCCCTCCCATTCCTTCCTCCCACCCTCTTATTTTTCCTACCTTTTTTTTTTTTTTTTTTTTTACTGGTTTTGGCATCAGTGTAAAACTGGCTTTATAAAATGAATTAAGAAGCATTCATTCCTTTTCTGTTTTCTGGATGAAATTGCAAAAAATTAATGTGGGTCCTTCTTTTAATATTTGCTAAAATTTAGGCTGAGGATGTAGCTTAGTGGTAGAGTGTTTACCTTACATGTGTGAAGCCCTGGGTTCAATTCCAAGTTGTGAGTTGGGGTGGGATTGAGGAAGGAATAGTGGGGGAGAGAGGTGAGTGGGAGTTGGAATTCTCTGTGCTTGGAGGTTTCTATTTTGGAATTTCCAAAATTACAAATTCAATTTTGTTTATATTTATAATGCTATTGCATCCCTAATCTGAAAGTCTGTAATCCCAAATCCAAAACTTATTGAGTATCAATATAAAGTTCCAAGTAGAAAATTCCTTATCCAACCCCATATGATGTGTCACATAACAACTTTATATAATAAATGGAATATAATAAATGAAATAACAACTTTATATAATAAAATATTATCTAAACAATTTTATATAATAAAAATAATATAATAAAAATAGTATATGAAATTCCTTCAGGCCATGTGTATAAGGTATATTTGAGACATAAATGGATTCTGTAGTAACTTGTATCCCATCTCTGAGATATCTCATGTACATGCAAATGTTCTAAAATCTGAAAAAAATCCAAAATCCAAAATACTTCGGGTCTCAGACATTTGGGATAAGGAATACTAAATCTGTACCTATTTTCTTTTGGTTGAGTTATGGTAATTTGTATTTTTATAAGAGTTGATCCCATTTTATCAAGCTACCAAATTTTTGTGTGTGGAGTTACTGGTAGTGTTCTGTTACTGCCTTCTGATTCTTCAGGGTCCGTAATGATATGCCCTATCTTATTCTGGATATATCTTTTTGACCCATTTAGATTATAGTTAGTCATGGATGGAAGGAGAGTTTTTAACCCATTCAGATCATTTTTATCCTAAAAACCTACCACTCTGTAAACAACTGTGATTCAAAACAACTTGTGCTTGTACTTAAGTGGAATATTTATTTCCAGTCTTCCTTTTGTAAAGTATTTAATGACATAATTGAGGTTGAAATTCAAATTCTTACAACAATACTTTAAGTATTGTTTAGAGTTTAGAAATTTTTAAAAATTAGTAAAAGGTGAAGAGTTAAAGAGCTGGTCTTTTAAAATCAATTTCTTTATGGAAAAATCTAATTTATAGTTTTCTAGACATGGCTAAATCACTTTTTCTTAATAATTCTGAATCTGATCTTTAACTGAAAGGTCATGGAATAGGAAACTTTACTCCCTCACAAATTTAGCATCTTTTTATCAACAAGCTTAAATCCTGCTGAAGGAAGGAAGTTGAATGCAGGAAACTCACTTAATGACGTGATGCATTGAAAAAATACTATCTCTTTACCATCAGAACCAGCATCACAGATTAAGCATATCTTCGTCTAGCCATTAACACTGGGGCAAACATTGTATTGACTTACTTGAATTAGTTCTGCTATCCATTGTGTCTCCTTTTCTCCCATGTGTGTTCCCAGTGAAATGTTGCCAATTTGTGCTAGTTATTCTAAAAATCACATTGAGTAAAAAGTTCACTTGTAGTAATGACAGTTATATTCCAATACCTGTATGATTCTTTTAGACAAGCAAAGAACATAGAAAGGAGAAAGGAGCTTGGAGAAATTGGAAGTATATTAATTTGAAAGAGTTATCATGTTGCAAGCCAAATTAGTACAGAGAGAACCTTATCTTGCTAAATTAAAATAATCTTTTTGAACTAAAACATGTTAATTATGAAGCAAAAGCCAGACAGACTTGAGAATTCTCTTTTATAGTAATAAATATCAGTTTCTAATGGAATGTTTTCTGTAAAATTTTAAAGGGATAAAATTCTAATCCAAGAATTCTGTGTTTACTCAATTTTTGTTTATCTGTAAAGGCAGCATAAAGATAATTTAAAAATATATAATGGCTCAGAAAATATATTATCCAGGTGCTTTGTGTTACAAAAATATGTACTTGGGGCTGGGATTGTAGCTCAGTGGTAGAGCGCTTGTCTCACATGCGTGAGGCACTGGGTTCGATCTTCAGCACCACATAAAAATAAATAAATAAAGATATTGTGTCCATCTACAACTAAAAAAATAAAAATAAATAAAAAATGTACTTGATTACATCTTTCTGATGACTGTGAAAATAAAAAATTTAAAATAGGGGAGTTATACTATGAAAGTACTTAAATAATCATTGAAATAGTTCAAATATAAAACTAGGTGTATAGTGAGGGTTTTTTAGATTATATATATATGTGTGTGTGCGTGTTTGTATGTGTCTCTGTATATGTGTGTGTATATATATATCACTCATGTTTTATATATGTGTATCTTTTATTTCAAAAAGATTATTTTAAAATTCTTCTTTATCCTTAAAATTGAAGAAATTTTCCAAGACACAGCTCACTATGCCCTATTTTTGTTTGTGACAAGTCTTTTAAAGTAATATACTTAGAATTTCTTTTTTTGCTCAACCAAGTGTTTTATCTATTTTTATCTATGACTTTTGCTTTTGATATCCACTCTGAACACCTCTAATTCTTAACATGGATTGTCATTCTCTACCTACCATCTTCTCTACCATATATATTTCTTTATTCTGCCCTTACATTTTGCAAAACCTCTTTAAGCCTGCCACATCATTGGTTACATTATTATGAGGAATTGGCTTATATGACTATGAAAGCTGAGGTGTTCCAAGATGCACCATGGAAAGCTCTAGACCCCGGACCCCTGGTAGGTTCCAGTCTGTGTCTGAATCTTAAGGCAGGAAATCAGCTCTAAGAGTCAAGCAGAAAGAGCAAATTCTTTCTTCTTTTCTTTCTTTCTTTTTTTTTTTTTTTGGTACTGGGGATTGAACTCAGGGGTACTCGACCACTGAGCCACATTCCCAGCCCTATTTTGTGTTTTATGTAGAGACAGGGTCTCACTGAGTTGCTTAGTGCCTCGCCATTGCTGAGGCTGGCTTTGAACTCGCAATTCTCCTGTCTCAGCCTCCCTAAGTGCTGGGATTACAGGCTTGAGCCACCGCACCCGGCTTCTTCTTTTCTTACTTTTAGCTCTATTTAGGCCTGCCATGGTCTGGGTGAAGCCCATCCACCCTGGGCAATCTGCTTACCTCAGTCTATCCATTTAAATGTTAATTTCATCCAGGAGCATTTTCACAGATACATGGAGAATAATCTTTAACCAAATACTGGGTACCCTATGACACAGTCAAGTTGATACCTAAAATTCATAATCATGCTAGGCTTAAATAACTGTTGAAACTTTGGCTATAAAAAAAGGATGCAGATATTATAAGTTGTTCTTAGAAGAGAAAAATGTAAAAGTTACAAATAGAAACCAAATTATAATATTGTGGGTTAAATGGGTAGATAACATGAATGAAGACCATGAATCTGTGAGAAGTATGTGAACAGGGAGAAAGTAAAAAAGATAACTAGTTTTTAAAATCTCATGTGAAAGTTAGTCAAGAATGAAAAAGAATGATTTTAAAATACTTAGGTTCGATAGAACTTAAAACAGGGTTATATCTTCCAAATCAGCAAAAGATAAAATCAACTCACAGGGCAAATGACAGAAAATAGAGGAAGCAGCAAAGAAATATGAAAAGAAAGAAGGAATAACCCAAGAAAGCATAGTAAGCCCAAATACATCAGTGCTGATAATAATTTTAAATGGTTTATATGCCCCAATTAAAACAAAGTTTGTCCAAATAGGGCTAAAAATATGAATCAATATGCTGCTTTCAAGGAGCATCTCTAAAACAAAACACAATTTTAAAAATAAAGTTTATAAGGCAAATTTAAAAAGGGACGGAATTAATGAATATCAGCATAGGTATCAATGGTCACAACATTAAATGGTTAGAAGGGTGGTTTTTATCATGCACACCATATATACAATCAATTTATTAATATCACAAACCTTTATGCATTGACTAGCATTAACACTATCGTCAAAAAATATTAGGAGAAAAGGAGAATGTACAGAAATACTTTAGTTGCAGGAAAATTTAAGGGTGTTATCTTAATCTTCAAATATACAGTGGTGGTCACTTATTTTTTTAGCTCCACATTCTTTTCTTTGGGAACTGCTGTTCCTCCAGCCCTTGAGAATGTTTTGTTGATGTTGGTGAAGAGGCTGTATCCACCCACCTCTGAACTGGGCAGATTTAGTGGACACTGGATGCCCCACTCAGATTCCTTGGGATTCTTTTTTAAAATCAGTTCTGTGAGCCTATTCCCAGCTCTTGTGTGCTTTACTGAAAAGCTTCTGGACCTGAGTCCTTCAGAGGCTGGACCTTGGGTCCTGGATCTGCCCTTGTCCAGATGCTGAGCTGAAAATGACTGGAAGTTTTATGGCCCTCCAATCTCTCCAAATCTTGGGCCCCTTTGCCAGAGGACTGACAAGCTCTGAGGTGTGATGTATGCCCCAGAGTTCCTATATCATGCTTTCTCCATACTGTTATATTATTAACATGCCCTTAATAAATCATCTTTGATCATTTCTAAGATTTGAATCTGTGAAATTTGATCAGAAATAGTACATCACTTGAGCTAACGGATCAGAATGCCTTATCTTTCTGACCCAAGGATTGACCAGAGGGGGGTAAATCATTAAAGCTAGGCCAGAGTCCTCATTGTCTTGATCTGAGTGCTAAGAGTGAGTGTCTTCCTATTCCTATGAATAGATACATGGAACATAAGCTTGGGTTACCAGGAGCTACCTTTTACACAAAGAACCTGTCTAAGAAGACAGAGACAAGGAAAACTTACAGATGAATAAACACAGCAACAATGGAATCATTTGCTTCTCTAGATCTAGCCTTTGTTGAAATTTATATTTTGGTAATGCTAGTTATATTAACTAGTTCTAATTAACTAGTTCTTTTAATAAGTTATGCTAGTTTGAATTGGGTTTATGTCATTTGCAAGAAAAAGATTTCTAGCAGCATAGCAGGTAAAGCAGGAAAAAAATAAATAAGGTTTCAGAGAATTTTCATAGTATACTGTCAACCCACTGTATACAGCTTCCACATCCATGGATTCAATCAACTGAAGTTGAAAAAATTTTTAAAAAAATTGTATCTGTGTGGATTTTTTCCCTTGTTATATTTCTCTATGCAATATAATATAACAACTATGTATGTGGCATTTACATTGTATCAGGTATTATAAGTAATCTAAAGGTGATTTAAAGTATATAGGAGAATGTGCATATATTTTGTGCAAATATTATGCCACTTTATGTAAGGGACTTAAGCATCTGGGGATTTGGGTATCCATAGGGTTCTAGAATCAACCCCCTGAGGATACCAAGGGACATTGGTAATTAATAATGTGTTACTAATGCAAAATCTTTGGTAATAAGATGGACACTGTATTTCTTTTAAAAATAATATAGTATCTATAAAATAACCTCACTCTATTCTCCAAATACAACTTTTAAGAAACATGTTCTCTAAAATGTAACACATCTAGAAATAATTTCCAAGGTTAAAGAAATATAAAGACCTATGTGGAATTTAGAAGTCTTTCTGTAATTATGATAGGGTAAAAAGAAAAATCTGAAGTTAACAAAAAATGAAAATGCTGGCATTAAGGGGATACTAAGGACATGGTTTCTATGTAACCTAGTGTTTCTTTTATTCTCTTCAACTACTTCAACATTCAAATATCTAGGCCCACTTTCTCTCACTTACTTTGAAAAGAGATGTGAGGTAGAAATCATTTATTTCCTGTAATTGAAAAAACAATTATGTAATTTGTCTTTGAAAAGCTTAGTCTTTTGGAGTAAGACTGAGGTATAGAGAAAACATTTGACTATTGGTGGTTTTAGAAGAATAGATGTTTTATCCTCTCTCACTCAGAATAGAAAAATACTTCTCTGATTGGAAAGAGTGAGGATGAATGGGAAGACATCATCCCTGGAGCTCTGTGTAGAGTTGTGAGTGCTGCTTCATGAGCAGAGCTCTGAAAAGGGGCATCTGCCAAGGAGAGCGGGGTGGGGTTGGGGGAACTGACTAATGAGTCCAGCCTGAAAAGGATCACAGAAAGTGCCCCAGAGTGCCTATGGGTGTTGTGACATCTCAGTGCCTGTTTGTTTGTACTGATGATGTTTAAGACTGGCTGATGGAAGTCTAGCAGGTGCTAGTGTGGACGGTCCACATGAAGAACAGACACTCTGCTTTTCACCCCGGAGCTATATGAAGCCGGGCAGGGTGGCATACTCTTATAATCCCAGTGATTTAGGAAGCAGAGGCCAACCTGGACTTTAGCAAGACCCTGTCTCAAAATAAAAAATAAAAAGATCTGGGGATGTAGCTCAGTTCAATCCTTGGTATAAAACAACAACAAAAACCAAACCAAACCAAACCAAACCAAACAAAAAAATAGAGAAAGACCCAAAGACTCCTGGTGAAAGGGGTACTTGAAGAAGATATTAACTTGATTTGTAGAAAAGTAAATGTGGCTGTATTTTTGCTACATTTGAGTTTGTAACTAAAATTCAAATTCATTTAAACATCCTATTAATAGTCATGGGATGTGGTCAAAGGAGTCTGGGGAAGAAGACTTTCAATCCCTCAACTCAAAGTTCAGTCCTTCTTCATGTAACCAAGGTGAGAGCTATTTTCTTTTTCTTTTCTTTTTTTTTAAAATTTTTTTAGTTGTAGATGGACACAATATCTTTATTTATTTATGTTATGTGGTGCTGAGGATTGAACCCAGTGCCTCACACACGCAAGGCAAGCGCTCTACCACTGAGCTACAATCCCAGCCCAGAGAGCTATTTTCATATTTATATATTTATTTATTTTTCAGAAATATGTCAAGTTCAACTTTTAAGGTTATAGGCTTTTGCATTCAGTTTACTAGCCATATTACAACAATATTTATAATATATTTGCCTTTTCCCTTCTTCCTCCCAGGGACAGGAAGAACTTTCCTTGTACTGATGTAAAACTCTATGGTCTAAACTGACTTACAAGGCTGCTCATTGTCTTGGTACAAAATATTATTTTTGGATGAAATGGTCAAAAGTATTCTATTTTTTATTTTTGCATTTCTTTTGTAACCCAGGCAAGTAGTTATTTAGGGAAGACTAGATGAAAGCCATGTCTCAAAAGGGAAAGAGTAAAGCACATTGATAATTTCAAAATACTCATTGCCCTTTTACAGAAATTGTACATTAGAATGTACAGACACATTTTGTCTTAAATATATATATATTTTATGTATCTATGTGTGTGTGTGTGTGTATATATATATATATTTTTTAATTTAATTTAATTTAATTTAATTTTTTTGGTGGTACTGGGGATTGAACGCAGGGCCTTATGCATGCCAGGCAAGCACTCTACCAAATGACTTATATCCCCAGCCTTTAAATATATGTATTTTTATATCCAACTTTTGAGCCTGCTCTTACATTTGTGGTCTGGATTGCAGTAAAGGGATCTGAGGAATGTTCAGGTGTTCTGTTCCTACGTTTTGAAGACTGATGAAGTTAGTTGATGTACTAAATAAAGGTGAGTTCATTCCCTTCTTCTTCTGTGCAGTTGTGTGATTCTGGTTCAGAAGGTAGAAGAAATTGGAATACAGTACATCCATCTCCCTTAACATTATCTTTAGTGAAAATTTCACCCCAAATTTGTCTTAAAGCCTTCTGAGTTTACTGAACTATTTCCATTTTAATAAAACATCTATATTTATAGATATTTTAATGGAAAGCTGGAGAGAAGCACACTGGGAAAATCTAACCTGCTTCATAAAATCCCTGAAAAAAAAAAAGGCTCTGTAGTTTCTTTACTGTTACTCACAAACATAGAAGCCCTCTTATTTTTTTGTGTGTGGCAGTGTTTTGTCTCTTTTCCTCTTGCTTTCCAAAATATTTGTTCTACCTTAAGCATTTCTCCTCTTTTCAAACTATATAGGTACATAAATGTTGGTTCAGTCGTTCTTAAGTTTGCTCTAGTAATGTGCCAGGCTGAGTCAGATAGATCTCATGAAACAGCCATATCAAGGAATGGAACACATGCACTCTATATTGTTTTTATTCTTAAGTTTTACAACAAACACATCCTCTTTTTCTTAAAAAGAGGTAATATATAAAAACCAGATATTTAAGCATTCTCATATATAAGACATAAAAATAATACTATAACTGTGGGTATAGCTGTTAATATTTCAAAATAACATTCTTAACATTGAAAAACAATCTAGTTGAATTCTTAAAAATTTATCATCTGTCATGTAAAAATGCCAAATCATATTTCTCTGTGCCCCTTCTAGCTCTAAATTTCCTTTTTGAAACCTTAGTATAAATAAAATTTGGTGAATTTTTTTGAAAGCAGTTTGGGTCACAGGCTTGCACATTATTTTTCTGGGAAATAATATGTAACAGTTAGCACATCTGTTCTTTAGAATTTTGAGTCATTCCAAACCATAAATGATTCACTGTTTGTTCATTTTTAGTTCATGCTAGATGTAGAATTCACAAAGTACAAAAAAGGAGACATTACCCCAGAATAAATTTTAGTTTCCAAAGTTTGAATGAATGTTTCTAATAATAAAAATATTACTCACTAATGGTGAGGTAAAATTGTATAGGAAAAGAAGAATAGTAGGACATCTAAGGTATATATTCATGAGTCTTAAGAATGTATCTCAACAGGTTAAATTCAGGTTATTCTTTTTTAAAACTGAAAACTTAAGAATGGGCATTTTATGCCCTAAGATGTTCTGGCAGCTAGGGTAATTACATTTGTTGTGATTATTCTACAGACTGACTGTTGGTCTGAAGTTTTGCCCAGAGAGAACCACTCATCCTGATTATCTACCTGCCAGGGTTATTGTTATCGCTATTATATTTTAAATTATTTTCCTGTGAGAAAAGTATGAGAAGCAAAAATAGAACTGTTAGGGGTTGATGAAGTAGCGGTTGCCCTGGGACAAATCTCCCTAAGTCGTGCAATTGGTTAAGAAAAAGAAATAAACATTTACTGAACTTTCCTACTCTGTACTTGGCACCACGCCAAACTTTTGGCAAATATGTGTGAAGCAAACTGTTCATGGAGACAGTTTTGCTTCTACACTTCAATCATTCATATCTCAATTAAAATCAATGCTCCCTTTGTGTCTCTCTCCCCCTTTTTGAAAATGGCAATAACTTATGTATATTCCCACTAGCCAGGATTTTAAGGTGGGAAAGAACACTAATGATAGTGGATCCGTTTTGCTTTCAAGTAAACAATTATGTTAGAGTATTGTCCCAATGCATTTGCAGTCCAAACCACCTCCCGCCTCCTTATCCTTGTCCCCACTCCCATCCCCAGATCTGATACACCAGGCCCTTCTCTCTAAGAACCTGTGCTTTGAGTCATAGTCATGCAAGCTGTGTCATATGCTGCCACCTCCTGGCACTTTTTGAAGAGGTGGATTCTGGTAGGCAAAGTCATCCACTTAGTTCACATGCTATGTGCTCGTCATGCATTTATTCTCCCTTCTTGCTTAAACTCATCCAATTTTGAGCGAACAAACAAAAAATACTTGGATAGGTCATCCGTTCTCCTAGTATGTCCAACCTGATGGACTCTGAAACTTATTGGCGATTCTGTTTTGCCATTTCATATGTAGCAGGGCAGTACTTGGTGCTTATGAAAAAACAAGGAATTCTTTGATGAGTGCAAACTTCTTGCTGTTTGACTATTCATACAAGTTTGAGTCAGAAACAGTGACATTCATCTGGAGCACTTAATCATACTACATCAAAATTAGGTGAAACATTTCTGGCCTCATTGCTCAACATGCTTGCTTTAATTTTAATTGAAATGATCCAATTGAAATTGAATTTATTTGCCAATAAGTGATATTATGTATATGAAAACCTTTAAGATTTTATTACTAGTTAACACAAAATTGAGCAATATTAGTTTATTGGATTAAATTGCCAATTATTTTCAACATGCAAAGAATCTGAATTTTACCTATATGCAAAATAGGCCGAGAAAAATTTAGCACCCAGAACATGATTGATTCGGAGGTTGAGACAGGAGAATCGCGAGTTCAAAGCCAGCCTCAGCAACAGCGAGGCGCTAAGAAACTCAATGAGACCTTGTCTCTACATAAGACATAAAAATAGAGCTAGGTATGTGGCTCAGTGGTTGAGTGCCCCTGAGTTCAATCTCCAGTACCCCCTCAACAAAAAAAAGAACATGATTGATTCATTTTGAATTATGAGGAAAAGTCTTAATCCACATGCCTATTGTTTTCTTGGGAGAACAGTCAAAAAGAGAATTATCAAGGGTACTTTTTTTGGTTAGTACCCTTGAGGCCTCACATATAGTAAGCTCAGTAATGTTAACTGAATGAATGATTAGTTTCTAACTTTTTTATGTGTAAAATGCCTGGTTATTTAGATGAATTTATGAAATCATGTTTAAACTTAACAGTGGATGTAGCTATCACAATAAGCAAGTGTTTTTTTTGCGTGTGGCTGGACAAAGTGTGGTTCAGAGGTCAGCCTGGTTGGCTTCACCAAGGAACTTATGAGAAATGCTGAATTTCAGGTGTTAACCAAGACCCACTGAATCAGAATCTGCCTTTTTAACCGCATCCCCCAGGTGGTTCATATGCACATGAGAGTCTGAGAGACACTAAGCCACTGTTATTATTTCCAGATAGCTATAGAATCCATTGCCTCAGAGATTTCTGTTTCCCTAAATAAAATTATTCTGTGACCAGGCTTTCCTATTTTCTGATTGAGTGTATGCATAATATATTTTTCACATTTTTTGTTTCCTTTTTTCAATTGTAAGGTTGCTCAAGCTTAGAAAGTGTGTGAATTCCTACTTCCATACTGTGAATCAGGGGGCTTTTTATAAGGGAAATTCCCTTGTAGGGCCATCTGATTAAAACAGTTAAAAAATAATAATTGAACCAATGTTGGCTATTAAAACACTGCTGCTTATGTAGTTATCTTGTCTAAAAGAATGCTTGTGGGGGTGCACAATCAGCACTATCCTTAAGGAAGATTTGCTGCCACAAAATGTTTAGAACACCTCCTGAAAGAGAAAGTAATTATTTAACATCAGTTAAGTCTTAAAAAAAAAACAAAACTTTTTCTGAGATCATGTAAATTTATGGAGAGGGTTGGATCACTTGCTTGCTAATTTTTTATTTGCTTTTCAAGTAATTGTTATTAACTCATATGCTTTTATTAGAAAGAATATCTTTCTCTTTATTAGAAAGAATATTTGTCTGTTTTTAACTTGCCTAAAGTTAGAAAAGTAGTTACAGTGGTTGTTAATAAGCTACTTTTCAATGGACTCCAATGATCTAAACTAGGTGTCTTCAAAGTCATCTCCTATATACAAAGCCTCCTGTGCCACTGTATCTTCCAAGGGAAGGCAGGCTTTAGTTACACCTGAGTTTGGGCCAACTTCTGCCTGAGGACAGACCCTTAGGATGGTTGTGGAGCTGGTGGCAAGAGAAAGAAAATGTACTGGGAAGAATGGCTTTGCCCACATGTGTGCAGATGTAGGTCTTGGAACCTATCACTCCTTGGAGAAATTCGTTTGCTACAAGGTTTTAAAGGGCAAGAGAGAAGACTGGGACTTTGGATCCAAATAAATCTGGTCCTGGGACATCATGGGTTTCCTCAGAACTCCAGATCACTTTTTTTTTTTTAAAGTTAGTGGTGATAGTGTTGAACTTTGGTTCATTGAAGAATCAGCTCTGCTTCCCTAGGCTGAAAGCTCCTTGAGGACAAAGGCTTATCTTGAGGTGTGCATCTACCTGCCTGGCCTAGAAGGGGGCTAGCACACAGGAGGTGTGCAAAAAATGCTTGTTATTATGTTGTGATGCATTTATGTACTGGTTTATAGTTTCATTTTTTTCATGAGAATGTGATTAGTGAGTAGGACTCGATATTTTCACTCACCTATATCTCTGTGCCTAACATATGGCCTTGTAGGTGGTAACTGCTATGTCAGTGAATGTTTAGGTGCTTAGTTCAGGCACTGAATGTTCTGATTTTCTCACTTAATTCTCCTAGTACCCTTATAACGTAACAGTAACTAACACTTATTTGCTAGTGTCCTATGTTTTAAGTGCTTTTCATTTATTCACTCACCTGATTTTTTCACAACCATTTGATATTTGAACATAGGAATTATTGTTACAATTTTCCTTTGCAGATGGGGAAACTGAGGCATAAAAGGGTAAAGTTGCTTAAGGTAACACTCATGGAGAATCAAGCTAGGCTTGGAACTCAGCGGTTTGCCTCCAGTATCCATGCTCTTCACTATGCGAGCAGAGGTGCTCATTGGTTTTCCCACTTTGTGGGTGAGGAAGTTCAGATTTAAATAGATTTCCCATAATCGCACTTTTGTGGCAAAGCAGGTAACTGGACCTGAGATACTCATCTGTATACTAAAATTCTTGCCACAACACCACAGTTCTAGACATTTCATTATGACCCCAGAGACAGAACTTTCCAAGAAGAGTGTGTCTCCAGTGCCAAAAAGGTCAAGAAGATTGATCATCAGAGGCATAGTAAGAACCGAATAAAACTCCCTGAAACTTCAACAAAGCCTTTTTAGGTAAAATCCTGAAATACTCTTTGTGGCTCTGGTCAACACATTTTAAGAAAAATATGTGAAGATGTTGGGGAAAGCCCACCAATTACAAGGAAAAGGGATGTCAGAGCAGTTGTCTACCAGCATGATAGCCAGTGAGTGTGCTTCAGTCCAGGAACACAAGAGATGATGGTGAATGTATTTTCACTTCACATCTAAGCATTACAAAGTACAGAGTTGAGTTCTAAAACAACCCCAAAGTATCACTAAGCTTGATCAGTTTTTTTTTAGAGTTTATTGTAAATAAAGTTTTAGACATTGCATTGTAAACTAGTGGACTTACTAGACCAATTAGAATGAATATTTGAATGTGTCTTTAATGAATATGGGGACATATCCCTAATGTGTCATTGAGGAAATATTGGCTTTGTTACTAACTTTTTGTCCTTGGGATAGACATGGAGGAGCTTGGTGTCTAGAATTAGATGGACTTAAGTTTGAATTTTAGCTCTGCCTCTTGTTATGTGACCTTGGGCAAAATTTTTAATTCCTTGCTTCCTCAATTTCTTCATCTGTGCAATGCGATACTAATGATCCTCACATCACAGGTGTAGAGAGCACTGATCAGATTACTTTGGAATGAAATTAAATTATTGCATGTAAGCACATGAAAAGTGCTTGGTCCAAGGCAGGAGTTCTTCATTTTAGGAAGATAATTTGAATGAAAGAACAGGGATATGTTTTTCTCCTGTGTTGCAGGAACTTCACTGTGAAATGCTCTAGTGACGTGCTAGCTTTGTCTGTGTGGTCTAAACTGCATTGTCATAACTGTTCCCAACTGTTAGCAAGAAGAAAATGGAAAGATGTTGCATCTGATAGAGACTAAAAGCTCTCTTATTAAACCTGCATTCTCTGTGTTGTTTCAGTGTGACGGTATCTATGGCATTGGGAAGGAAGCCGAATGAAGAAAATGGGCAAATACCTACTGAATGGTTCAGTGATTAGCAGAAAACCCCATGAACAATAGGCTGTGGCTGAGAAGTTGCCTTGCTCTGAACTGAGTCAGAAAGAAAAGTCACACAGAATATTAATACCAGGAGGCTAATTCTCCCTTGTGGAGCAGTGGTCTAGATTTGAATGGAGTAAGTGGTTGGAAAGTAGAAACCATTTCATCTGAAATAAATTCCAGTGTGTATTTCAGAATGCCTGATCTCTATTACAGAAATGCTGGCCACAACTCCAAAAATGCTTCAGAAGCACCTACGTTTAATGAGCAAAGCATTTAAATGTGTTGATCCAACACAAAATTAGAATGTTGAGCTTAGATTTTTTTTCCCACAATGAAGAACTTTAGACAATTATATTAATAATTGGTCAAAATAAAACTCAAAATGAAGAAACTTATATTTTCATGTATTTGTTTATAAATCCAGTTCATTTAGAAAGCCATTGATAATGTGCAAAAAGAACCATCCAAAAAAAAAAAGCCTTCATGCATTTTGACTCAATATTATCTGAGAATTTGTTCAAATCAAATAATTTTTCTTTCTCTCTTTTGACCAAGACTCCCTCCTTGACCAAACCTTAGTCGAGCTGTTATCAGTCTTCCATTGGGCTTCAACCTTGGCCTTCTGTGTTTGTCCTGCCCTTTCGTAGCCCAGTTTAGCAAGAGCCTCACTCCCCATTGATACTGGGTCACCTTTGATGTCTGATCAAGTTCTTAATCCCCTCACCCTTGATGCATAAGTCCTTGGCTCATTTTTAGCAGGAATCCTGTTAGATCAGTTTTGCAAGAATCCCTCTACCCTCGAGGTCTCTTCTTAGTCATTTTCTGTCCACTGGCCCCTCCTCCTGTTCCTGGTGATAAATCCCTACCTGTCTTTGCTGTATTCAGAGTTAAGCCTTATCTCCTTCCTCTATTGCATACCTATAATGCAATAATCTTGAACAAATCTTTTAAAAATAAGCAACAGAATAATTTTTTTCATATATGAGAGAGAGGGGGGTGGGAGAGGGAGAAAGAGAGAGAGGAGAAAAGAAAAAGTCAACAAAGGAGAATCGAGAGTTCACAGCCAGCCTCAGCAACTGGAAGTGGTCTAAATATTTAGTACCAAGGGATTGGCTAAATGAATTTAAAAACATAAACTTTCCAATAGCATGCTGGCATTCATAGACAAATAGAGGTCAACACTAATACAGTACCATGTTTACGCTGCTCTAAGTGCCTCACATGCCAGGCAGCAGAAAGAGCTAAAAGCCACCAGAGCCCAAGGCCGCAGTGTCCTGTACCTTACCTCATCCCTGGCTTCCTTCTCAGCAGTAGAGGCTGCCTCTGCTTCTCAGGCCTCGTGCCAGGTAACATGGCTTCTGTATAGCTGCCTGAGCTTCTGTTGAGATGTGAGCCCTTCTGCATTTCTTTCCACAAAGGAGCAATATTGAGGAAATGATTCTTTCCTTCTTTCTAGCCCTCATAAGAGGGAGATTAGTTTATCTTGCAGGGGACATGGAGCAATGAGTGGCACATCTTGAGCTTTGCTAAGCAGCAGTGAGATCATGGCTTCAAAATCGGGGCAGCACAGTTCCCATGTCACTCTTGTCTCCTGCTAACTTGTAGACCTGTGTTGCCATTGGTCCTTTGTCTCTAGGCAGTAACTAGACCAGACCGAGGACAGCTGCTGGCAGGCTCAGTTTAATTTCTAAGCCTGATAATGGGTTAGTAAATCAAACGGTGCCTGCTCTGTGGCCCAGGGGACTTCATTTCAGGAGAGATTTGCCTTCCAGGTGCACTGTCAGCCCACAGTTGTGCTGCCTTGCATGTTACCAAGGCCATTTGTTTCAGACCTGACCTGTAATGCTTGTTTCCCACTTTACTCTGTAACTCTATCATGAATATTTATCAGGTTTTAGAATACAGAAGAAGGGAGATGGTGGTGTGTTAGTAAACTCTCTGGGGGAAAGGGCCAAATTTGTAACAGTTGCTGACTTTTGTAAATACACTCACTGTGGTTTGTTTCCAGCTCCCAGTGGTTTAACAACAGCTTGTTGACAAAATTCCTGAGTGCTTAACCACTAGCTCCAGTACGCCATGGAAAAGAGGGCGCCATGAAGCTTCACCAGACATGATCCACCACAGTGAAGAAATGGCTTTCTCCGGATCCATTTCCAACACCCTGGGGAAAATCCTGTGTTGCCCAGCTTGTCTATCAGGTTTCTGTTCCCAGTAGTATTGACTGTGACCAGGGAACCAGGACTGCATGGTAGAAGTTGTTGGAAGCTGTGTTTTAATAAACCATCGGAAGCAAATTTGGGGAATTATAATACCCCAGTCTGAGATCTCTCCAAAGCAGAGCTCAGGTAAAAAGACTTATGTATGGCAAATTTCTCAGAAATAAAATCCTTGGAAAGCAAAGTACAGAACCAGCATGGAAAGAAAGGCAAAATAAGGATGCTTTCTGAAGTTCTACAAATCAGTTACTCTTCTGTCAATATTGGATAATAATAGGGTAACCTCAAATACTACCTGGTAAGGAATGAGCTGCTTGCTGCCAGGGGCCTTTACTTGAGCCTGAGAACAAATCCAATGCCGATGGAAGTGGAGGGAAGAGAGGAGCACACCCTCCTCCAGGACCCCACTGGAATTCCTGGATTGAGATGTACTGCCTGCACCATCCTCCTCCTCTGGAGGCATTTTCGTCTTGAGAACCAAATTTTCGTCATCATTTAAGCCACTTTGAATCATGTTTTTGAATGAATCACTTTGAATCTGTCACTTTCCACCAAAGACTTCTGACTGCTATACTACCTCAGTCACCAAGGTCATATAGTATTCTGGTTTGGAGTATTTTCCAGAAGAATGCCACCTCTTAGGGTAAGGGCTCACACATCTTATGTAACTTGTATCCACAATCCCTAACAGAGCTCCTGGGATGTAATAGACGTTTAATACATGATGTTTTGAAGGAATGAAGCTATATTTATTTTGTCTCAGTATTATTGATATTTTCTGGTCTCATGAATGCTTTCTTAAAGAATATAAGTGGCAGGGGTGGGGGGCTTGGTTTGTAGGTCAGTAGAGCATTTACCTAGTGTTTGTGAAGTTCTGGGTTTGATCTCTAGCACTATAAATAAATAAATAAATAAATAAATAAATAAATAAATAAATTTAAAAAGTGGGTTAAATTTTTTCATGCAGAGAAAAAAAGCAGACCAAAATTTTTAAGAAAATTTGACGAAATATATTTTCTCAGGAAACAATAAAAAAAGGGTGTTTCATAAGAGAGTTAATGCTATTTGAAGCTCTCCTGTCAAAAGTGTATCTTAGCAGTGCACAGGGTTTTACACCTGTAATCCCAGCTACTGGAGAGACTGAGGCAGGAGGATTGCAAATTGGAGGACAGTCTGGGCAACTTAGATATTGTTTGAAAATAAAATAAAAAGGTCTGGGGAAGTAGCTCAGAGGTAGAGGCTTGGGCTTTGATCCCTGACCCCTGGGGCCACAAAAAAAAAAAAAAAAAAAGGAAAATATTCCCTTAAACAATAACAGAGCTGAAAGTTTTTTTTTTTTTTGTAGTATAATATCAGTTTTGTGTTTTATTTATTTATTTATTTTTGTATTTTAATTTATTTATTTCTTCTATTTAGGTTTACCTGATATCAGAGTACAAGTTCATTCATTGTACACAGATGGAGGATAACATTTCATTTCTCTGGTTGTAAGTGATATAGAATCACAACACACATGCAGTCATACATAAAGCTAGGGCTATGATGGCCATCATATTCCACCACCTTTACTGTTCCCATGTCCCCTCCCCACTTACACCCTTATGAACAGAGTTCCTCTATTGTTCCCGTGTCCTTCCCCCCATTATGGATCAGCATCCACTCATCAACGAGTACATTCGGCATTTGGTTTTCTGAGATTGGCTTACTTCACTTAGCATGATATTCTCCAAATCCATCCATTTACCTGCAAATGCCATAATTTTATTCTCTCTTATTGCTGAGTAATATTCCATTGTGTATATACACCACAGTTTCTTTATCCATTCTTCTATCCAAGGGCATCGAGGTTGGTTCCACAGTTAGCTATTGTAAATTGAGCCACTATAAACATTGAAGTGGCTGCGTCACTGTAGTATGCTGTTTTTAAGTCTTTTGGGTATAGACCGAGGAGTGGGATAGCAGGCTCAAATGGTGGTTCCATTCCAAGTTTTCTAAGGAATCTCCATACTGCTTTCCAGATTGGTTGTACCAATTTGCAGTTCCACCAGCAATGTATGAGCATGCCTTTTTCCCCACAACTTCGCCAACACTTATTGTTGTTTGTATTCTTGATAATTGTCATTCTGACTTGCGTGAGATGAAATCTTAGTGTAGTTTTGATTGCATTTCTCTGATTGCTAGAGATGTTGAACATTTTTTCATATGTCTGTTGATCGATTGTATACCTTCTTCTGTGAAGTTTCTGTTCAACTCCTTGGCCCATTTATTGATTGGGTTGTTTGTTTTTTTGGTGTTAAGTTTTTTGAGTTCTTTATATATCCTGGAAATTAGTGCTCTATCAGATGTGTGTGTGGAAAATATTTGTTCCCAGAATGTTGGCTCTCTGTTCACTTCATTGATTATTTCTTTTGCTGAGAAGAAGCTTTTTAGTTTGAATCTATCCCCTTTATTGATGCTTGATTTTACTTCTTGTGCTATAGGAGTCTTGTTAAGGAAGTATGGTCCTAATCCGACATGATGAAGATTTGGGCCTATTTTAAACAAGTGGGCCTATTTTAAACAATAACAGAGCTGAAAGTTTAATAAAGGTATAGTTACATTATAGACACTTAAACTCTACTATATTATAATATAGTAGGAAATTTTTTCATTTCTAAGAATAGAATCTCTACAAGATGAAAATATGGCAAAGAGAAAATGCTATTGTGTTGATAATATTTCATCTTGACTAGACTTAAAAGAATTACCATGAACAATTTTGATGCTATTGATTAAAAACTAGCAAAAGAAATGTTTATTCAGCGGTCTACTTCATCCTCCAATGTAGTACACTGTGCTACTTCTTCCACATTAAACTTTCTGAAGGAGGATCCACAAAGGGGGAATGTCAGCAAGTCCACAATTTAATCCAACTCTTCATCAATTTCTCTGTATTTCCCGAGCACAGCTTGTTGAATGAGCATTTAAGGAAAACTTTGTGTGAAATCATAAAACTATATATAATCTTTCAAATTATTTGGAATCATTTTACTATTGGCAATAAACTCATGGGAGTTGTAAGTGCTAGTTAAATCTCTCTCTCTAGATCCCAACATTTAGAAAAACAGAAGGCAGATGAACAAAAGGAGGATTTTAATAATAATAAAACTTTAATAATATTTTTGGGACCACAGTAAATTTGATGCAAAGTACAAACTCTTATTCTTCAGAACTCAAAGCCTCATTCTTATAATCATTTATGTCAGTTAGGAAAATCATTAAAATCACAAATGAAAGAAAACCTAATGCTTCCATTCTTCAATGCAAATTTGAGGTTAGAACTTTTTAATGAATTTCTGGTAAAAATATTTTGCCTCCTCTGTAATGATCAAAATTTTATTACAGGATAATGTAGATATCTAGTCAGAATGAGAAAAAGCAACTTTAAAATCTTCTTTTGATTTATTGAGAATCCTTTCTTCTTCTCTTCTCTCCTTTCTTTATTCCTATCCTGCTTCTTGTCTCTCTCTGCCCTCGTCCCCTCTGTTAGTCTTTCTTTTGCTTTCTCGTCTTTTTAAAAAGATGATCTCAGTCTGGAATAAACATTCTTGCGAAATTGGCCAGGGATTTTGCCAAGTGTAGTGTGTACACGTCAGCTGTTTTCTCGAAAATAATTGCACTGTGTGACAATGTCTATTATTTTAATTAGTACTGAGGAATGCCTCCAAGCTGTTTCATTGGGTCAGGATTTTTCACATTGGCAATGGCTTGTTATTTCCTGATGTGCTGATTAAGCAGGTAGGTGACACTTGGAGTTTTATATAGGTGTGCAAAATAATCGTTATAATTATTAAGGCAGAACTCACAGAAATAATAACCATTCCCCAAGTATACAAAAGGCTTTAGGATTTGCAACCCAGGAAGCTTGAGATATTCAAATTACCCAAAGGAAACGTTAACCAAACTCTTAAGTGTGGGAAGGCCAATCTGTGAAGGCCTGGCTCTTCTATGGATCTCAAAATGCTTTGTCATAAAGCTTCTAAAATTTTAGTCTGTCATCTGAGGCCTGTTGTATTTCCAAGATACTTGTACACGTTTGTGTGTTGAGTTCAAGAAGTACTACTTCCAAGGACTGCAAAAAAAGAGTTACTTTGTCAAATTATATTGAGAACACACGTCCAGAAATTCTCCAATCTGAAAACAAAATGTTTTTAATAGTAGTTCAGTGAGAAACAGAAGCTTTATTTCCTCTTTCCACAGATGTTCTCCAGCATCAACATAGGGTGAACTGAAGATTGGAACAAGAAGTGTTTCTCTGAAGGAAGGCTATTTTATAATCATTACTCTGTATCATGTAGTGATGATGGATTTGGGTCTACAACAGAACACACATTTATACAAAGTTTTTTTTGTGTGTGTGTGAATAAAAGTGATCAGTTGTATTGCAAAGTTTTGTGGAGGCTGGAAGGCCACAGATCCTGTGTGTTGATCTTCTGTCAAGGAGGTGATACTCTGGAGGCCAGTCATTCTGGGAAGAGGAGCTTTGCAGCCCCGAGTTGCAATGACACTGGTTGGAAGAAAGGAGTTTCTCTCTTTCTTTGGATCCTAATTTCTTAGTCTAAGTAAATTTGGAGACACTGGCCATTGCGGTGGGAGCTGGGTTCCAAGATAGTGACTGTCACTTGGACGATGGAACCTCAATTCAGCTAGAATTCAAGGAGTGCACACCATCATTTGTAAGCTTTGTTGTCTGTGTAAAAAAGCATCACTCTTGCCAGGTGTGGTGGAGCATTCCTATAATCCGTCTCTGAAGCAGGAAAATCACAAGTTCAAAGCCAGCCTCAGCAATTTATGGAGGCCCTAAGCAACTTAGCAAGACCCTGTCTCTAAATAAAATACAGAAACGAAAAGGGCTGGGTACAGTGAACAACAGCAACAACAAACACAAAAAAAATTGCTCTGCTTACACTTAGTATTTTGAAAATGCTATACTTCCCAACTTTCATTTGGTTCATCTCTCCATTCCTTAGTGTGCACAAAAAGTTCAGTGTTCATAAATTGGAAAGGATACTTTTCCACTTTGCATTGCAAGAGGAACCTGGTCCTTACTCATCTGGGATGATGAGGGAAGCTTTCAGTTTTCAGTCTGTATTGTTATTGCTATCACTTTCCTTTGGATGACACTACATCCTCTCAAAGTCAGGTATTGATCTGTGATTTCCTGTGCTATACTCAGCAACAGGAAGTTCTGCTGAGACTCCCAGACGCAACACTGGGGCTCAGGCTCCCATGATGGATTCTATATATGATGCTTTGCCACATCTGGGAGGCTGCATTTGGGTGAGGTCTTCTTTTGCAGCTTAATTGAGGTATAATTGACAAATAAAAATTGTACAGATTTAGGTCATACAATGTGATGTTCTGATGTACTTATACATTGTGCAAAGGTTATCACAATCAAGCTAATTAACATGTTCATCATCTCACATAGTTATTTTGTATGTGTGTGTGCTGGGAATACTAAGATCTGCTCTCCTGGATGATTCAAGTATGTAATACATTTCTATTAAGTAGAGTTTCCGTATTATATATTAAATATCCAGAACTTATTTCTTTGGCCAATATCTTCCCACCACCTCGTATTTCCCCTGTTGATCACTATTATATTCTCTGCTTTTATGATTTCAACTTTTTTGGATTCCATTTGAGTGAAATCATGCAGTATTTGTCTTTCTGTGTCTGTTATTTCACTTAACATAGTGATCTCCAGGTTCATCCATGTTGTCACAAGTGGCAGGATTTCTTTCATTTTAAAAGATGAAGGGTTGTACCTTTAATCCCAGTGACACTAGAGGCTGAGGCACGAGGACTGCAAATTTGAGACTAGTCACGGGAACTTAGCAAAGCCCTGAGCAACTTAGTGAGACCCTATATCAAAATTAAAATTTAGAAAATTTTATTCCCTAGTACCTTCCTTTCCCTCCCCTCCTGTGTCCCCTTGGTCCCTTTCCTCTACTCTACTGGTTTCCCCAATGGAACTCACACTATGTTATTTTCTGTCAAGCTTTCTATAGTTATTCCTTTTTTAAAAAATATTTTTTTAGTTGTAGATGGACACAATGTCTTTATTTTATTGCTTTGTATGTGGTGCTGAGGATCGAACCCAGGGCCTCACGCATGAGGGGGAAGCGCTCTACCACTGAGCTACAATCCCAGCCCTAGTTATACCTTTTTGTTTAGTCAGATCTTGTTTATGCTAGCCCCGTTGTGACTTTGCTTGTTGGTATAAAAGGAAGGGTCTGTGTCTAAAAACAGGCTGTTAAAAGGAGTGGGCATGCCCTCACTCGTCTTCCAGCCCACAGTAGTAGTGTGTCACAGGTGAGATCCCTAGGAGAAATTAATCTGTCAACGAGTCTTCATGCCCTTGACACCTTTCTATTCTTACCATTTCTTGACAATTTTAGAAAATTGAAATTTTATTTCTATTAAAGAAGAAACAAATTTTTATTTTAAAAAAGCCATGATTTGGATTCCCATGCTCTATGTAGTACTGTTTGCAACTAGGGAAACTTCCTAAATTACACATCTTGGATCTGTATTTCCAGGTAGGATAGGGTGTTTCTCTCTGATTAGCAGGATAAATTAGAAAATTTTCCCCTAGAAGCAGGATAGAAAGGAGACATAATGATACTCATAGTCACCACCTTATATTTCATTTTTAGTCACTGAAAACAGAACATGAATGAACCTAAACTAACTAGTTGCATAAACTTCTCTTTTGGCTTCTTATAACAGTTTTACTAATTAGTAACTATTTATATTGAGTCATTACAGCTGGATTTTATTGCTCTAGTCACAGGGCTTTCATAGAGAGAAAATTGGTGAGATCTGTTTCCTAGACTGGGCATGCTAATAAAGGAAATGAGTAGTTTTTTTTTTTTTATATTTTGCTTCTATTCAAGAACTAAGGATGATTACAAATTTGAGAAATGGGTCTATTTTTTTCTTTTTAAACAGGATCACCCTATGGTGTAAAGCATATGGTAAAAAAAAAGTAAAAGGTAACACATTTTCTCTGCTTTCATAGAAGGTTTTGCTGTTCTAGTTTGTTTCTTTCTTTTCTTTTTTTCCTTCTTTCTGGATGAATGGCCTTGAATATGACTAAATAGTTTCCAACTCTAAAGTTTCTCAGTCCCTTTAAAAAGAGATCTATTGCCACCTAGTGTCTAACTCCTGGAATAACTGAATTATTGTGTTCTGAAATAGTTGTAAAACTGGTACAACCACTTGGTGGCACTATGGACCTGTACATTAACGGCACAATTCCAAATTTATGGACTAGGTGTTTTATCTTGGTTCCTCAGTTTGTTAAATGTGACAAATATATTGTTTTCCTTTTCAAGTTAATATATTTTCTGAGAAAACACTACATTTTCTAAGAAATCTACCATATTTTTCTTTTTTTTCTTTTTTCTTTTTTTAATGAACACACCTTAGTTTTATTTGACAGAAAACCAATACAACTTGAATATGGCTGAGGCAGCCTTGGGAAGTATTTGAATCTAGAATCCCTTTTTTTCTTACTCTCATTTGCATTATGTGATTGGCTTACTTAACCCATTGAGTCCCAAGTTTTCAATTCTGTGAGGAGTTCAATAAAATCAATACATGTGCATTAAAATAAGTAGCAAATCATAATCTAAAACTTAGGCAATTATGCTAATATTTTACTTATATCATAACATGATAGGATCTATAATTATATTATATATGATATTTAAGTTTTTATAGGTGTTCCACATTGGGTACAATGAAACAAAATGGGTTTTTAAAATTTTTTTTATTTTTTTAATTAGTTTATCTAGTTGCATTTCAAGTCATAGTACATATATAGAGCTCAGTTTTTCTATTTCTCTGGTTGCAAACCAGATAAAGTCACACAATTTGTGTATTCATACATGCACCAAGGGTAGTGATGACGATCTCAATCAACCATCTTTACTGTACCCATTCCCCTTTCCCACCCCCCACTTCCACCCTGCTGTGTCCAGAGTCCTCCATTTCTCCTATGTCCCCATTCCCACCTCCCTTATGTATCAGCATCCACTAATCAGAGAGAACATTCGGCATTTGGTTTTTTGGGATTGGCTTACTTCACAGCATAATGCTTTCTAATTCCATCCATTTGTCTGCAAATGCCATAATTTTATTCTCTTTTATTGCTGAATAATATTCCATTGTGTATATGTACCACAGTTTCTTTATCCATTCATCTATTGAAGGGCATCTGGGTTGCTTCCACAGTTTTGCAATTGTGAATTGTGCTGCTATAAACATTGAAGTGGCTGCTTTACTGTAGTGTGCCGTTTTTAAGTCTTTAGGGTATAGGCCAAGGAGTGGGATAGCTGGGTCAAATGGTGGTTCCATTTCAAGTTTTT
>CM053408.1:45508305-45661730 GCA_028644305.1 Xerus rutilus
AGACTTGCTTTATGGCATAGCATATGATCTATTTTGGAGAAGGATCCATGTGCTGCTGAGAAAAACGTGTATTTGCTTGTTGAAGGATGGAATATTCTATATATATCCGTTAATTCTAGACCATTGATTGTTCTATTAAGTCTTGTAGATTCTTTGTTTAGTTTTTGTTTGGAAGATCTGTCCAGTGGTGAGAGAGTTGTGTTAAAGTCACCCAATACTATTGTGTTGGGATCTATTTGGTTCTTGAATTTGAGAAGGGTTTGTTTGAGGAACATGGCTGCCCCATTGTTTGGGGCATAGATATTTAAGATTGTTATGTCCTGTTGATGTATGATTTCCTTAAGCAGTATGAAATGACCTTCTTTATCCCTTTTCACTAACTTTGGTTTGAAGTCTACTTTATCTGAAATGAGGATGAAAACTCCTGCTTGATTATGCAGTCCATGTGAGTGATAAATTTTTTCCATCCTTTCGCCTTCAATCTGTGAGTATCTCTTTCTATGAGATGAGTCTCTTGGAGGCAGCATATTGTTGGGTCTTTTTTTTTAATCCAATGTGCCAGTCTGTGTCTTTTAATTGCTGAGTTTAGGCAATTGACATTCAATGTTATTATGGAGACATGGTTTGTATTTCCAGACATTTTGGGTTATTCTTAGTTTTTAACTTGATTGGGCTTCTCCTTTGATTGGCCTTTAGTGTAGCTCCACCCTCTGCAGGTTTTCATTGTTGTTTTCTATATCTTCCTCATGGAATATTTTACCAAGAATGTTCTGTAGTGTCAATTCTTGCTGTGAATTCTTTTAATTTTTGTTTATCTTGGAAGGTTTTTATTTCTAAGAAAACACTACATTTTCTAAGAAATCTGCCATATTTTTCTTTTTAAGCCTTCATAGATCGTGAGAAATTTAAACACGTTGAGATTCAATTACTGACTTTGAAAATTTAAGGCTTTAAATAGTTAAGATTAGCTTGATCTCACCCTCTTTCTTTCCCTTATTCACATAGCTGTAACCCAAGCCCATCTCAACACAGAGGAAAAGGTCTTAAACATTTGCACAAATACTGAGTGCAAATACACAACATCATCTGAAAGAAGAAAGAGAAACAACTCAGATGAAGTTATTTTATAACAGGTAATCATTGTATTTAGAAAGTGCGGTGGTGGTAGGGATAATTTCTATTTTATGTACAAATATAGCCGAAAAAATTTACCTTCTCACCAGTATATTTGCCTTTGATCATGACTCATTACGAAAGGACTCAAAACTTGGATCAAAAAAAAAAAGAAGAAAAAGAAAAAAACTTAAAAAGGAATGGTAGTTAAGGAAATTTTAGCAATTTATTATATGAACAGGCTTTGGGTTACATTTTGCTTTTGGTACCATCAAATTTGGTACTAGTAACAATGGAAATGGAACTTATTCCATTTACTCTAATAAGCAGATTTTTGAAGAAGCTTCTCTGTAAGGAGCATATGCCATGGACATGCCTGGACATGCCGGAGACTCACTGGGTTGTTTGACTATAAGGAACAGCAGCCATTGACTTGGTTAGTCATGCCTGCTTGCAATTGATGGGGGCTGTAAAAGACACCTAACCATAGGCCTACAATTGATAGAGAGCTTAGCCCATGCAATCAAGGGCTGTAAGGGGCACCTAACCATAGGCCTACAATTGATAGGGAGCTCAGCCCATGTAATCGACAAGGGGCAGTAAGGAGCACCTAATAGCAGGCCTACTGGTTACAATTGATAGTGGGGTTCAGCCCACGCACATGTGCAAAGAAAGGCCCAGTTGCAATTATACTATCTAACTGGGCATAACCAATAAACATTGGCTTTTACTGGGTGTAACCAATCACCAGTCCACACCACCAACTTAGCCCACACCACCCAACTTGGAACTGCTTTGAAACTGCTTGCCCTGCCACATTTTGGGGCTTGCTCCAAGGATATCAGTGAGACCGGCCACCTTGCTGTCTGTCCCTAGATCAGCTCCACCATTCCCTGACATCCAGCCATCGGCTGAAGAGAACCACCAGACAAGGACAACATCTGCTCTTTGGCTAAGAGAAGTCACCTGGCATTGTATTTTCAGGCTCGTGGTTGCCCTAGGATTGTGTGAATTAATTGTAATGTTTAGTTACCCTAGGACTGTGTGAATTGCAGGTAGTGCTTAGTTGCCCTAGGATAATATAACTTACCCATAGTGTTTGATTATTTCGCATCAAATGCTAGTTGGGGTGCTCCAGCACACCTAATACTTTTTTGCTTTAATTAATTATATTTGATGATTGTTGTGATTGAACATACACTTGCATTTAAAGACAATCCACCTCTGAGTAATTATTAATTACATATGCTGCTTGTGACATGCTCAAATCAATTAACTTTCCTTATATTTTGGAAGGAAGAGAAGGATAAAACAAACCAATATTTGAATGTTTCAATATATAGCAACTGGTTTAAAAATTATACACTAAGTACATCAAAATATCAAACAAAATTTTGGTACTTTGTACCGCATAATATATATTATCTGTGTATCTGTCCATCCTGTAGTTTTGACATATCCATCCATGATGCCTACTATGATTTTTTGAAGTTTTGTATGTCGAATATATTCTTGGTGAAGATGTAATTATAGTGGTTCCATCTAAAATCATTCCTAGCAAAAACAGGAAGACTAATTGCCAAAATCTTTCCTGGATGTGTCTGGCTTTAGTGGTTCTCTGGATTTTGAAGGCTTATGAGAAGTGAATTCTCATAGCTTATCACAGGGTACTAGAATTTTCTGTTATAATTATATTTCTTTATCATCCTCTTCGGCTTCTATTCCAGATCTTCATCAGTCTTCTCAATGTTTAACTCCCAATGTTCTCAGCAGGTTATCTGGTGTCTTACTTCATTAGGAAAGTTGTAGTCATCTGTCAATTGTCAGCCCTACCCTGTGTGTACTGATACACAGGCACTCCCTACCCACTTTCCCCATGCTCAGAGGATGATGTGTTCCTTTTCCTGCTCAAACCCACACCCTTTCCTGAAGCTCTTGGTTCTGTTCTTTCCCTCCCCATCTCCATTGCCAAAATGTTGCTTCATCAGTCATTCCCACTCTTCTCTCTTCTTCCACCTTGATCTTTGTATTGGCTCTAATCCTAAGAATGTAAACCCAAAGACTCCCCATCCTTAAAACACTAACAAACTAACAAAAAAATAAATTCCTGTGGCAAAAAAACCAAACAACAAAAAACAAATAAACCAAAAAACCAGACACAGCAAACAAAAAATCATTTTTTGACCCCAAGTTCTCCTTCTTCTTTGATTCTATCTCTATCCTTCCTTTTTTTTGTCCATGAGTTACTCTACTTTTCCATTGCCTTTTCACTCCTTGACTAACTAAATTCTGGTTTCCTACCCCACCCTTTACTGATGCAATTTGTGAAATTTGCTGATGACCATTTTAACTCTATTTTATTGCACTCTATTTGACAAATTTGAGAGAATTGGTTACAATCTCTTCCTTGTTCTCTTTGTAGCTTTCTGAGAGCCACTTATGAGTCTTTTCATAAGTTTCTCATTCCTAAAATGTCAATTTTTTTTCCTCATTTAATTTCCAGATTTCCTTCTTGCCACTGTACATCAAAAATTTTCAAATACATGGAGAGGCTGAGGCAGTAGGATCATGAATTCAAAGCCAGCCTCAGCAACTTAGTGAGGCCCTAGGCAACTCAGTGAGACTCTGTCTCTAAATAAAATATAAAAAAGGGCTGGGGATGTGGCTCAGTGGTTAAGTGCCCTGAGTTCAATCCCTGGTACTCATCTCCCCCCAACTAAAGAATTTTCAAATACAAATTTTACTTCTAAGGTATTCACAAACTTCTGAAATTGTGTGCAGAATTTGGGTGTTTGGTGATGTCTAATTTTCAAACAAGAAAGTCCGTATCTTACAACTATTCTCAAAGTCATTTAGTTCTGTACAAAAGATTAATAATTTATGTTGTACATGATCTTCCAAGGTGATTTTAGCAATAATTTACTTATTCAAACAAGTGTTTACTAAGTAAGAGTATAATAATTTTCTCAAGTAACCCTCAGTAGGTATGATGATCTTTGCTTCACACATCAGGAAATTGAAGTGTAGAAGGGTTAAGTGACTTGTCTAGCAGACATAGTAGGTGGGTAGTTGTTATAGTTGGTTTGTTTTTTAATATTTAGTTGTCAATGGACATTTATTTTATTTATTTGTATGTGGTGCTGAGAATCGAACGCAGTGCCTCACACATGCTAAGCAAGCTCTCTACCACTGAGCTACAACCCCAGCCCTGGTTATTTATAGTTTTAATTCTCATTTATTTGTGGATTTTTCTCGAGCCTGTGTCTCCAGCATGTACTTCTCTAGCTTCAGACTCTTGGATGAGTCAATAACTCATTTTTGTGGATTACTCATGGGCTATTGAGCTCACCATTTCTAACATCGAGCTCAATAACTTCTTTCCCCAATATGTTTCTCCTTTGTGTTTCATTCAGAGCCCATACCATGGAAGCCATTTTGATTGTTTCACTTCCTCCTTTGTGTTCAGTTGATTTTCAATAGTATTGGATTTAAATCCATATAATTACTGTTTCACTCAGGTATTAATCACCTTTACTTGATTTTATGTAACTACACTATCTAAACTCTATTGATGACAGCGTTATGGTAATAAATGGGCTAGAAGGGCTCCATGATCCCAACTGTATTTACCTCTCTGCAACCAACCCAGTCTTTCCCTTTCCATAAGGGAAATGTGGCCCTTAAGCCACACTGCATGCCTGGATTCATCTAGGTATAAAAAATCTAAGTTATTTATAGGATTGAGTAGATGATATACCCTTTATTGAATCCTCTACTTACATTATTTCTTGTATCTTGACTTTTGATAAAAGTTGGGCAGTGACTATTATATATTATCTTTGAGATTTCTTGGAGTAATTATTTATATTATGATTTAAGTACATGTATTTTTATAAACTCATATATTTCAAAAGTATATATTCAAAAAATCAGCTGAATGAAGAGAAAAAAGTGAGTGTCCCCTTGTGAAAATGAAGGTGCCTAACCTAGGCCTTGTCTTGAGTAGACATTGGCCTACTGTGCATGGAGGAGGACTGGAGAGTACTATAGACAGTTTATAGATTTTTCTCAGAAAACAATTCTGAGTCTGCTCCAGGATAAGGACAAATCAATCATCATAGTTCCAAAGTTCTACACTGTAGGCCATGGTTTTGGTAATTTAAGCCTGCAATATTTTCAAAGCAGACTCACCCATATAAAAATCTCAGAAATCCATTTGTGAAATATCTGAGTTTGAGAGATTCTTAGTGAACACTCTGGGGAAAACTGCTTATGAAATACACCCTTTACTAATAAAAATGATGGATATACTGTTTATAGAATTGTTAGATATAAACAAATTAAACCATAGGAGACTATCATTAAAAAATGTGAATTTGTGTTTGGAAATAATTGACCTCAAGCAAATTCTTTCTGATTGGATACATGGTAGCAAAACTGTATATGGAATACAGTACTACCACAGAATATTTCTTTTTAGTTTTTGGAAAGATGAACGATACTTGAGTTATAAAGTTAAGATTGTGTTTTTTAGCTTCTGATAATCACAATGAGATTGCTGCTAATTGTATATTTGTTTATAAATTATTCACAAATGAAAGTGTTGGAATTTTCCACACAACTATCTAAGAAGGGTGGATAATTAAAATAAGTACACAGTAGCCTTCTGAGTTTCTACCTACTAATTATGGACCAAACTAGCATATGTGAGAGAAACTCTCAATGACTGAACATGTATATATGAGTCCTGCTGCAGTCACTTATGGGATAGCTGCTCTCCTCTGCCAGTGACTTCACACCTTTGCTAAAATACTGAATTCTCCCCCAGGTGCTGCAGCAAGTGGATTATGAGGGTTAGGTCAACAGACATCACCACTGGAGGGTGAGAAGAAGGGGGAAGAAAAAGAAAGCATGTGAGTTCTAAAGTCATTTAAAAAATAATTAAGACAAAATGAACCCCAAAATTATGTGTGACAATAATGAACTAATAAAAATGTAAAAAATAATAAAGACAACAACTATTTCCCTTTACTGTCTCTTCAGAATTTACAAGAATAATGTCAACTTTGTGTGACAAGTGAAATAACATAAAGAAAAATAAAGGAGAAGGGCTAGGGTTGTGGCTCAGTGGTAGAACACGCGCCTTGCATGTATGAAGCCCTGGGTTCAATTCTCAGCACCACATAAAAATAAATAAATAAAATAAAGGTATTGTATCAATCTACAACTAAAAAAATATTTTAAAAAAGAAAGAAAAAGAAAGGAGAAAAATGAGCTATTCATCATTTTTTTCCACCTCCATTTCCTCACCTACCACCCATTTCTTGGGTCCTCTTAAGTGGCAAATATTAACTAACAATATAACATTCTACATGCTCATGTGCCTATGTGTTTTGTTTTCACTATTTTTATAAAGATGGGGTCTCACTACATGCACTGCATTATAGGTTATCTTTTTCTATTCCCATACCTCCATAACATCCTTTCAGGATAACTCCATATTTTCTCTTAAGTTGCTTAATATTTCATGTTGTGATGTATCAGTTACTTTGAACATTCCTGCCACTTCCAGGTTGTTTTCACTGGTCTGGAAAACCAAACAAATTGATGTGTTGCTGTGCTTTCACTTACTCTATGTCTTCGTCTGTTTGGGCTGCTAGAACAAACTACCATAGAATGGGTGGCTTATGAATAACAAAAAATTTATTTTTCACAATTCTGGAAGCTAGAATTCCAAGTTCAAGGCACTTCCTACTCCATTGATGGCATCTCTTCACTGTCCTCACATGGTAGAAGGAATAAGGAAACTCTCTGGGTTTCCCTTTACAAGGGTACTAATACCATTGTGCCCTTACAAAAATTGTCAAGTGAATAAATTGGCAGAACCTTCATGACCTAATCACCTATGAAAGGCCCCACTATCAGGTGCTCCTAACACTGTCACATTGGGAGTTACGATTTCAATACATGAATTTGGCAAGGAGGAAATATTCAGTCCATAATATTTTGCCAGTAAAAAAGACAGGGCCTGAACAGAGGGAAAAGTAGAGCTTTATCATTGCTTTTAGCTTAGTTAATTAGTTAAAAATTGATTGAACTACTACTGTTTTATTCAACCTATTTTTAACATAAATTTGTATATTTATACCTTGCTTTGATCCCCCAGAATATTTAAAATGACCTGGAAAAGTTCCTCTATATAAGAATGAAGAATGTAGAACAAAGGGAAGAGAAAATTGAGAAAACGGTGAAGCTGGAAATAATACCCATGGTCAAGAATGCTCAGAGAGAGAGACAGAGACACACCCAGTGACAGGTTTGTCCACCTCCATGTCCCTGTGACCCAGGAAGTTCAGGTAAAATCCCATAGGTCTTGAATTCACTTTTCCACTCTTTCAGTGGACCTGGACTTGGACTCTCTTTTTCTCCTATAGATTATGTGCTCTTATTTTTCACAATTCTGGAACTTTCACAATTTCACAATTCTGGAGAGTCCACAGTTCTTAGAATCATGTGCTTGCAATACCTACTCAGACCATGAAATGAGGTGAGGTGAGGAACTTGGAAAGAGCATAGTAGAGAAAGATTTGGAAATTCAGCTGGGATCACCCAAATAGCTGGGGTTGGAGTTTAACTCCCAAGACAGCTTTGTCACTTGCATGTTGCCAGGGTTGAGATGGCAGAACAGCTTGTTCAGCAGGGATTGTCCATAAAGGGCTTGCCTGTGCCCCCTCTAACATGGTGGTCTCAGGGTAGTCACAGCTCTTCTGTGCTAACTCAGGTGTCTCCAGTGGCGAGTCAGGCAGAAGCTGCAATGGAGTTTTAATGACCTCCCCTTAGAAATTACATGGTGTTTTCTTCTCTGTGCCCTTTTGGTAAGAGGTGTCATGAGCCCACCCAGATTCAAGGGATGGGCACGTGGGCTTCACCTCTTTCTTTTCTTCCTCTTTTAAAAAATTGTTCTTTTTTAGATATACAAGATAGTAAAGTATATTTTGACATATTACACACACAGAGGGTATAACTTATTCTAATTAGGATCCCATTCTTGTGGTTATACATGATGTAGAGTTACACTGGCTGTGTATTCATCTATGCCCATAGGAAAGTTATGTCAAATTCATTCTACTGTCTTTCTTATTCCCATCCCTCCTCCCTTCCTTTCATTCCCCTTTGTCTAATCCAATGAACTTTTTTCTTCCCTACACCCTTATTATGTGTTAGCATCTGCATATTAGAGGAAGAAGAATAAAGAATTTCTGACCCCTACATAAGAACCCTCATGTGAAATATATTATCTGAAAAGCATATATTTGTATTTTTTTAAATACACTTACTGAATTGGTTAAGTAAGCTAATAGTTTTGTGTAAGAACTGATTGTAAGGGTTTTCAATACAGGAAAGTGTTTATAGTAACACATTGGCTCAGTGGGCATACTATCAGGTCTCAGGAAATAAAGATGAAGCACGTAAAGTGACTTCCTTCAAATAACTTATGATGTGAGGAGTATTGGTGACAAGTGAACAGATAAACTGCAACATAAGCTGTTACTTGCAAGAGACCCAGGTGATCTCAGAGGGAGAGCTACCTGCCTGAGGTTCACCCTGAATTAGCATCTTTAACCACTTCCTCTGTCCACACCTCAGCCTTTGAACATTATCTTCTATCTGACCTTCAAGTATGTCTCTTTGATAGACTTCAAACTCATTTTTTAAAAAAATTAATGACTAGGATATTTTCCTCTTTCCTTAACATTCTCCCTCCCACCAGTGTCCTGTCTTAATCATGTTTCTTTTCTCTATCCTGAAAAGTCTGAGAGCAAGAGATTCATTTATTTAAGATACAAACTGAATAGGAATTACATAGTTTGCAAAATGTTAGATGCTGGAGATCCAGTAGGGAGCCAGTAGATTTCTGTGGCAAGCAGTTTACTTTCCAGAAGGATGCTCCAAAGCTCTTAGAATTATGTGCTTGGTCTAGTCCAATGTGGGTGGCTTAAATCCTGAGGAAATCAAGGAAGGCTTTCTTAACTAGGTGACGTTTGATCTATTTTTTTAAAGAAAAAAATAGAAGTTTTACAAGTTGAGGTGGAGGTGAAGTGGGAAGATCAAGTATTTTATACAGAAAATGTATATTCAGGGTGAACCTCAGGCAGGTAGATCACCCTCTGAGATCACATGGGTCTCTTGCACGTAACACACGCAGAAAGGTGTAGCTGAAGGTACAGCTGTAAGTAGATTTGGGCGCATTGGGGAGAGCCTTGGATAGCACTTCTAATTAAGTTTGGATTTTATCCTAGAGGCCAGGAAAAGTCAGCAGACATGTGTAAGGAAGATTGCAAAAAAATAGATTTGCTGATCTTTATGAGAAAAACCCAGGAGGATAATTGAGGGTGTGGGGAAGAGACAAGAAGAGGAGGTCAGTTATGACACTCACATTAGCCTAGATGAGAACTAAAAAGAGTCTGAATGAAGAGTTTGAAAGAGAGAGCAGGGAATAGAAGTTAATTCTGAGATGTAGTTTTAAGGTGAAATTGAAACCACTCGGCCAACCTTTAGTGTGGGAGACTGGGTTTGGTAAGGTCATAAATCTGAGATGGGAGAAGAGGGAAGAGGAACAATTTTGTGAAAATAAGATGATGCTGAATTTTATTTTAAAGATTTGGATATCCAAGATCAACAGGAGGCAGTTGGAGACTTTGATGTCAACCTAAAACAGAAGAGAAGATGGGCTAGAGTCTCATTGAAAAAAAAATATATATACATACATGTATGTGTATATATATATACATATGCATGTATGCATGTGTGTGTATATATATATATATATATATATGTTGTCAATGGACCTTTATTTTATTTTATTTATATGCAGTGCTGAGAATTGAACTCTGTGCCTCACACATGCTAAGCAAGCATTCAGCCACTGCACTATGACTCCAGCCCCTGGAGTCCCATTTTTTGAGGTCATAAAAGAGACAGACAGAATATTAAACAAATACTTGAAAAATAAGGAGAAAAAGGTTAACATAAATGAGGAAACAGTAGATCATGAGGAGAATCAGCAAAGATTTGCCTAAGGTCAAATACCTGAGTATTACTTTGTGGTTGACCAAAGTTCTATGTGAGGACAGAGAGATAATGAGTATCACTTGTCAGACCTGTGGCTTGGGAAGTGGTCACTGAAGGCTGCACCCAGGGTGATGTCTTGTTTGTCTCTGGTGCTCCTTATCAGTGAGGAATTGGAATGTAGTAAGGTATCCTTAGCCTAGTCTTGCTCCTGAAATGGGATTCTAGAACATTGGTACACCACTCATCAGAAATTGAAAAACATGTGAGACATAATATTTGCATCTTGGAAGGGATAATAACATGTTAGTTTTAACTTAAACTAGTTTTCAATTTCCATGCCTGAATTTCATTTGTCCAATGGGTTTGTTTAGTTGAGCATCACTTTTTGTTTCTGACAAAAATCTCTATTGTGGCCAGAAGCAGTGACACGTGCCTGTAATCCCAGTAGCTCGGGAGGTTGAAGCAGGAAGATTGAGAGTTCAAAGCCAGCTTCAGCAAAAGTGAGGCACTAAGCAACTCAGTGAGACCCTGTCTCTAAATAAAATACAAAATAGGGCTGGGGATGTGGCTCAGTGGTCGAGTGCCCCTGAGTTCAATCCCCAGTACCAAAAAAAAAAAAAAGCTATGTTGTGCTGAGATGTTTTTGAGTACATGCATTATAAAATTTTATGCTGGAAAACATTTCAAATTTTTCTAATACATTTCTCCCTAAGAAAACCGTAAGAATTTTCTTCCTTGTAGGATATAAATATATAAGCTTAACTGAAGAAAAGAAGCTTTTGTTTCAAATTTATTTGTTTTCATAGTTTATTTATTTATTTATTCATAATGGGAGGCATATAAGTCATAAATGCTGTTTATGATGAGTTGTTTAATTTGCACAGTCCCTTTTGAGAAGAGTGTGGTACCAAAGAATCCAAGTTCAGTTTAGAGGCTAGATGACACTAGGATGTGGTGGAGTTAGGTATGAATGGTGTTCGCTGGAAAGTATTGCTACCCAGATTCTAGATTATCCAGCTGGATAAAAGCACTGATTATAAATTAATGGACAAGTGATCTGGAAATAATAAGAGAGGAGGAAAGTCACCATAAAACCCAACTCAGCCAAACCCATAGCTGACCCTAGAAAAGGTGATAGTGGAAAAGGGCTTATCCAGATTTAGTCTTTGCACTTCCTCATTGTTAATAGTATTTTTATTTTTATTTCTTTTAAGTGATAAGATCTGTGTAATGACTCCTTTCTTCTCTTTTAAAATTAAGAGTTAATCAGCAATGTAATTGAAACCTTTCCTGTTTGGCTTAAAATGAAAGTACTTCATTATATGCATTTAACTAGTGTTTCTTTCAGATTATAATCTCTGTTGTGAAATACAGTGGTAATTATGCAACATCTACTGACTTGTATCTACTCAAATATCTGTATACAAGTTACATTTTTCTCAATTGATAGTAAGTACTGTGAGAGCTGGAAATGCTAACTTTTCACCCATCCATCTGTCCATTTGTCCATACATACATACATGCATGCATACATCTATCCATCCATCCATTCATTTGTCCATCCAGTTACTGAACATGTGAATATCTGGATGTGTCAGGCACTGTGATGGCCTTAGGGGTGAATGAGCCAATCTTTTCTCTAAGGAGCTAAGAGTCCAGTAAGAGCAGCAGTTCCCAACCATTGGCTGCTTATAAGAATCACTTGGAATTTTGTTTCATTCTGCTAGAATCTGACCTGGGCATTGATAAAGTGTTTTTCAGAGCATTCAAGGTTATTCTAGTGAAAACAGATTGAGAGCCATTGAATTAAGATGATATGCCAGTATTATTACATTGTCTTATAATAATATAAAAAAAAAAAACAGAAGAAAATGCAGCTATATACTTCCCCCCCTTTTTACTCCTTATAGCACTTAGTTCACAACATCTGTTTTTAAATGTATTGAATTAAAAATTTATTCAATTAATAAATTTGTTGTTATTAGGCTAAGTTGCCTCCTCAGTATCATTAGATGGTATTCAAATGAAACTATTCTTTTTGCTTATTAATTAACTTTTTGTTCCAACTGAAAGAGAGTTTTGGGATCTGTTTTATAAACAGAAATAATAAAAGTAGTTGTTGCCATATTGAGTTTTTGAATTTAAGACTGTTGATTTATTTGATGAAATCTAAATCTAATTTAATTTTTATAGGCAAAGTTTTTATTACAATATTTACATGTATTATATATATACACACACATACAATTTTTTTTGTTTTACTTTGACATACTTGATTTTTTTCTCATCACCTTTTCTAGTTTAGTCAGGTCAATCTTTAAGTATGACATCTAAATTATCTTTTTAAATATATTTCATATGTTTAAAATTGTAATTGTAGCTCCCATCAAATTGCTAGAAAATTATTCAGCAATAAACTGAGAGAGCGAGGGAGATATAGTGTCATTCTGTTTCTGTTTAGTGGAGAAGCCATCATGCTCAGACAGTTGGTCTGGACGTTGCTCTTCTCTCTAGTTCAAATGAAAGAAAGATCCTCCCCTCCTCACAGTAAGCACAAGACTGCAGAGGACATGGGTGGATTGCTGAGTGCATAGATTAGAGTCCAGCCAGTCTTGCTGACAGAAGTCAGTTTTGAGGGAACATATCAAAAGTAGCTAATTTCCTTAGAAATATTACTGATAAAACATTGTTGTTATAGTGAACTTTGGGTAGTTTTAAAGCAAAAATGTGAAAATCTGCAAGTAAGAGTTCAGTATAGGAAAATGACATCTCTGCAAAGATCATATTTTCTTGGCTCCCTTGCGGCTCCATGTGCTCTGTGTGACTAACTTCTGGTTAAAAGGATGTGGGTGGAAGATACACAACTTGGGGTTTCTGCCCTTGAAAAGAATGGTGGGCCCCTCTATTACTCTCCCTCTCTCTCCTCTCCACTGATTGGAATATGGACATGGTAGAGAGCTACCTTGGACCATGTGGATGAAGACAAAGATAGAAGGAGCCAGACTCTGATGACTTTATAGAGAAGAGGTACCACACCTGCTCAAACTTTCATGCAAGAGAGCAACTATCAGATGTAAGCCACTGCTGCTTTGTGTCTGTCATAAATAGCCTGTGCCATCTCCTAATATGCTATTCCCTTAATCTGTAGGTCATATTGAATTTTATAGAGTTCCCTGAACTTGCAGTTTGATTTTGCATATTTTCACCTTTACTCATACTGTTCTCTATACTTGAACTGCACTTTCAAATACACTTTTTCTGTTAATCAGGTAAACGCATTCTCATTTTTCAATACTCAGATTAAATGTTCTTACTTTCTGGAAAGTCTCCTTGACAGGCTCATGTAGAGGAAATGGTCCCTTTGCCCTCTCTAGACTTTGTACCTTGTAATTATGGTAATGATATTATCTACACTTTATAGAGTACCATGTGCCATGCGTGTTAAATTTATTTTACATATAACAGGTTATTTAAACTCACTTATTTGTATTTAATTTTATAGATGAGAAAATACAGGCCTGGGGATGGAGAGTGGGTAAGTTTCCTCTGGTTCATAATGTTACAGTAAATGGTAGAGCAGGAATTAAAACACAGGTTAACCTGCTTCCAGTTCCATGTCCTATCTGTTGTGCCTTCATTATGGCATTGTATTTATTTATTTGTGTGTATATCTTGTCCATTTATATGCAAGATTCTTTGCATCTAGCTTATTTCAGGAACACAATAGATTCCAGTTAAATAAACAAGCTATGCTTAATCTTCCTCACCAGCTACCTTTCAAAGTTATGATGTAACTCTAAAAAAAGAAAAGAAAAGAATAAAAAATATAGTCCAGGAGAGGCTCAAAAACAATTATTCTGTTTCATACTTTGAGTTTTCTCTAGATCATATGTCTGTAATTTATCTGATCCTACATCTTAGGCTAGATTTTGTTACTGTTAGTATATTATTCTGTTAGGGCTACTGTAACAAAATACAATGGACTGGGTGACTTAAATAGCAGAAATTTGGGTGGCTTAAATAGCAGAAATTTATTTCCTTGCAATTTGGAGGCTAGAAGTCCAATATCAAGATTCCAGTAAGGTTGGTTTCTAGTGAGGTCTCTTTTCTTGGCTTGTAGATAGCTGTCTTCTCACTGTGTCCTCACATGTATGATCATTCCTAGTGTCTGTCTCTTACAAAGATGCTAGTCCTGTTGGTCAGGACCTTATCTTATTCATCATTAAATCTTAATTGCCACCTCAAAGGCTCTATTTCCAAATACAGTTATATGGAAGGTTAGGGAAACACATGAATTTTGGGAGGACACAATCCAGTTTGTAACAGATGCTCTGGAACAATGAAACATAGCTGAGTGCAAAGTCAGGGTTCTAAGGACAGAGAGCCTGCACACTTGGGCTGCAGAGTCAGGAAATTGTGGAAGGATCTCAACTCTTTCTCTCAATCAATGGGATGACTTTGAGTAAATGACCCAACTTTTTTTTTTTTTTTTCATGTGGTGCTGGGGATTGAACCCATGGCTTTGTGCATGCAAGGCAAGCACTCTACCAACTGAGCTATTTCCTCAGCCTGTCATCTAACTTTTTTTTAGACACTTTATTATTTTTAATTTACTTATTCTAATTAGGCATACATGACAACAGAATGCATTTTGAATCATTGTACACAAATGGAGCACAATTTTCATTTCTTTGGTTGTGCACAATATAGTACTGTTGTTCAGAGACCCTCCTTTCAATTTGCACCAAACATATTGCAACTCGTTTTACTTTCTTGAACTACCTTTTCATCTCTGCTTTTCTATCCCAGTTCTTGCACATCTAGGAGTTCAGTTCAACTATTTTCATATGGCCTGCCTGTCAAACAATCTTCATTAAATACCAACATTGGCATAAGCCATAGGCAAAAGTTTCCCTTCCTGTGATGACTATTCCTGCCCCATAATGGAATACTTTCAAACTCACATACATTTGGGGAGAGAGGATTTTTTACCCTAGAATCCTTAAAAGGCAAGGAGGCTAAAGAGATTTTTAAAAATTATCATTCATTAAAAAATCCTTTAGGCTAAAACTTATTACTGTGATAAAGTAGGCAGAATTGTATAGAAATGTAAAAGTGCTCTGCAAAGACTACTTTTCCTGCCTTAAAATTTAAGACCCAGCCATAAAGTCCTCCATGATCTAATTCCAGCCTGGGCCCTCACTTCTGCTCCCTTTCCTCCCCCCATGCTGTTTTACATTTCCCAGTCCTTGGATGCCTCTGTTTGCAATTTCTTCCACAAACCTCCATGCCCTTTTTCTACATAGCAAAGTTCTATTCATACATTTAAAAAACCAGTTTTATTGACATGTAATTTATATGCAATAACATTTACCAGTTTTAACTGTAGATGTAATTCCATGACTTTTGGCAGATACTTGTGGCCATGTGACCACTACCACAAATTGTGATATAGAACTTCAAAAATTCTCCTGTCACCTTGCTGTCTCTCACTCATGCCACCTCCTACCCCAGCTCCTGATACCTACTCATCCCACTTTCTGTCACTCTAGTTTGCCTTTACTTGGTATAATGCTTTTGTGAATCATTCATGATGTTGCCTCTTGCAGTTCATTCTTAGAGCTGAGTATATCATTGCATGCATGGACCACAATTTGTTTAGCCACTCAGTTATTGAAGGGCATATTGCATTCACTCTTCAAATCTTTTCAAGTTTCCTTCCTGAAATCTAGGTCTGCTTTACAAACTCAGAAAAACTTGATATTTTCTTGTGCTTACAGAAGTGGTTATTTCCCTTAGTCTTATAATTACTCTTATCTGAGTATGTTTCCCCTAACACTCTGATATCCTATAAAACAGAAATCAGGTTTATTTACCTATTTGTCTCCAGTGTCTGCTGCATAGTAAACACTCAATGAAGGTGGCCAACGTGACTAGATAACACTTGTTTTAGCTGACTTGCAGTTTAGTCCAAAGTCAGATGAGGAATTAAAATGAGAGGCAGTGCTGTGGACTTCCTCACTAGTGAGCTGTGAATGTGGCACTAGTTTTATGACCCAGATAGTAAGATAAGTGCAGTCTATTGCTAACAACTGGGAAGAGCCTGAATTTTTCTAGGACAGAGAACAAATTTTTTTGGCAGTTGAGACTGAAGGAAATAAATGAACCATCCCTGGTTAGTTTCACATTTACGGGTCTCTAAGGAATTTGGAAAGGGTGTGGCAATTTTGCAATAGTGGAAGTTCCACATGCTGAATAAACTAAGTATTTTGAAGTTTGCACAAGTTCTGAAGACGGTCTAGGTCATTTCAGTAAATATCTATTAAATTTCTCAACACTGGAATGACCAAAAATGAAAAACAAAAACAAACAACAAAAAAAGAACACCTAATAAGAAAGAACCAATTTATGAAAGGACAGAAAATGTTTCTATCATAAGACTTTCAGTAAATGCTGTTTCATTCAAAGATGACCTGAAATGCTTAATAGTGACTGTTAAGTGTAGATTTATTCTTTTATGAGAGTGGAACTTTTTTCCTGTGGATGATGTTTATCTTTAGACACATCCAGTGATAGATGTAAAATATGAAATACAAACTGGTTTGATAGACTCTAGGGAGATTGACAGGTGGCTGAGAGAGAAGTTCTCTTGTAGTGATTGGGTTACAAACTTTGCATCTGGGGAGGTGTTTTAGTCCAGGAGAGAGGGGAATGAAGGACAGTGCTGAGAAGTGGGAAGCATGCAGTGTTTCTCTAGCTGATGGCCTGGACTGGTCTTTTAAATACCTTACTTGAAAAATCTTACTTGGAGAAACACAATCAAGCATGTGTGTATTAATCAAAAGAGGACCAAGTAGTGAATGACCAATTTTTTTTTGGTACGGGGGATTGAACTCAGGGGCACTTGACCACTGAGCCACATCCCAGCCCTATTTTGTGTTTTATTTAGAGACAGGGTCTCACTAAGTTGCTAAGCGCCTCACCATTGCTGAGGCTGGCTTTGAACTCACGATTCTCCTGTGAATGACCCAATTTTATATGAAAGGGTCATGTGGCCTTGGTTTGCATGCTTTCATGCCTCAGTTTCCTTCTCTGAAAGAAAATGAAGGCAATTATAATAATAACTATGTCATATTGCCAGGTGTTTTACATTTATTGCTTTTGGTTTTCTAAATAGCCACAGAAACTCTGACCTATAGAGTGAATGAAGTACAGAGGTTAAAGAGTACATCTGTAATCATAATGACTGAGTGGCAAAGCATCACCAACAGACTATATCACTTGGAAGACAGAACCTCAGACAATGATGACAAAATATACAATCTTGAAAATAAAGTTGACCACACAGTGAAGATGATAAGAAACCATGAACAGAATATCCAAGAATTATGGGATAACATTAAAAGACCAAATCTAAGCTTTATCAGGATAGAGGAAGGCACAGAGATACAAACCAAAGGAAAGCACAATCTCTTCAAAGAAATAATATCAGAAAATTTACCAAACATGAAGAATGAATTGGAAAATCAAATACAAGAGGCTTACAGGACACCAGTTGTACAAAATTACAACAGATCTACACCAAGGCACATTATAATGAAAATGTCTAGCATACAGAATAAGGATTGAATTTTAAAAGCTGCAAGAGAGAAGATTCAGATTACATATAGAGGGAAACCAATTAGGATCTCAGCAGATTTCTTAACCCAGACCCTCAGAGCCAGGAGATCTTGGAACAACATATACCAAACTCTGAAAGAAAGTGGATACCAACCAAAAATCTTACATCCATGAAAATTAAGCTTTAGATTTAATGATGAAATAAAAACCTTCCATGATAAGCCGGGTGTGGTGGCTCACGCTTGTAATCCCAGCACTTAGGGAGGCTGAAACAGGAGAATCGCGAGTTCAAAGCCAGCCTCAGCAATGGCGAGGCACTAAGCAACTCAGTGAGACCCTGTCTCTACATAAAACACAAAAAAGGGCTGGGGATGTGGCTCAGTGGTTGAGTACCCCTGAGTTCAATCCCTGGTACCAAAAAAAAACCCTTCCATGATAAACAAGAGTTAAAAGAATTTACAGTGAGAAAGATAGCACTACTGAACATTCTCAGCAAAATATTCCATGAGGAGGAAATGAAAATCAATAATGAAAATCAGCAAAGGAAGAACTTTACTAAAGGAAAAACCAAAGGGGAAACAAAGTCAAAAACCAAAACAAACCAAAATGACTGGGAATACAAACCATATTTCAATAATAACCCTGAATGTTAATGGCCTAAACTCATCAATTGAAAGATGTAGACTGGTAGATTGGATTTAAAAAAAAAAGCATCAATATGCTGCCTTCAAGAGACTTATCTTATTGGAAAAGTAATCCACAGACCATAGGGTCAAAGACCTACACAATGAAACCTACAGAAGACTAAAGAAAGACATTGAAGAAGACCTTAGAAGATAGAAAGATCTCCCATATTCTTGAATAGGCAGAATTAATACTGTCAAAATGGCTATACTACCAAAAGTATTATACGGATTTAATGCAATTTCAATTAAAATCCCAACAACATTCCTTATAGAAATAGAAAAGGCAATAATGAAATTTATCAGGAAAAATAAGAGACCCAGAATAGCCAAAGCAATTCTTAGCAAGAAGAGTGAAGCAGGAGGTATCACAATACCAGACCTTAAACTATCCTACAGCACCAAAATAGACATATAGACCAATGGTACAGAATAGAAGACACAGAGACAAACACACATAAATACAGTTGTCTCATAGTAAACAAAGGAACCAAAAACATACATTGATGAAAAGATAGCCTCTTCAGTAAATGGTGCTGGAAAACTGGAAATCCATATGTAGCACAATGAAATTAAACCACTATCTCTCACCATACACAAGGCTCAACTCAAAGTGGATCAAGGACCTAGGAATTAGACCAGAGACCCTGCACCTAATAGAAGAAAAAAGTAGGCCCAAATCTTCATCATGTTGGATTAGGTACTGACTTCCTTAACCAGGCTCCTAAAGCACAAGAAATAAAATCAAGAATAAATAAATGGGATGGATTCACACTAAAAAGCTTCTTCTCAGCAAAGGAAACAATCAATAACATGAAGAGAGAGCCCATAGAATGGGAGAACATCTTTACTACATACACATAAGATAGAGCACAAATTTCCAGGATATATAAAGAACTCAAAAAATGTAACACCGAAAAAATAAATAATCCAATCAATAAATGGGCTAAGGAGCTGAACAGGCACTTCTCAGAAGAAGATATACAATCAATCAACAAATATATGAAAAAAAGTTTAAATTCTCTAGTAATTATAGAAATGCAAATAAAACTAAGATTTCATCTCAATCCAGTCAGAATGGCAATTATCAAGAATACAAGCAATAATAAGTGTTGCTGAGGATGTGGGGAAAAGGCACACTCATACATTGCTGGAACCATTATGGAAAGTGGTATGGAGATTCCTCAGAAAACTTAGAATGGGACTATCATTTGACCTAGATATCCCACTCCTCCATATATACCCAAAGGACTTAAAATCAGCATATTATAGTGATGCAGCCACATCAGTGTTCATAGAAGCTCAATTCACAATAGCTAAACTGTGGAACCAATGGAAATGCCTTTGAACAGATGAATGGATAAAGAAATTATATAGAGAGAATGGATTATGACTCAGCATTAAAAAAGAATAAAATTAAGGCATTTGCAGATAAATGGATGGAGTTGGAGGATATAATGCTAGGTGAAATAAGCCCATCCCAAAAAAACCAAAGACAGAATGTTCTGATAAGTGGATGCTGACCCATAATTGGGGGGGGGGCATGGGGAGAATGGAGGAACTTTGACTGAGCAAAGGAGGAGAAGAGGAGTGGAGGGGAGGGGGCATGGGGGCAGGAAAGATGGTTGAATGAGGTGAACATCATTACCTTAAGTACATGTATGACTGCATATATGGTGTGACTCTGTATCGTGTACAAGCAGAGAAATGAAAAGTTGTGCTCCATTTGTGTACAATAAATTGGAATGCATTCTGCTGTCATGTATAACTAATCAGAACAAATTAAAAAAACTAATGACTGAATGGCTAGAATGAAGCCAGATGTGTTGGACTAGACACGCCTTAATAATGCTGCCCTGCCTGTCTGTGCTGTTGCGAGGAATTAAGACTGAGAATGCTATTTGTAAAGTTAGTACATAGCAGACATCTAAAAATGTTAGTTTCCTTGCCTTTCACTTTAAGTGTCAAAATTCTGCTCATGTCAAAATTATTTCTATCTATGAAATGTTCACATGTATGTATGTCAGGAGGGATTGAGGAAGGTTGGATATTATAATTATTATTATTTTGGGGGCAGTACCAGGAACTGAACTCAGGGGCACTTGACCGCTGAGCCACATCCTCAGCCCTATATTGTATTTTTTAAAAATTATAGACAGGGTCTCCTTGAGTTGCTTAGTGCCTTGCTTTTGTGAGGCTGGTTTTAAACTCACAATCCTCCTTCCTCAGCCTCCCAAGCCACTAGGATTATAGGTGTACACCACCAAGCCTAGTGGATATTTTTGTTTTTAATTTTATTTGTTCTTTTTAGATATACATGACAGTAGAGAGTATTATGACATATTTATACAAACATGGAGTACATTGTGTTCTAATTAGGATCTAAGTCTTGTGGTTGTACATGATGTGGAGATTCATTATGGTGTATTCATATATGTACATAAGAAAGTTATGTCAGGTTCATTCCACCATCTTTCCTATTCCTGTCTTCCCTCCCTTTCCTCCGTTCCCCTTTGTCTAATCAACTGAACTTCTGCTCCCCACCCCCTGCCACTTACCCCAACTTGCTGTGTGTTAGCATCCACATATCAGAGAGCACATTTGGCATTTGGTTTTGGGGGATGGGCTTATTCAGTTAGCATGATAGTTTCCAGATCCATCCACTTACCAGCAAATGTAATAAAGTCATTCCTTTTTATGGCTGAATAATATTCCCTTGTGTATATATCCCACATTTTCTTAATCCATTCATCTGGTGAAGAACACCTAAGTTGATTTCATAGCTTAGCTATTGTGAATTGAGCTGCTACAAACATTGATATGGCTGCATCACTGTAGCAGGCTGTATTTAAATCTTTTGGATATATACCTAGAAGTGGTATGACTGGGTCAAACAGCAATTCCATTCCTAGTTTTTTAAGTAATTCCATATTGCTTTCCAGAGTGGTTGCACCAATTTGCAGTTGGGTGGGTATTCTTTATAAGATGAATGTGTTGGCGGCAGTACCACAATGATTAGTGAATCATGAAACAGATGTTCATTTCTGGTTCATTTAAATTTCATTAATTTTGTTTTGTTGTTTGTTTTGTTTTTGGCACTGGGGATTGAAATCAGGGGTGTTTTACCACTAAGCTATATCCCTAGTCCTTTTTTATTCTTTGAGACAGAGTCTCTCTCTAAGTTGCTTAGGACCTCCATATATTGCTGAAGTTGGCCTCAAACTTGTGATCCTTCTACCTTAGCCCCTCAAGTCTCTGGGATTATAGGCATGTACAACCATGCCCAGTTAAATCTCATTTGTTTAAAGGAAAATAGAGTTATTTTTAAAAATTGTACTTCAGGCATAGATATAAGTATAGGCTAAAAAATTGAGAGGTTAGGAGACATTATACAGCTGAAGTGAAAACTGTGTGCCATGCCCAGCATACAAGAAGGCAATCCCAGGGCTCTTTACTGTGGTTCAAGAGGAGATGTAGCTCATTGGTAGAGCATTTGCCTAATATGTGCTAAGACCTGGGTTCCTTCCCCCATACTTCAGGGTTGTGTGTGTATGGGGGCAAGAAGAGCAGGTGGGAAATGTGGTATGAAAATTCTCTCCATTGATGAGTTCAAAATAAACTGAGCATCAGTGGAAAGGACATCAGGCTGGTGCAAGTTGAAAGTTCCATTTAGAGGACTGTAAGCTTGTAAACCAAATCCTTATGGTGTATGGTTCTCCCCCTCCACCCCCAACCTCTTTAATTTGAAGAAGGAGAATACTTTTTAGGGAAATGGTAATAAAGCAAGATTCCTTAGAGTCACTGGATGACTTAGCAATCCAATGATGATGATGTGCATCTGGTCTCTGAAGGGCCATTAACTATGTCAGTCTCATAGTCCAGCTCTGATAAATCTGGGGTAGCGTGTTGTCTGATATTTTCTTTCAAGAAAACTTTGCACCTCAGTTTCCAATTAAAAAGAAAAAAAATAATCAATAGTCGAAGAAAATCAAGACAGATAATAAGCCCTGTTTTCAGACTGTTGAGTAGTTAAACTCAATACTCAACGTATGCCAGGAATTTTCACCAGGGAGTGAATTAGCAGCTGAGCTTTCCTTGAGACAGTTTCAGACTGCTCCCTCTTTTGTTGCTTTGTGCAGATTATGTCTATTCCCATATTATGAAATGGAAAAAGTAGTTCACAAGCAGGCAGAGAAGGCCAGAGTGACAGTTAAGTTTTGGGCATTGCCTGTTGATTCCTGGTGTATAAATGCTTTACCAGTGGTCTGCTAGCCCTGCTAAATCTAGGAAAGAGAAATTTGTTTTCACACCTCCCTTTCTTCCCTACACTGCACCAACACTGCAAAAACAAAACAAGTAAAATACAACAGAAAAAACCCAGATTCCAGGTCAGTTAGTGATTTACCTCCGTAGGGATTAAACAATGCTGAGCAGAGGCTAAAGTCCTGGAGTAATGTGTGTAGCTGTCACCATGAGGCCACTGCCATTTTAAAGTCTGGCTCAGACATGCTGTTCAATTAAAGAAGGTACTAAATCTGGGGATTTGGTACTGGGGATCTAATTATAGAACATAATTACCTGTTGGCCTTTGACATGCCTGAAGCCAGAGTGAACAGAGCAGGTCAGCACCCTGGGCACCAACCTATGCTTCAGGGCTTGCTGTGACCTCTTGTCTGAGGAGCTCTCTTCAAATAAATTTTCCCCACAAATGTCTACTCCTTTCCATTTAGGAAGAGAGCTAAGGGTAAATATGTAATTCTTGAATAGCTCTTTCGGAATTTGCATCTTGGTGTGTGCCTCATAACTCAATTTTATGTCTGATTATCTTTTCTTTTGAGTCTTTAGTTGTAGTTTCCAGTTTAACATTCTAGGGTGTGTGAGTGAGAGAGAGAGAGAGAGAGAGAGAGAGAGAGAGAGAGAGAGAGAGAGAGAGAGAGAGAATGGATAGAGAAAGAGACAACCAGGAGATTTGATGGATTATTATTTTCTTCTTAATACTTAACTTCGTTTTCTGAATTTTTGATATTAACCATATATTACTTTTATAATGTGAAAGCCTGAGCCAAAAAATTAACAAGGCAGCCAACCTATGAAATAATTTTTGTTCTTTTTTTTTAAATTTTTTTTTAGTTGTTGATAGACCTTTATTTTATTTGTTTGTATGTGGTGCTGAGAATCGAACCCAGTGCCTCACGCATGCTAGGCAAGCGCTCTACCACTAAGCTACAACCCCAGCCCAATTTTTGTTCTTTTTAGATATACTGAAATAATTTGACTTATATTGTTATTCTTTTCTTCTCCCTTTCTTTCTTCCCCCTTGCCCTCCTTCTCCACTCTTCTCTTTCCTCCCCCCTCTACCTCTTCCCCCCACACCCCTCGTTGTCTTCTTTTTTGTGTGTGTGTTGTTACTTTTTAAATAGAGACCACATCACTTCATCTGTTATAGTGAATGACAGATGAGAAGCAATATGTCAAGAGGGCACCAGAAACCCTTTTCATCATAAAATGACAGAAAGGGAAAGCACCTTCACCACCCAAGTTTTTGGTTATTTTTTCTTCTGATGTCTATTCTCCCATGCGCATCAGCCTGCTGCTTCCAGAATGGGCTCTCTCTTCAGATTTTATGCTTGTTAGGATGCCAGTCTATCAGCTTGCCTTAATAATGTAATGGGGTCCCTAACTTAGCTGAGGAACCTAGACATGTCTTCTTTGATTTCAGCTTCATCCCAAAGCCCATGGGTGTTTTCTTTTAAAAGCTGCAGGTGAATGAGATAGAAAGGGCAGAGAAATGAGATGGAAACCAGCAGAAGAGCAAAGAGTAATGGCCCCACGCACTAAGGGAAAGCAAAAAGCAGGGTGACCCCCACATAGCTGCGGGGAGTGCAGGCCTTCAGTTTCTTCTGTAACATGGGCCACAGTGCAAAAACGTAGATAGCAAATGTCACCATGATGAAGGTATGCAGGGACCAGGGAAGATGTGAGGCCAGGCAGACAGAAGCAAAGATGGCTATGTTCAAGGACAGTGTGCTGGACACAATGGCAGCATTGGCTCCATAGTCAAAGAAGATGAGGTGCCCCAACAGCATGAAGACTGACATGGCATAGATAGTGTCAGTGCTAATGGACTCTGTCAGGGTCTTCAGCACTAGTGAAAAACCATAAGTGAAAGTAATGAAGGCAAGGGCCCAGCAGATCTGCCTGCTCTTCTTCCGCCACCCTTTGCCTCCATCAATGAGATTGAACAAAACGTACCACATCGATGAAGATGCCAGGGCAGTTCCAAAAAGCCAGTGGGGGCCAGAAGACCATGAAAACACAGCAATATCACCACACTGGGTTCGAAAACCACAGCCCACTATCAGTGTTCTTGGGCATAGATGTTTTTCTGGAGCTCTTCCAGGAACCGTGTGTCCACGTAGTCATCAGGGAAGGGCTGTGGCTCATACAAGACCTTCTGCCGCCTGATGTCCTTGGCGCTAGTTACAGGTTGGGCACACATCATTTTATCCTTTCCCTTAAACTTAGGCCAGTCCACTCTCCTTCCAAGAGGTCAATGTGGTTCTCCTTTTTTTACGAAATTTTGAAATAAGACTTCTCTGGAAATTTCATGCTGTTATATATAGATTTTTCCTTGTTTTCAAAGGCAGCACCCCAGGCTAGGCCCACAATAGATGAGTTTGTTCTCTGAGGCAGGACAGCACAGTCAAATTCCTGCTCATGAGTTCCTCCTAGGAATGCATGTTGCTAACCACCCACGGAGTTCCCCTTCCAGGGCTGCCTTCTTCTAACTTGTGATCCTCCTGCTTCAGCCTTCCAGATAGTTAGGATTACGGGTGTACACCACTGGACTTGACTCCTTTTGATATTTCTTCTAATAAAACATTATAAAGAATGCATGCTAACTTGCTAAGATTACTTGAGGGAAAAATATAAAAGATATATTTACCTTACAATTACTTTTTAGTTATAAAATATAAAGGTTAAGGAAAAACTGAGCATGGAGATACACACCTATAATCCCAACAATTTGGGAGGCTGAGGCTGAAGGATTGCAAGTTCAAGGATAGCCTCAGAGATTTAGCAAGTCCTTATCTTAAAATAAAAAAAAATAAAAAGGGCTAGGACATAGCTCAGTGATAAAACACGTCTGTTTAATCCACAGTATAAAAACAAGAGAAAACAAAACAAAACAAAAGGTTAGGGAAGGTTCAATATATTTTAGTTAAAAAAATGTTTAGGTAATATTTCTTGAATACCTATGATGGGATTGCATTAATAAAACATTAAATACTCATAATAATCCCAGGAAGCAAAGAAAATTTTATTCCTATTTTTAAAGGTTAAGGAATTATGAGGTTTCTGGTCTCCAAATTTATAGGACGTAGATTCTTATTGAAGTTTAACTGATACTCTCAGTAAGTTCCTTTGCCCCAACAAATAGTATTACATTTTGTTGAATATCATGTGATAGTTGTGATGACTACTCTGTATGTGCGGTAGGTAATTTTATGCGTCAAGTTGGCTAGGCCATTGTACCGAGATATTTGGTCAAATATTATTCTAAATGTTTCTGTGAAGGTATATTTTAGATGAGATTAACATTTAAATTTGTAGACTTTGAGTACATATGATTGTGTTCCATAATGGAAATGGGCCTAATCCAATCAGCTAAAGGTCTTAAAAGAAAAAGCACTAATCCTCCAACCCCTTACTTCTCCTACCCCCTGAAGAGAAGGGAATTTTTTGAGTTGAGAGCCTTTAGGCTCCACCTGTAGCTCCTCCCTGGGTCTGCCTGCTGATCTGTGCTGCAGATTTTCAACCTGCCAGTCTCCCCAATTGTGTGAGCTAATTATTTAAAACAATTCTTTCTTTTTTCTCTCTCCACATCCTATTGGTTCTGTTTCTCTGGGAGTTCTAATAAAATACTATACAATTTTCTTCTTGTAGAACTTTTACTTGGCTTTTTCAAATAAAATTCCATTATTGGTTAATGTTTCTGCCTCTTTGTATCCGCCTGGACCTCAGGAAGAAATTGCCCAATATGCAATGGGAGAGAAGGTTAAAGGAACCTCCACTGTTTGTATAGTCAGCTGTGAAACAATTGAGACTTTAGTAAATGTCTAAATAAGTAAATGAAATGGGATGATAGGACTTGAATAAGACCAACAGAAGGCATTAACAAAAAACCTCCCAAAACAAACAAACAAAAAACAAATCAAACCAAACCAAAAAACAAAAACAAAAACTGTACGGGTTGGAAGATTTTTATTTTAATCTAGAATTGTGCTAATTAGTGGCTCAACAATAAAATAATCAGAGATGTGCAACCTTTTGCCAAAATTTAGTTGCCTTTTGCCAGCCTTTAGTCATATATATATCTAAGCATATCTTGGCATGTTTTAAAATTTTATCATTAAGATGGTATCCTTCAAATAAAAGGACTATATATTTTACTTAGTAATTTATCAGTCCCATTTATAATTTTTAAATTGGTGGATACATGTAGACCTCCATGTACATCCTTGTCCCAGTGCTATGTGTGAACTGGATCCATTTATTGTATTTTTTTATTATAGAAATGCTACTATCCTGTAGTTTTCATCTCTCCTCCCTCTTCCCCTCCTTCCCTATCCCCTCTCCTCCCTCCCTCCCTTTCTTTCTTTCTTTCTTTCTTTCTTTCTTTCTTTCTTTCTTTCTTTCTTTCTTTCTTTCTTTCTTTCTTTCTCTCAGTTGCTTGATGTAAGCTCTAGCCAGGTAACACACACTCTCTCTCTCTGTATGTGTACATGTGTATATGCTCATTAGCATGGTTCATCTAAACATGGTATAATAGAACTTACTGGGCATCTGTCACATTGAACTTATCTGTTCCCCTGGTGGGAGGCAGTAAGATTGCCTTCAACTTTCCTTAGTAACAAATAATATTGAGATGAACCTCTTTCATTATAGATTTGTGTGATTGACAGATTTCTCTCCAGAAAGTCTGCACCATTTTCCACTCTGGCTAGCAGAACAGAGAGTTCTGTATCACCACATCCCTCTCAAAACATAATTATTCTGCTTCCTAATCTTTGCCAATCTAATGTTTATTTAGTATGTCATGGATATTCAGTGCCTTAGATGTCTCATTATATTTACAGCTTCATGAATAGTAGGTGCTTCTTGCATATTTATTTATTTATTTTTAAATATTTTTAAAACAGCAGAATGTATTTCCATTCACAGTATACATATGGAGCACAATTTTTCATTTCTCTGGTTGCACACAAAGTTGAGTCACACCATTTGTATCTTCATACATGTACCAAGGGTAATAATTTCCATCTCATTCCATTGTAGTCTTTCTTTTATATTTTTAGTCCCTTTAACTTTTTCTGATACTTTCTAGGAGAGTTCCTTCAACTTACCTTCAAGATTATTGATCTACTTATTGAGTGTATCCATCCTATTTAACTTACTGTATCAGTTCAATTATAATATTTCTTCAACTCTTATGACTTCTTGGTTCATATTACTAATATCTTCCAACATGTCATTAAAGATATTTATTATACTTACTTTAAATTCTTATTTTTCAGGTAATTCTTTTCAGTTTGATTTCTTGCCTTTAAGTTGGTTGTATTCCTTGGGTAATTAGTTTTTTAGGTAGTTAATATTTCCCAGGGAATATCAGCTACCTGTCTCCAAGCAGGTATTGGGAAGGACTCTAGAGTTTAGGAAGCTCACCAGTGAATAAATAATTTCAGGGAAGATAAATGGTATGCAAAAAATTCATCATGAATGAAAGTAATTTGGTACATTGGTATTGATTAGCTGATAAGGAAAGGCCTCTGAAGGGTTATAGGTGACCAGGAAGGAACTGAGAAAGAGCAGTGATGAGAAGATCTGGGAAAAGAGCATTCCAGGTAGAAGCTGTACTCATGTAGACACTTTGGGGACAGTTTGGCTATACTTAAAGAACAGACAAAGTCAAGGTCACTGGTATAGACAGAAGGCAGGGTGATATGGGATGAGAACAGAGATAGGAGGGCCCAGATTTCACACGGCTATGTATGGGGAGTTTTTGTCTTATTCTGAATCAAATTCCATAAATTTCAAAATTAGCAATGAGGTGATCTCATTTGCTCACCCTGTTCAACATGTTTATTATGAGAATTTTAAACATACCATAAAGTTAAAAGAATTTTATTTTTATATGTTCACCAATAGATTCTACTCATTTTGCCAAACTTGTTTTATCACATCTATTGATTTGTTCATCCCTGCAATTATCCATTAGTCTTCCAGAGTTTTTTTGGGATGTGTTTTAAAACAATTTTAGACCCCAGAATATTTCTCCTAAATAATTCAGTATGTATATCATTACCTAGATTTTCCCCCACCCCCACCCTGGGACTAGGCACTTAACCCAGGGTACTTAACTACTGAGCCACATCCCCAGCTCTTTTTATTTTTTATTAATTTTGGGACAGGGTCTCACTAAGTTGCTTAGGGCCTCACTAAATTGCTGAGGTTGGCTTCGAACTTGGGATCCTCCTGTCTCAGCTTCCAGAGTTGCTGGGATCACAGATGTGTGCCACCATGCCTATTGAGTTTTGGCTTCTTTTTATTTTGATGAAAAATTTACATAAAATGAAATGCATAAATTGCTGACTTTTGACATATACTTTCACAATTTAAACTTGTATCAAAATATAGCCCATTTATCTTAAAAAAAGGAAATTTCTTTGTGTCCATGCTCAGTTAATCTCCATATTCACTGGCGAAGAGGCAACTACTATTACTGATTTTTTTCTACCATCAACTAATGTAGCTTATTGTAGAATTTGATACAATGTATTCATACAGTATGTACTCTTTTGAGTGAGGTGTTTTTCATTCAACATAATCTTGAAATTCATCCTCATTGTTACAAGTATCTGTTATCTGTTCTTTTTTTATTGTGGACGAGTATTTCATCACATAAATCTGCCACATTTTATCTAGTCTGTTGATGGACATTTTGCCTGCTTGTAGTTTTGGACAATAATTAATAAAGCTGTGAAGAGCATTTTTGTATAAATCCTTTTGTGAACATATGCTTTCATTTCTCTTGGGTAAATATTTGGGATAAAATTGATGAATCCTAGAGTATATGTAGGTTTTATTTCAGGAGAAATTATATCTTTTCCTAGAATGCTCATACCATTCTCATTTGATTTTTAAAAGTCATCATTTTGATTTCAATGTGGGCAGGATCATAAGGGGACAAGAATAAAAGCCAAGAAGTGAGGATATTGTCATGACTTAACGCCAGAACCTATATATAGGTTTTAGCCAGATTCTGAATTATCTGTATAATTTTAGTTGCTAGTAAAGCTGATATCTGATTCAGAGACATATTTCAGCTGTGTACTTCAGAGGCATGGAAGGAATTTAACATTCAGAATCCTGCATTTCAGAGAAGGATGTTATACACAAAGTCACACAGAGAAGATATTCCTGTGAGCCTCTGTGGTATTCTCCAACTGAGGAGCCAAGTGTCAAGTTTGTCTTCTTCTTTTAATCACAAAACTTATATATATTTTCCTTTTTATTGTAAAATGAAATATAGATCTAGGAAAAGCCAGAAAAGGGAATTATATAGCTATTGAATTATTATGAGTCAAACACTTTTGACTATCACCCAGGCTACCACTGAATACAGATAGGTCAGCTATTCTGGAAGCCCTCCAGAGGATCTGTCTCAATCCTGTTCTTCTCTCAAGAAGTAACCTTCTTTAAGTTTTCATCACTTGAGTGTTCATCTTCAGACATTCTAGTTGATTTTGCTTGTGTGAAAAATTGATATGTCGTTCATGTCTCTTAATCTATGGGTTTATCCTCCATGTCATTCTTTGTCTTGCTGTTTATCTGTTGAAGAACCTGGGCCATTTTAATATAAAGTGTCCCACAGGTTGAGATGCTAAATTTTTTTTTTTAAACTGGAGCCTTATGGAAAGTTGAACATGTTCTTTTGTCCTCTAAATTTCTGAAAATTGGCAGCTGGATCCAAGGACTTGATCAGACTCAGGTTTGATTCCATTGATTCATAATGTCTGGCTGATGGTCTTTTCCTGATGTTAGGAGCCATTGGTTCTCATTGCCTTCATTCATTAGCTCACTGGAGATTGCAAAAGGGTGATGTTCTATCACTTGGTTTTCAATTATTAGCTGAAAAAACTATTTTTACAAAGAAGATGCTTCTTGCCAGGCACAGTGACATGTGCCTGTAATTCCAGCAACTCAGGAGGCTGAGACAGGAAGATTGCAACTTCAAAGTCAGATCAGGCAACTGAGAGAGACCTTGTCTCAAAATAAAAAACAGGAAGGACTGGGGATATAGTTTAGTGTTACAGCACCCCTGGGTTCAATCCCTAGTACCCCTCCCAAAAAAAGAAAATGCTTTTTCACTCATTTAGTTACTAATAATACAATTTATATAGGAAAGGCAATATAAATACATATTCCAGGGTGAGCAGTTACACACACACACAGACACACACACACAATCTTTTTTTTTTTTTTAAGGAGAGGGAGGGCTGTGTGTGGCGGCACATGCCTGTAATCTCTGCTGTTTAGGAGGCTGAGGCAGGAGGACTAAGTTTGAGGCCAGCCTGGGAAATTTAGTGAGACCCTATCTCTAGATAGATAGATAGATAGATAAATAAATAAATAAATAAATAAGGACTAGGATGTAGCTCAGTGGCAGAATGCCCTGGAGTTCAAACCCCAGTGCCACAAAAACTAACAGAGAGGGATAGGAAGGGGAGAGGGAGAGGGAGAGAGTTGAAAAAGATTTTTTAAAAATTCTCTTACCTGGAATGTTACCGATTGTATTAGCATTGAAAGAAAATAGCTATTTTATCAAATTATACAGTGTGTGTGTGTGTGTGTGTGTTTCTAAAGGAGAAACAAACTGGCACAATAAAATACTTGATAAGTAATTGTTCTTTGGCTAATATAACTAGCACTTGTCATTTTCCATGAAGTAATTTTTCTGTAAACAAGACAAATTACTGCCATTCATCTGTACTATGAGATAATACACTGCATTCATTCACTATCTTTATGGAAGTTTCTGACCTTATATTTAAAAATTTTATGTAGCCATTTTCCTTGCTTCACAAATTCTTCAGCAATATAAATTTATAGGATAAAGGAAAGTTAGAAATCAAGTGTTACCTAATCAAGAGTTAATATGTGAGGATCTAAAGTTGACCAAACTTACATAATTTACTTTCTTTCATTCAGGAAATAGTGAGTAACTTCATTTCCAACAAGTAAAAGAGAAGTAACACACTTCTTCAAAACCCTGTCCTTGGGTGGACATGCACTTTGGAATATGGAATCAGCTCTAATCTGGGCTGAATGGTTGTGGCTTCCACCCAGGCTGGGTGACCTCTTTATAGCCAGCATGCTATTGCTGCACTTCTTTAAAGGACAAGCTTAAGGAAACTTTACTTACTTTCCTGCATAACAAGGAGATCACCACAAAAGAGCATGCCACTAACATAATTCAGTTGTCTCTTTCCACATGAGAATTAACTGAATAACAATCCATTCAAAAGCTACATCACTTTCTTTGGATTTAATTCACCAAAAATACACATGCCTCACTTGTGACTGAGGCTATCACAAGCTCTTTTATTCCATTCCAGTCGTAATTACTAATGTCTATAACACCCAAGTCACACATCACACTGCACACAATGAATGATGTGTTTGTGTGTGTGAGTGTGCGTTACAGAAAGACCAAGAAAGGATTAAGGTAGCCACAGGGTTTCAGGATGTTGTGCCAAAAGCAAAGGCAGAGAGCAAATACAAATGCAAGAGTCACCGTAGGTGGTCAGATAAAGGTTTTAACAAACTAATTCTAAAGAGTAGAGGTGAGGGTCCAGATGAACAACAGTTTCAAAGTATCAGCATGAGGTGTCAGCTTGAAGTGGTCTATGCATCCTCAAGGGCAAGAAAACTCCCTGAGCTAAAATCCAGGGACAGAGTTGGAGATTCATTATTGTGGCAATCTTCCTGAGCAAGGCTCATGATGAGTGACAGATGATGGAGTCAGTGTGTTACTGGACAGTCTTGGGAGGCTCCTTCTTTCATGGGTCTTAGGTTAGGGGGATATATCTAGTGACATGATAAGCTCCTGTGTCTAATGTTTCAGATATGATTTGATATGTCCAAGTGTCCAGATGCTCCTGATTTAATTTGAAAAGTTGGTACAAATAAATTATTTATTCATTTGTGCTTATGGTTTGCTGGGAAGATGGTGATTGTTTATTTGTACAAACAGGTTTAGAGACATTCAACCTTGGCACTTATATTCAAAATGGAGTGGCTGATGGCAAACTACAGCTTTAGAACATGGAGTAACTAGGGCTAAGCACCCCATGCCTTTCATAGGGATCAAGTAAATGGAGCATATTTGTTAAACTTCAGATAGATCAGGGATATCTCTAAGCCTAAAAATCCTGTCCCCAGGACCTTTTCAGCTGACGTCCTCTCTTTAAATCACTGATGGGATTTGTACAGATTTAGAATAATTGTTTTCCATGTCTTTTGCAATAATAATAAAGGGTTATTAGGGAATCTGTGATGGTGCCTAGCCCAGTTTTCACTCCCCAAACACCTCTCATTCTCTTGGTCATAAGACATCTAGTAACTACTTGCATAATTACTAGCATTTCAGGTAAGGGAGTTATACAAAATATTTTTCAAAGTCCTCCGTAATCTTCACCTTGAAAAAAAAACACACTAGGTATATTCTTAGCAAAATTAGGAAGCACTTTCTGTGAATAATCCAACTTGTGTATTAAAGTTCAACACTAAAATTCTTTATCATTTTAGAGCTATTCTTTTCTTTATTGTTGGCTTTGTTTCAATTATCTGTTTATTTTCTAAGTGATGTTCACTACTTAATGGAATTAATATATAAACATGTGAAATGAAAAAGGCACAATTGGCATTTAATCTAGAAGAATAGTTAATGCTGCATTGTAAACTTGGAGCCCCTGTAGACTACTGATTAGGAGTTGAGCTGATCTTAGCAGTTTCTAATGCTTGAATTTTGAATCCATCAAATTATTTATTGCTGAAGTTGTCATTGGTGACTAGGTTGATTGATCCAACTTAACCAGAAATCAATCCAAGTTACCTGAGCCACTCCATGCTACCTGAGAAGAAAAAATATTAAATAAATTGCGTTGTGTACCCGGCCTTAAGGAACATAGACTTGAAAATAGTACAATTCAGTGTGGGCCATGGATCAGGGTCAGTCCACAAACTGTTGCTTAGCCCATAATTACATAAGTATGTAATTGAGAACAAACTTTTAGGAAAAATTATAGTAACTGAACAGAGCACTTCTAAGTGTGTTTATTTCATTCTGCTAGTGATTTAAAAAGTATTTTTAGTTATAGATGGACACAATGCCTTTATTTTGTTTATTTATTTTTATGTAGTGCTGAAGATTGAACTCAGTGCCTCACGCGTGCTAGGCAAGTACCACTGAGCCACAACCCCAGACTATGCTAGTGATTTGTTTTTTATTGCAGTTTTTAAAAGCATTGATCTGAGAATGATAGGAAATAAAAAAAATAGATGGATGTACACGACTGAAAGTTTGAGAAGCACTGGTTAAAGACATGTCAGATGTGCACGCAAATAAATACAGATAATCAGATTAGAAGGTTCAATCAAGAGCCATAATAAGTATTTAACTGATCACTAGGTTCCTTGACTTCAGAATTAATCTCTGATTTAAATGTTTTCTTGCTTAATATCATGATAAGTGCTTTGATTTTTCTCTTAATATTTTAAATTGAGATATAATTCACATATCATAAAATCTAAGTACATTTTTTACTTACTGTTTTTATGCTTTCTTCCTTGACCTCTGAGATATTTATAAGTGTGATATTTAATTTTGAAATAGTTTACATGTAGGGGTGGAGTTCTATATATCTTAAGGTGATTGACTTCTAATGTAATAAATCATGCAGGAAACAATCTGCATGATTTCAGATTAAAAAAGTATTGGAAATGCTTTTTATATCAACTGTATTGGTTACATACATGTCAAAACTGATCAAATTGCATACTTCAAATTCTACTGTACTTCAATTTTACCTCAATAAAGCTATGGAAAAAAAAAAACTAAGTGCAGTTGGATAAGAGAAATAACTTCCAATATTCTAAAACACAAAATAACTATGGTTGACAAAAATTAGTCATATATCTCAAAATAGCAAGTAGAGAAGAGTTTGTTTTCCAGACAAATAATGATAAATGTTTGAGGTCATGGATTTGCCAATTACTCTGATCTGATCACATATTGTATACATGTATTAAAATGTCACACTGAACCCTATAAATAGGTATAATTATTATGTGTCCATTAAAAATATAAAACAATAACTATTAATTAACTTTTAATTTAGAAAATGGAATTTGATAGAAAATAAAAAATAAATTGAATGGTTTTTCTTTCAATTATTGGCTGATCTTTCAACTATAAGGTCAGAGTGATTGTGTAATTTTTTGCTTTGAATAGAAACCTTGCTGCCCAACCACTGATGGTGTATTTTGAAACTGACATGCTGTTTTCTTTCTTCTTCTCCCTGGTCCCCTCCCCAACTATGGAGGAAGCAAGATTAACATTCTTCCAGTCCTAAGCCAGGTTATCTGCCCTTCTGCTCACTGTCCACAAGAGTAAAGAAACTCCGGACCTGAAAACTGAAACAACAGCTCTTTCAGATGTAAGTTAAACATTAATTAGATATGCTGATAATGATACCTTGAAAACAACCCTTTTATCCCCCCTTTTAAAGCCCTCTGTTTCCCCAGCAGTTAAAATGGTAGCTTTTGTGATGTGAGCCCATTGCCCTTCTGCTTTGCTAGCAAAGCCATAAATTTTTTGTTTTTGGTACAAGGGATTGAACCCAGAGGTGTGTAACCACTGAGTCACATCTCCAGACATCCCCTTTTTTAAAAAAAATTTAATTTTGTTTCAAGGTCTCCCTAAGTTCCTTAAGGCCTTGCTAAGTTGTTGAGGCTAGCCTTGAACTTGTGATCCTCCTGCCTCAGCCTCTGGAGTTACTGAGATTACAGGCATGTGCCACGAGCCCGGCTCTTTTTCTCAAAACTTTGTCCTCATTATTGGATCTGCATAGGGATAAGGACCAAACTCTTGGTATCAATCAGCATTGCATGGAATATGATGTCAATTAAAAATTAGAAATACAAAAAGAATAACTGTTAATTTACTTCATAAATATAGAAAATGAAATTTGATGGAGAATAAAAAAATAGATTGAATATTATTTCTTCAAATTAATGGCTGGGTTTTCAATTATTAGATCTGAGTGATCTTAGTATTCTGTGTAATACAGGGGAAAATCCATCATTAAAACAATTTATTGAGGATCTTTGTTGTTAGTATTGAGGGTGGAGTGAGAAACTGAACAAGCATTTCCTTGTGAAGAACTTACAATCTCCTTGAAGAGGCAAGATAAAAATATGGAAAATAAGAGTATATGAAGGCACCAACAATTATGGTCCTATGGAAGGTTTAAAAATAATAAAACTTAAGGATTCCCAAGAAAGAGGAAGGCAGATGTGAATGAATGTATTTCCTGGGTGGAATGTGGTGTGGAGGATGGGAGAAGTGTACTGGGCCTGGATTCAGATCCCTGCTGGGTTGCTAGGGGCATGTGGAGCAGGAGGCTCTTTCAGATAGGACAGGAAGGGGAGGGTGTGCTCACTATCTCTTGACACAGGTAGTGGAAGAGGGCCTAGAGGCTAACTGGTCACTGCAAGAGCTGAGGATGACAAGGTAGACCTGGGCCAGATGGTGGAGGGCCATGCTGAGGAAGTCAGGACTTGTCTTGCAAAGATTTGAGAGTTAAAGAATCACATTGGATAAAGAAATAGTGTGCTTTACGAACTGCAAATACTCAGAATAATGAAAGAGACCACAGTTATGTGGACTCTGATTATTGCAGAACTTTATAACAAAAATGAAGATTCTGACCTGAGCTGACTGTGCTGAGGATGGAAATGTAGGGCTGGATGTTAGGAAAGCTACACAAGAGAAATCAAAAACATTTAGCCACTTGATCTGGTCACCAGATCAAGGGGAAGGTAACTCTCAAACCTTTTGATGATGGTCATTATAAGAAATTCATTTATTGGTCAACAAAAATGTTCAATATCTCTAGCAATTAGAGAAATGCAAATTAAAACTACACTGAGATCTTACCTCATTCTAGTCAGAATAGTAATTATCAAGAATACGGCTGGGTGCAGTTGCGCACACCTGAATCTCAGTGGTTCAGGAGGCTGAGACAGGAGGATTGCGAGTTCAAAGCAAGGTGCTAAGCAACTCAGTGAGACCCTGTCTCTAAGTAAAAGACAAAATAGGGCTGGGAATGTGGCTCAGTGGTCAAGTGCCTCTGAGTTCAATCCGCAGTACCCCCGCCACCCCCCAAAAAACCAAGAATGTAAGTAGCAACAAATGTTGGCAAGGATGTACGGAAAAAGGCACACTCATACATTGCTGATGGGACTGCAATTTCGTGCAACCACTCTGGAAAGCAATATGGAGATTCCTCAGAAAACTATTAATAGAGCCACCATTTGACCCAGCTATGCTACTCCTCAGTTTATACCCAAAGGACTTAAAGTCAGCATACTGCAGTGACGCAGCCACACTAATGTTTATAGCAGCTCAACTCACAATAGCTAAACTACGGAACCAACCTAGGTGCCCTTCAACAGATGAATGGACAAAGAAAATGTGGTACATATACACAATGGAGTATTGCTCAGTCATAAAGAAGAATAACTTTATGACATTTGCAAGTAAATGGATGGACCTGGAGACTATCCTGTTAAGTGAAATAAACCAGTCCCAAAATGCCAAGGGCCAAATGTTTTTGCTGATATGTGGGAGCTAACCCACAATAAGGGGATGAGAGAGGAAGAATAGATATTCAGTAGATCAGACAAAGGAGAATGAAGGAAAGGGAGGGGAGATAGGAAAAGGAAAGACAGTGAAATGAATCTGAAATAGTTTTCGTATGTCCTTACATGAATACACTACAGTGAATCCTACCAGCATGTACATTGATAAGAATGGGATCTTAACTAGAATAAGATATATTCCATGCTTGTACAATTATATCAAAATGAACTAGTGTCATGTATAACTAAAAATAATCAATAAAAAAGAAATAGATTTATTTTACATATCAGTATATATACATATGTATATGTAAAGGGAAAATAAATGAAAATTTGAACAAACAATATTTAGTTTTATTTTAAGTGGTCTATCTTCAATTTTATTAAAAACTAAGTTGAAGTTAATCGACTGAAGTGATTTTATGACCTATAAGTAGATTGTTACCCCCAATTTGAGTATAATGCCTTAGAGGTGTAATTTAAAGGACATTACAAAGTCATCCCTGTTCAAGACCCTTTACTGATATTGCATTAGAAATTGAAAGTTCTGTCCTCTGCTAAAGCAAATAACTTAGGAAGAGGATAAACTTGGCAATCTTTTGGTTTAGAGTGAGTGATTTATTATATTTTTGGAAAGCAGGTTGTGTTAGAGAGGATAGTGGAAAAAATGTGGCAGCCTGAAGTGACTGCCTGACAAGGGCCACAGGCAAGATGTGTAAAGGAGAAATGTCCCCTTTACCATATTACCTAGGGAATATTCAATAAGTTCAAAATAAAATTAATATTTCCTGCCAAGACCTCAGCATTCCATGCTCTGAATGAGGAAGAAAGATACCACGGAGAAGGTCAAACCAGGACTGGCAAGATGGACAGTAATGAAATATTTCTTAACTGCCTACAGAAGATACTTACTAGTGCAGCTGGAAGATGGAGGACAGGAAGGGACTGGAATGGAATTACCAGAGTGGGAAAAGATGGAGAAGGCAGCAGTCAAATCTTAAGTGAGAGGCATCAATAGGCCATGATAAAAGTGACTCTGGTCCTCAGATTGGCAAACTCTTGTTCTAGTTCCTCTGTCTTTTGATGCTAAGACTCGACTTGAGTAGACTATGCAAATAAGCCAATGTATGGAAAATCAGGAAAACAAGTTCCAAGGTCATGAATGGTATTGGAGAGAACAGGAGAGCCGAGCAGTTAGTGTTCTCCTAGTGGCTCTACAGACTGGGGTGGGGTGGAGAGTTATTTTGGTAAGGGTGGTGAGGGCACACACCTGTCTTTGCATGTGGAGAAGGGCACTTGGTAGCTTGCTGTGATGGTTCCAGGTTGCTCCCATCCACAGCATCACTTTTGTTGTGTTGTCCTATGGTTTGCACCTCCCTGATTTTCTGGCCCGAGGAGCTTCGCAACAGCAATGCAATGTTATTTTGCATGATGCCATCTTTTTGGTATGCAGAATACAGCTATTTCATTTTCAGCTCTGAGGTGTCAATTTAGCACCAAAGGTAGTCAGTGAAGTGAATAACTTAAATGGAGCACAATAGGTGCATTGAATTTGACTTAGCTCTGACCTCTGTTATCAGTTTCTTTTCCCATATTTTTTATTGGTGCATTATAATTGTGCATAATGGTGGGGTTCATTGTTACGCATTCACACGTGCACATATGTTATCAGTTTTGTAAGATTATCTTTCTCTTGAAAGACCATACCCTTAGAAGAAAGATCAGTTTTCTCTTATTGAATCAATAGAAGTATTAGCTTAAATACTTTCAACTTGATCTTCAAAATTTATACTGAAAACTTTCCTGTTATTTAGAAGTGAATTCCATGGGACTGGAATTAACCAGATAGTTCACCCATTTTCTCTTCCTCAGTTTAGAGAAGGAGTCAGATAATAGGATATGGCCATGCTGCTTTCTTCTCAGAATAACAGCTGCTCAAAGCTTGAGGAGAAGCCCGAGGCACTGCTCAAACTCTGTACATACTTCTAATCACTGGCAAGAGTTTGAGAGGAAGCATAAAGACAAGCAGGGAAGGACATGTATGGTTCCCTTCCTCACTTTCAAGTCTTACCTTATCCCACAAGTCTCCACTTGCTCTATTCAGTGGAGACAGAATTTAACTGGAGAGAAAGATCAGGAATCTTCTCTGAATGTTCAGTGCCAAGGACACCCTCTGTTTTTGGTAATCATGTAAAATAACCCACAACCATCAGTTGGGTCTGAACCCTGGCTCTCAACAGAAATGTCCCTCGCTTTCTATTTCTTCTCAGAGGTAGAGATAAATTCTATTTAAACCAGACTTGGAGATACTGTGGGCCTGGAGCAGAGATGTATACCTGGGAGGAAGCAGTAGACCACAGTGCCAGACCTGGAAGTTCTGAGCCTCTTCTCATGGAAGAGCAGCATGTACCTATTTTGGATTTTTGGTGAATAGTAACAGCTGTCTTCTCTGGCAGCACTCCATCATTCCTTCATTGATTCTGAAGTGAACCATACCCTGAAGGTCTCACCAGGTTATCTCTTTTGTGAACATACACTCCTAGTTCCACCTCATGGGAACAAGTAGAAGATTTTTTAGGAAACAAACATATCAAATATATTTTGGAAAACTAACTCACTGTCTGCACTAAGTTAGTATTTGTGCATATCATATGAGCTCACGATCATGATGAATGACAAAGAATAATATAAAACATGCAACCAGCCACCTGCTCTGAGTGCCTGAGCATGGCTGACTTAGGAGATTGACTCACCATCCTTTGGAAGACCCACTGGACAGGGTTGGCTTGTATAGCACAGCCTCCTCCATCTTGGACTTTGTTGGAGAAAACTCTGGGCCACAATGCATCAGTGATTCTCAGCTTGTGTGGTACAGGTGTCAGATCCTAAGGGCATGTGAAATGAGAAAACTCATAAGATGGAAAGAGTGTTCTAGAAGGCCAAGTTTATCATATTTAAAGGAATTTTCCTTATTGAAGGAAAACTAAGTCCTGTCTCTAGAATATTGTAGAGAAGGAAACTGGGTATTTGTGTGTGTGTGTGTACTTGTCGGCCCGTATGTGTATGCTTAATGTGCTCACTTAGCTGAGAAAAAGTGGAAAAGTTTGTTTTCTCTCTTGGATTCTTTCTGGGAAATTTCTGTGTTTCTGAAGTGGGAACCACTGTTTTGTACAGTGCCTATCACTGGAAGGTCAAAACAATAGAGCTCATCCTATCTTATTTGTTAAAAATATTAATTTAAAATTAATACATTTTATTTTAAAGAAGTTTTAGGTTGACAAAAAAAATGGGAGGAAAGTACAGAGGTCTCATAAACTTCCTTATACCCCTACCCCATTCTTTCCCCTATTACTAATATTTTGCAGTGTGATACATTTACTTCAATTGATGAGCCAATATTGATACAGTATTAGGGAACTAAAGTGGATGGTTTACATTAGGGTTTACTCTGTGTTGTACTTAGGGTCTTGATAGTATAATGACAGGTACCAGCCACTACAGTGCTACACTGAGTAATCTCACTGTTCTAAAATCTGCTTTGTTCCTTTCTCCCTCTTGCCCTCCCCTTGGCCCTTTGGCCTCCTTTATCCTCTGATCTTTCTCTTGTGCCAAGGTTTTGCCTCTCCTATAATGTTATATAGTAGTTAGAATCAGATAGGGCATAGCATTTTCAGACTGGCATCCTTCATTTGTGAATGTGTATCTAAGGTTCTTCCATGCTTGTTTGTGACTTGATAACTCATTGATATATTTTTGTTTTGTTTTTTTTGGGGAGGGTACCAGGGATTGAACTCAGGGGCACTTGACCACTGAGCCACATCCAAGCCCTATTTTGTATTTCATTTAGAGACAGGGTCTCACTGAGTTGCTTAGTGCCTTGCCATTGATGAGACTGGCTTTGAACTCGTGATCCTCCCGCCTCAGCTTCCCAAGCCACTGGGATTACAGGCGTGTGCTATCATGCCCAGCTAACTCATTGATTTTAATCACTGAATAATATACCATGGTAAGTCCATATCACAGTTTGTTTTTCCATTCATCTATGGAAAGACATCTTGGTTGCCTCTAATGTTTGACAATTATGAATAAAGCTGACTCTAAGCCTAATTTTTTTTTTTTTTGCATTTAAGAATACACAATATAGCATCTGTCTGCTACTGTTTTAGCCAGCTTTTTCACTGCTGCGACTAAAAAAAATTTCAGAGGAGGAAAAGTTTATTCAGGAGCACATGGTTTCAGAGATCTTAGTTCATAGGAGGCTAGCTTCATTCCTAGGGGCTCAAGGTGAGGGTGAGCATCATGGTGGAAGAGTGCAGCAGAGGGAAGTGGCTCACATGATGATCAGAAAGCAAAGAGACAGACTCCATTTGCCAAATACAGAAGCTATACCCCACTGTTGACCCACTTCCTCCAGCCACACTCCACCTGCCTCCAGTTCCCATGCAGTTAATTCCATCAGGGGATTAATTCACAGATTGGGTTAAGGCTCTCATAGTACAATCACTTCTCCTCTAAACCTTCTTGCATTGTCTCACACATGAGCTTTTGGGGGACACCTTATATCCAAACTATAACAGTTACTAGTAGTGTATCCATTATGAAACTTTAGAAAGCTCAGGAAATACAAGATACAAAATAAATACTATTGGCAATCTTACCCCAAAGAACACCAGAAACTATTAGTATATATCTGTACTCTCTTTTTCCCTAAATTCATATCTATCCCTGGAAGTTGTAACTATGTCTATGTGTACCTCTATTATTTTTTTACAAACTTCAGTATCATACTGTATATATGGTTTTTAATCTTAGTTTTCCCTCATTTAACATTATTTATACCTATTTCCATAAATTTGAATGTTTTTGAGAACATGATAGTTAATAACTACACAGTGAGTCATTGTGTAACTGTTTTGAAAATGAGTTGTGCATGCTATTTCATTCTACTCCTACTGAAATATGAATCCTGGGAAGGCAAGGATTTTAGTATGTTTTGTTCATCAATAATCCCTTAGTATACATAAAGGAGTCTGAAAGACACTCCAAAAATATTTGTTAAGTAAAAGAAAGTATTATATATATGAAATTTGTATAATTTCATTAGCTACATTTTAGAATCAAACCAAAACTTATGATAAAAGTTATTGCTTGCTAACTAGAGAATTCACATAACTGTGCAGTCTTAGACAAATGTTTAAGTGACTTATTACTACATTGACTTTCTCATACAGTATGTAATGACATATCTCTACCAGCCTATGCTTACAGGGTGTGTGCTGTGGTTTGGATATGGTGGATGTTTCTACCAAGGGCTATGTATTGGAAGCTTGGTCTTCAGGGTATCAATGTGAGAGAAAGTGGAACCTCTAAGGACTCTAATTACTGGGAAGTAATTAGGTCATTTGAGGCACTTCCCCTCAATGATGCAGTTTTTGTGGGACTCTGGGTAGCTCTTGCAACAGTTACTATGAAAGAGCAAGTCTGATCCCTCCCAGTTGTCTGGCTTCCTGTCTTGCTGTGTGATCTCTCCCTTTTGCATATGATCCTTCCATGACATCATCCACCATAATATGACACAGCCAAGTGGGGCCCTTGTCAAAGTCAATACTTTGCTGTTTGGACTTACACCCTCCAAAATATGTTAAATAAGTTAAATAAACTTATTTTCTTTATAAAGTACCCAGACTCTCAAGTATGTCATTATAGTAACAGAAAATGGACTAGTGTAGCTGCAAACAGTGTTTTTCACACTGTTGCTAGGAGGCTGTGTGAGTTCAACATGCTCTTGAGCCAAGCAACACTGCCTGGCTTAGGCTGAAAACAATGCCAAATTGGTGGCAGCAATGCCCTATTGGTAGGATCCCAGCTAGAACATACTTTACTAGCAATCTTGTGAGAACCATTCACAGAAAGCAGCCTTGCCTTCCCTGTATTTCCTGCAAATGTCATAAGAAATCAACCTCTTGACTTTAGCAGAACTGAAGTTTCCACAAATCCACTCAAGTGCTGGCATTTATTTATATCCATCAAAGTGGAAATGTGAAGAGTTGCAGTGATAAAATAAATGCTGTTTAGATAGGTGATAGGTGGGAAGGGAAGCTCACCAGGAAATTCTAGTAAGAATTTCAGCCTTAGCCAAGGTCAGGGCAGCAGGAAGACTCAAAAGCCTTCAACCAGCATGGTGGTGCATGCCTGTAATCCTAGCTGCTCCGGAGGCTGAGGCAGGAGGATGGCAAGTTTGAGATCAGCCTCAGCAATTTAGCAAGGCCCTACTCAATTTAGGGAGACCTTGTCTCAAAATAACAAATAAAAAGGATTGGGGATGTGATTCAGTGCTTAAGCACCTCTGGGTTCAATTCCTAGTACCAAAAAACAGATCCTTCAGATTTTAGAGTGAGGAGCTGGAGTGGAAATAGGCAGAGGAGAAAGGACGCTGTCAGAGTGAGAAGTCATCAAGTCAAAGTGCTAAGACAGATTTTACTTCTCAGCTTTCTTGGTGCTAGTCCTGTTTACACCCAATTGTTCTCACTAAAAAGTCATTTAAGATATTCATTAATTTATGGAGTTGACTTAATTTTTCTTATTTGAAAATGCCTGTTTTGTATTATAAACTTTAAAAATTGCATTCTACGTAACAAATTTTTAAAAATCTGAGTAGGTGTGTATCCATGGTTATGATGGTAATAGTAGCAAAGATTTCCAAAGATAATATTTTTGTCCTAGATTTTTATAGAGTTTCTATTTATTAAAGTTGCTTCTGTTTTGCTTTAACTCTTTCTGTATGATCTGAAAAGTTGATTGCCAGATTTTTTTATTGTTAAACATATTTAGTAGCATTATTTAATAATTTTTCCTTTATTCATTAATTTATTATCCTACCAATATTCATGGAATACCTAAGACATATGAAATACATGTATATTATATATATAAGATATATGAAGTACTATATATGTATGTATATGTATATATGTATGTGTGTATAAATATATGTATATATGTATGTGTGTGTACATATCTACATATGTATCTATTATCTATCTAAGATATATGAAGTTTTGTAGACATAATAGGAGATAGAAACTTTAAAATTTATAATCAAGTGGATGACATAAATGCATAAAACAAATAATTAAAATATAGCATAATATGTATTAAGAACACATAAGAGGAGCACCTAATCAAAAATTAACATTGAAGGTTTTCAAGAGTCAGTGACATTTAAACTAGAAAGAGATGAGTAGAAGTGGTGATGAGGGAGCAGAGGAGCATTTCAAGAAAAGGCAGCAGCATGTGCAAAGGTCCTGGGCTGAAAGGCTGCATAGTAGGTCAGGGGCCTAAACATGACTAGTATAGCAAGTAAGGGGTGGGAAAGATGAGCCATAAGACTGAGGTGGTGAGATTAGGTTTTAACTAGGAAAGATCTTGAAACTAATCCAAAGGACATCATAAAAAAGATAATGGGTAACAATTGAAGGTTTTTATGAGTGAGTAAGTAAGATCAGACAGTCCATTTAGAAAGTACACATTGATTTCTCTGCAGAGAACAAATTGGTGAAGGGCAATTTGCAAGGCAGGGAGATTGACTTGAAGATAGTGGATTATCTAGGCAAGAGCTGACAATGGTTAAGCCTGGGATGAGGACAGAACAGTTGAAGAGAGCAGACCAATTTGAAAGCCACGGTACCAGTATCTGATACTTGATGGCCAGTGAAGATGGAGAAGAAAGATAAAGGAACACCATTGACAGAATTTGTGTAGATTCCCCCTAAGAGTGAGAACTGGGCTGCAGAAGGTGATCTCAGGAAGTAAGGATGAGGTAATGGGGAGAGTGAGTCAGGGAAGGGAGAAAGTCCATAAAGGGTGCATTACTAAAACACTCATTGCTGCAAAGCATGAGGGCAGGATCTTTGGTAGGAAATCTCTTGAGAAGGCATGCTAAAAGCTCTTTAGACCTGTCAGGCTGGGCCTTTATTCCCTGTTCTTGTTTCTCTTTGGTTTAGGATTCCCTCCAGACACATTAGCTCCTTTAAACTGAGGAATGCCTAAGCAAGTTCTCGGAACCTTGGAGCAAACCTGAGACAGAAAATCTGAGAACTTCTTAAAGTGAAACTGGAGTCAGAGTAGGCTAAGAGGATATGACATGGGGCAATTGTAGGGTCTATTAAAATGATCAAGTGTCTGGCTCAGGTCATAGGATGAGCCAGCATATGTTGAAATCTTGAAATGTTTTTGAGACACCCAGTTGGTGAGGTCCAGTAGGTATTCAGAGCTGACATTACAGGAATGAGTTAAGGAACCATGGCCTAATCATAGGCACTCTATTTGTTTGTTAGGGCTGCTTTAACAGTATCACTGGTTGGGTGTCTTAAGCAACAGAAATTTCTTGTCTCACAGTTCTGGAGGCTATAAACAAGATTGATTTCTGCTCAGGTCTTTTTCCTTCTCTTTAGAGGGTCATCTTGTGTCTTTGTGTGGTCTTTCCTCTGTGTCTGTGTACCAATCTTCTCCTCTTATAAGGACACAAATCATACTGTTTTAGTGCCCACCCAAATGATCTAATTTTACCTATATTACCTGATAAAGGCTGTAACTCCAAATGTAGTTATATTCTGAGGACTCAGGGTAAGAATTTTAGAGTATGAATTTGAGGGACAGGGATAAAACAGATCCCAAATAGGTAATAATTGACATGAAGGAATTAGATCCTGATGGTCAACAAGTGTGTGTATAATTAGAGAAAAAAAGACTTAAAACAGGGCTTGGAGGGACTCAAACATTTAACAGGACTATTATTTAACTGGTCATAAATGTAAAAAAAAAAGTAGAACTGGGAAAATGTAGCTTTATAAAGACAAAGGCAGGGTTGTTTCAAGAGGAATGGAATGGGGGACAGAAAGTAGCTTATGATAGAGTGCTTACCTAGCATGTGTGAGGCAGGGTTCCATTCCCAGCCAGGATAGATGGTCAGCCAAGGTCAGATTCTGCCAAGAGACCTAGTAGAGGAGACACCCAGGAGATTGTTGACCCAAGATTGATCTTTTTTTTTTAAATCTTTTTTTTTTATTAATGTGCTATTATTTTTTTATATCTTTATTCATTTTATGTGGTGCTGAGGATCGAACCCAGTGCCTCACGTGAGGCAAGCGCTCAACCGCTGAGCCATAACCCCAGCCCCCCAAGATTGATCTTTGAAAAGAAGATAGACACTTTGGCTAAGAGGAGGGGACTAGAACAGTGGCTCCAGGGCAGTGTGGAGCGGTGTGTGGGTTTGGGTGCTATTTGAGAGAAGCCACCAATGGGTGAGAAAAGGGTTAAGGGTGTAGGAAGGAATGGAGAACACTGCTGGAGATGCAGGGAGAGGAAAGGACCATAGCTGAGAAGCAGAATTTGCCTTAGGTATAGAGACACCTCATCTGTTTGACTAGGTTCAAAGGAGGAAATGACGGGAAAACATGATTGGAATGTGAGGAGGGACAATAGTAGAGGCAGAGAGAAGTCATTGTGAATGAAGCTAAGGGTTGAAGTACAATTTCATTTTAAAAAAAGCATGCAGATGTATATTTAAAATAATTTCTGGCTAGGCATGGTGGTGCATGCCTGTAGTTCCAGCTCTCTGGGAGGCTGAGGTAAGAGGATAGTTTGAACTCAAGAGTTCAAGACCACCAGCCTGGGCAATGTAGCAAGACCCTGTCTCAAAAATAAATAAATAACAAATTTTTTTTTGTTGTTAAATCCAATATCACTTTGTCATTGACACTTTTTGAATTTGTTTTGTTCACAGTTTTTTTCAAAGATGAGTTAGTGGAAATATGAAACAAAATACTCATAGTTATTGTGTACATACATAGATCAACCCCAGTGCTGCTGTTTTATTAATTTATTCCTAAAAAATAGCTTTAATAAAGCATATAGAGTTCTTCTATGGAGGCCTTGCTAGAAAGTGGAACAAATCATCTCTGATATCTGGAGGTAGCAAAGTTTCAGTATCTATAATATGCTGTCTTATCTTGTTATTAAACTACTGTTTACTACTGATAAAGAAAGTAATGAGAAGGTGGAAAAGACAAGCTTATGTGGATACAGATGATTTGTTAGTGTGAACGATCACATCATAGATTAATATAATAGTCCCATTCATATTACAGAGCATACATTCTATGAATACATTTAACAGTGCTCTTTAATTTTCTCTTTTTACGTGGTTTATTGTACTCAACTTCTGCTGCCCTTCAGAGCATGAACTGAGTAAACATCTTGATTTATTGCATTTATTTACATAACATCTCTAACTTCCCATTTTGCATTTTAAAATTGCATTAATATCCAGGAGGATGTTTTTTTTCATTTAATATAATAATCTTAAAATAATAATCTTGAATGTCAATGAAATTATAAGGTGGGGTTAGTGATACAGGATTTTAGTGGAAATTAAGGGATAGTCAAAAGCTTTTATCTCAGTTTGATTTATCCACTTAGATGTGGACCAGAAGGACCTTGGGCTCTTAGGACCCTTAATTTCCAAATATGTAAGAGAGATGTTAAATACCTCCTTTCCCCAACACATAGGATGAATATGAAGATAAATATCTGCTAGTAGCTATGGAAGTTTTAACATAGCAAAGTTTAAAGATATCATAGTTTACTTAGGATAAGATATTAGAGATAATGTATGCTTGCCAAACATGGAAATATTAGTAGTCTTCAAATTCTTGAAAAATTATACCAAAATCCTTGAAAGACTTGCAACATACATAAACAAAGAATGCTTAAATCCAAATGGAAATTTTATGTACTACTTATAGTTAAAAATCTAAAAACAAATGCATCTTATCCATTTTCATTGAGGGCCTATGAGTGCCAGACCTGGAGTTTGGTGGAAAAATCATTTTCTTATCTTTTTGGAACTTAGTTTCTAGCAAGGGAGAAAGGCAAAGGCTACATTAAAAATAAACATATAATATTTTTGCTGTATAGAAAAACAAAATACAGTTAATTACTCTGACAAAAGTAGCATCTTCTGAGAAAAGGAGAGTTGAGTGGGGACTTTGACCAAAGCGAAAAGCATTAGAGAATGGGAAGGGAAAATGATGAGAGCAATTGTCTACAACTCTTTCAGGAAACCTGTTCTCAAGATGGGGCAGGATGGTGGTCTTTTGTGATCCCAGCTCCTCAGGAGGCTGAAGCAGAGGATTATAAGTTTGAGGACAGCCCAGAGAACTTGGCAAGACCCTGTCTCAAAATAAAAATAAAAAGGACCAGGTTGTCATTCAGTGTGTGAAGTCTCTGGGTTTGATTTCTAGTACTGGAAAAAAAGAAATTGCCCTTAAATGGAAGCAAAGGAAAAGGAAGTAAAGAAACAGGGTAGTAGCTTAAGAGAGATGTCAGGTGAAGGGGACTTTCAAGAGATAAAAGGTAATGCATTTTCTGCTCATGGAAATAATCCTGTATGGAGTGGAAAACTGATGATCTGTTATTTTCCTAGGGTTGGTATAACAAAGTGCCATAAACTGGGTATCTTAGGACAACAGAAAATTTCTGTACCCACATTTTTGGAGGCTAGAAGCCTGGAATCAAGCTCTTGGCAAGACAACACTTCCTCTGAACTCTTAAGGGAGTCCTGGCTTGTCTCTTCTTATCTTTTAGTGATTTGCTGGCAATTTTTGGCATTCCTTAGCTTAAAGTTGCATTACTCCAATTTCTGTGTTCATCATCACATGATTCTCTTTGTGTGTTTCTCCACCTGGCTCTCTTCTTGTGACACCAGTCATATTGGATCAGGATCCACCCTACTTCATCATCTCATCTTAAATAATCCATCTGCAATATCTCATCTTAAAAATTTCATCTGCAGTGATCCTATTTCAAAACCAGATCCCATTCTGAGTTACTGGAGGTTAGAACTTCAACATATCTTCTTGGAGGTAAGGGGACACAATTTTACCCATAACAAATAGAGTGGCATCTTGATAGGGATAAAGAATGAAAGGAACTTCTAAGAGGTAAGAGATAATGTTTTCTGTTCTTGGGAATGATCCTGTACATAGGTGAAAACTGATGAGAAAAGGGATCACTGTAGGAAAAAGACCTTGAATAGGCAAGAGAAGAGGAGTACGTTGCGCCAGTGGAGGGCTAGTCTTAGAAAAAACAACCTAGAAAATTCATTTTCTGTAATAGGAGAGAAGTCAGAGGTTGAGATTTCAGATAAAGGTGGCCTGTAGATTTGATGACAAGAGGAGATATTTCTTTTCTAAGTATTTACGTAGTCATGTGCCGCAAAACTATGTTTTAGTCAATGATGGGCTGTTTATATGAAAGTGGTCCCAGAAGAGTATATCCCATAATGATGTGGAGGCAGTTTTAGTTTGCACAAGTACATCTATGATGCTCACGCTGTAAAGTCAGATGTTGGTGACCAAAAGGAGGCCGATTAAAACCGCTGGGCAAGGCTTTATTGATACACGCTCCGAGGGGAGACTCCCCCATCCAACAGGGCAGGTCCAGGAGAATTGAACATGTGCTCGGCTGGATAGAAATTGTATGGGCTTAGGGCAGGAAGGGGAGAGCTTGGGGCAGGAAAAGGAGGTTTTTAGAGTCCTGTTTCCCCCCTAGGGTTGGTCAGGGGATTCTGCTGAGATCCATGTCTTTCTAAGATTGGGTAGGAGAGATCTGCGGATTGATCAGTGGTTAGGAGAAGCCGTTACTGCTTGTGTGTTGGCATCTGATTGGTTTTTCTTTTGCGCATGCGGGCTGTTTGATGCTTTGTTCTCTTTGGCCGCCTTAAACCGACCTAACACACACAATGACAAATCACCCAATGCATGGCAGTAGGAAACTGTTTTCTCAGTGAAAAAGAAGCCAAAGTTTCTCATTTGAAACTCAGACCAATGTCATGATCATCATTACTACCATTTTAGCAAATTGTATTATGTTTTGGGAAAAGAAAGAACTATCTGAAAGCTCAGCATAACACTTGAGATACACACACACACTTTTGGACATTTTACATTTACTGAGTGTCTACTCCGGGCCTTTACGCTAGACATTTTATATATATTATCTAGTTTAATCCTCACAGCATTTGACAATGGTATTTCCTGGCAAAGAACTTCTTTGTCTATATAGGTAAAATACATAAGAATTATATATGTTCACACAGTAGTCCAGAGACCAAGAACATACAGTCATGAGAACAGGTCCTTTGAAGGTGTTTATGTAGCCAGTACGAAATTGAGAAGAATAGAGTTTCGGTGCTTCAGGGGCTTGGCTGGAGCCGTTGCTCAGCGGGAGGGCAAGAGCTCCGCGAGTGTGAAGAAGCCCTGGTGCTTCTAAAAAAAAAAAATTAAAATATTTGAGATATGGATTAAAGATCAATTAAAAGAAGGCACGATTAGTTTAAGTGTTCTTAAATAATCAAAGGTAAAAACACACTGTGAACAAGCACAGTAAGATTCATCGTAACAAACTTCATGGGCTGATCAAACACTGCAACCTCTTTGTACTTTAACCTGAGCTTCTTGGCCAGAAGCCTAGTTAGCAGGCATTTTTTAATGTTTATTTGCTTCTCAAATGTAGATCAATTTGTTACTCTCTCTCTCAATATTTATATCAAAGAAAGACTACAAATTTGAAATATGCATTGCTTATAATTTTCAATTTTGGCCTTGAAGTGACTCAGTAGTTTTTAAAAAACATGTTTTTTCCTGTATTAAGTCTATCTTGGATTTAAGTTCACTCCTAATATTTAAGAATATAGACTCTATACAAAGTGTGTTCTTGTCTTGTTAAGGGCATAATTCAATTTTCCAAATATTCACATACTAGAATTGAAATGCTAGATAACGATTCAAGCAAAGGTTATTTGAGGAAAATAACATCTGTTAGCAGGCAATGGCATTTAGCCAGCTACACACTAATCTGGATGATATAGTGATAACATTGCTCACCATAAGCTTTGACTAGATCTGCCCCATAAAGTGAATTGCCCCAGGGTGATTATGTCATCATACTGTGGGTTAAAGAGAATAATTATAGATATTATTTTTGTTGATGGCATTGGTTTTGTAGTCATAAACATTGAATTCTTAAGTGTCAGCAGAGACATAGTTGAGTAAAAAAATAACAGTGATATAAATGTTCTCTAATTATCCTAAAATTCAGATCTGGTCTGCAATGACACCCAATCCCATTCTTTGGTTCTATACCTACTTTAGGGGCCAGGTGCAGTATATGCAGATTACAACACTACACATACCTCTTCCTTGTCTAATTCCACTCATTTTTCTGATTTTAGTCTCCAGTCTTGGCCAAGATGGAGACCTTATAAACCTCTCAAGATAAAAAGAGCAGAAATGACTTGAAACTTATCAGTTTGTTTTCTGGGCTGAACTCTTTGGATAACAATTTTTTTTTCTACCTGCAAGTTTGTTCTAAGATTTTTCTGAGTCTTTCTTCAAAAATTCAAATCCTAGAATCACAAAATCATTGAAGAACCAAAAAGGTACAATTTTACATTCTAAAAATTGAAAAAATTTAACATAATGTTGGCAAAAGCATGTTTTGTACTAACTTTCAGTGAATTAAATAGGGAGAAACATCTTGGAGATATTTCTATTTTAGATATTTGAGATTAAATATTTTGGATGATTTTATTTTAGATTAAATATTTAGATTCTACTTAGCTATTTTAGTACCTAGTGGTATTTTAGATTAAAACTCTCCAAATTACTTACTATTCTTATATAATATCTTAGACAAAATTCTACAAAGTGGAGCAGCCCAACACATATTGAGTTATTTATTATATTTTACTAATTTGTATTCTAAAGTTTTAGTCTAAATCTTCCCTTTACACATGGGAGGTTGCAATTGCAGTTGGAATGTTTTATGGAGCATAAGAATTCTGGCCTTAGGGGATATTTTCCCCCTTGGTAAATTGAGGGTTTATAGATTCAGTTTTAATTCTTACAGTGCTTAAGTTTAGAGTTCAAATTATTTAATAAAACCTCAAGTTAATTTGAAAATAAAAGTTTGAAGTTATATGTGTCAAAAGAAATAAGAACTTCATAAAGTAAAAGAAAAACATTACCAAATACACACCATCTTCCTTGCTTCTTCCCTCAAATTCACAAATGATAGAAAATTGAAAGAGTCCATATGAACTCCATATTTTCCTGAAATTAACTCTGCAATAGTAATTCATTCTTCTTTTAGGTGAGAGAAACCTAAGGCACAGGCAAATGGGACCTTGGAACAAAGCACCTACTTATTCCTGCTTATCATTAACCTTCAAAAGAATTATGGTGCTTTTGTCTGCTTAAATATTTGAACTTTTTTTAACATGAACAATTTTTTCCTAATTTAGTTCCCAAATGAAGTGAAAAGTATATTTCTTATTTTGAGAAAGAGAATAAATATGTTTGGATACTTGAATTAAGAAATAGACTGTAAGGTCCCTAGAAGACATACAAAGGTGTCTGTTGTCTACAGACTATATATTTCTTATATGCATGCAGGATTACAGCGGTGGCCCAGTAGGGGAATGTTTGCCTGGCATATGAGGCCCTGAGTTAGATCCCAGTCATGGGGGTGGGGTACCTATGCAGCAGAGCAGACCTTTCTAGAGATGGTTCCTGGAACAAACAGAGTGGGTATTTAGTGAACCATCATTTCTTGAAGGCATCAGACTTTATGTCAGAGTAATATTTCCTCAGTCATAAATACAAATTGAACACTTCCCTACAGTCAATAGCTTTTAGGATATGAAAGTTATTTTTGGACTCTAAGTTTCCTATGTATACAAACCATTATCTTTCTCTTTAATATATGTCCTGATTTTATTTTTTTGTAAATCATATTATATTCCAGTACATTTATTTACATTAAGACTTTCATATAATAATCGATCATATTTAATTGTAAAATTCCTGGTACCACATTTTGGTTTTTCATTTGTGTGTGCCAAAACCAATTTTGTTTCTCCTGAAACATACCAAACAGAGCCACCAGAACAAGAAATAGAACTAGAAACTATTAAAGTTTCTATGATAACATGACAAATCCAACAAAGGTTTAAAAAAACAACGAACAGAAATTTCTGAAGTGAGCTTTCTGGATCTGAAGAGAAAGTAATTTTCCAGTCTAGAGAAGAATCTAGCTTGTTTGATATTGTTATGTGTATAGACAGACAAGTTGTATCCAGTGCTACAAATTCTGCTCACAATGACTTCTTGGTCTGGTTTAGCCAGTTTGAAGTTTTAGGTTTTTTTTTTAGCTTTTTAGATGATAAAATGCTTTCTTCTATCTGTTAGCTCTCATCATAACAAATTCCTTAGATACACAGAATAGCTAAGGCCAAACTACAAAGGCCACATAATTGTCCACATAGTATCAGCTAGAATGAGAAGTCACGTCTTCCAATTCTAATTTCATTGATTTTCCCCTTATACTGTGTAGAAGGTTAGAGTCGTCTATGATATGTTCCTTAGAGAATATACAGCTCTTTCAAACAGAGTTTTATTATTTCACTATCAATTGTAGATGACAATAATAAACACCCATTTTATAATGTTTTTGTGCAGCAAAATATGGTGTGACCCAGGCATGGTGGGCCATGTCTGTAATTCCAGTGAGTGAGGAGTCTGAGGCAGGAGGACTGCAAGTTCAACACCAGCCTCTGCAACTTGGTGAGACCGTGGCTCAAAAGAAAATAAAAAGGGCTGGGGGGTGTGGCTCAGTGGTAGAGCCCTTTAGGGTAGTGGATTTAATCCCTAGAACCCCTCTCCCCCCAAAAAAGTGCTATGAATAAGTGTCTGGACAAGAAGTTTCTTCTGTAGGCTCAAGCTCCTAGTATTACTTAAGAGAAAATACTTGCTCTCTGTCTTGAAATTTCTAAAGAGTCTCACTTAAATCCTTAAATTAAAAGTACTTTGCAAAGTAGATAAAGCCAGTACCATTGAGGTGAGAACATGAAAAATGCCTGTGTCAGTTTTCCATTGTCATTTTTAATTATTAATCTTTTGTATTCTAGTGTGGAGAGATACTGGGATTAGACTTGTTGGGAGAGAGGGCGAGAGAAGAGTAGAAGAGGGTATAGGTCAATCCTACTAAGGGGAGAAAAGAGATCTCCATCTTATTTTCTGTTGACATAAAATAACAACTCTGATTTAACGATAATAAGAAACTAGTTTATTGTGAGCCAAGATGAGTGGCCATGGGAACAAGGATTCAATCTTGTGTTCCAAGGCCACGGGCTCTCATATTTGCCTCAAAACAAACAATTTTCCCGTTTCCTCTAAAGTAGAGTTGTTAGTTTATGTCACGAATTTTAGTATTCACTGTGGGGCCTCAGAATTGATTCGGTGTCTCTGGAGGAGTTGCCTAGATTGATACCAGGTACTGGCCTGGGGCCTTTGTGCCCAGACCTTGGCTTCTCCTCAGGTGGACACTGGCAAGTCATTCCTGGGATGTGAGTCTCCCTTTGTTGTGACTGGCAATCCTTTTGGTTATTGAGTATTGATATTTGCATACATGTGGTTTAAGATAATTTACCAGAATTTTTATTTATTTGTTTTGCTAGAATTGTCTTCTCCCACCATTCTTCCATTCCATAAATTTGCCTTTCGCTTTTTTGTATGTTTCTCCTGTTTATCACAACCTTTTAGTAAGGAAATTCTATGAGTATGTGACCCTAAAAGTGTTGAAGATAATAAGATATTCCTTCCCTCCAACCCAAAAGGGTATAATTAGGTAACTAGTTGTCTCCTGAAGATATTAGAGGGAATTCCCACTAATGTGCAAGACCTCATAGGGAAAGTCCCAAAATAATATCCCTCATTCCTGGGTTAGAAGGAGCTTCATTGGTTCATCTGGGAACTCACACATAAGAGCCTATCATCCAGTGTCTGGAGCCCCCTCACCTTCCATAAAGGGTGCAGAATAAACCCCCCCACACAACGGTAAGAACAGACTTCAGAATGAGACAGGAGAAGCTACTCCCAGAAGCCACACACAAACCAATCCAAAACACAAATCCCATCAGCTATCACAGAAAGTTGCAATTTAGGGGATTAGGGGCATCTTCATTAAAATGGGGAGTAGAAATTCAAGGAAGGAAGAGTTTGGGGAGAGACCACTGTTTGGTACTCTAGTGGGTTTTAGGTTTGATAGTTATGACACCTTAGTTTGCAAGTATTTGGGGGACTCTAAGTAAGGGAGACTGGGCTTTACATTTCCCTCTCTGAAGAACATCTGATATTCCTAAACTGGTTTTCTTGCATGCTGAATTAGAAGCCTTGGGCTATAACACAATGACAGGAAAGAAAAAAAAATCTGAGGCTGAGACAGGAGAATCGTGAGTTCAAAGCCAGCCTCAGCAACAGCGAGGCACTAAGCAACTCAGTGAGACCCTATCTCTACATAAAACACAAAATAGGGCTGGGGATGTGGCTTAGCGGTCGAATACCCCTGAGTTCAATCCCTGGTACCAAAAAAAAAAAAAAAGAGTCTTGTCTGCTTGGACTTTCAATGTGTTTCCTGAGGACTGTTCTAGCTGTAGTATAAATATAAAAAATATATACTTCTGAGCCAGGTGCAGTGGTGCAAGCCTGTAATCCCAGAACTTAGGGAGGCTGAGATAGGAGAATTGAGAGTTCAAAGCCAGCCTCAGGGCAAGGTGCTAAGCAACTCAATGAGACCTCGTCTCTACATAAAACACAAAATAGGGCTGGGGATGTGGCTCAGTGCTCGAGTGCCCCTGAGTTCAATCTCCAGTACTAAAAAAAAATTATACACACACACACACACACACACACACACACACACATACACACTTCTGACCAGTATGTCTAAATTTTGAAGCCATGGGGAATGTTAATTTGTTCCCCACTTGCAGCCTGTTGAGTTGCATTCTCTAAAACAGGGTGATTTTTTCAGCTAGGAATCCAGGAAGAGGATACTACTTGGCTGTGGTATTCTTTGGAGTTGAGAAATGGCCTGAAATGAGTCCTGGAGACATCATTGGACAGAATTTAATTCAAACCTATTAAGGAAAACTTTAATTCTTAGAAATAGGTTTGGTGGGGGTTCCTGTGACCACTTGGCTCATATTTTGCAGGGATTTATCCTGTGTACTCTTTAATATGATTGAGTTCTTGGTATCATCTCTAGGCCTTTTCTGGTGAATTCATTTTTGGTCCTGCATATTTAGTTAAATATTTTGTTTGATCAACAGGCCTAATTAAATTTCTGAGAAAACCTTTAGGATGATTCTTAAACTGCAGTTATTACAAAGTTTGCAGGTTGGAAGTTTGTTATTTCCTGCCAGTCCCAGCTAAAATGTAAATATCTAAGAATTAACTCCTAGATTCATTGAGAAAAATGACAACAACAACAACAACAAATAAGTAAAAGAGACTTAAAACAACAATGATAATAAAACAAAACAAAACAAAACCCAAGCTGTTAAGGGATTGCTTCATCTGAAAAACCTGGTGCACAGCCTACATAAGATTTGCGAATAAAAATCTTAAAGTTTAGCCATATGAAAAGATGATCGTAACTGGTCCCATTTTGTCACAAATATAATATAAATTTAACTCTGTTTTTGTAAACTGGTAAAGTTATAAGTTGTTCTCTCATACAATTGTTGTTAAGATAAAGATATAGCTTTCTTTCAAAATTTTAGCCTTCTCCTGGTCACTGCAGCTCCATGGTTATCTAGTGGCTAGGATTTGGCACTCCCATTGCCATGGTCTGGATTAAATGCCTAGTCAGGAAACCATGACAACTTTTGGGAGCCCAAATGGGAAATTGTGGCCTCTCCTTCATGCCCTCTCTTTTATCTATCTATCTATCTATCTATCTATCTATCTATCTATCTATCTATCACCTATTTTTGGTACCAGAGATTTAACCCAGGGGTGCTCAACCACTAAGCCACATCCTTAGCATCCTTAGCCCATGTGTCACCATGCCCAGCTATGTCCTCTCTTTTAATCTTATCAAGATAACCCCTGCAAGCTCTCACAGAGGTGCTCTGAGGATTCACAGGAGGTCTCTTCTTTTCTACTCAGAAACATCTTAGAAGAAATTGAAATGTCTGTTAATGGAGAACAAATATGGGCTCTAACGAACATTGGCTAGAGTCACTCTCTTCTCAACTCCACTCCTTTAGATTATCTCCCTTCTTTTCATTGTTTTTTCTTTAATTGGTGCATTATACTTATTCATGATAGTGGGATTTATTATGCCATATTTTTACATGTACATACCACAATTTCTTTCCTTGAATTATTGAAACCTTCCTAATAATGAGAATATCTAGTTGTCCTATGACTGTTTATGAATGTTCCAAGTGGGGCCTCTTCTACTCTCACTCTGTTCTGTTTGTTTCATCTATACTGATGCATTTTCTTGGTAGGGATTTCTCAGAAACTCAATGCACACATTTCCTTCTTTCTAAAGGAGCAAAAGTTTTGAAATCTAGGCAAGTTCTTTATAAAATGACTGAAATATGATAAATTAAAACAAGAAGAGAAAGAGACTTTCTCAGGTACTCTATCAGGTTGGATAGTGTGTTAGTCAGGTTTTCATTGTTGTGACAAAGTATTTGAGAAAAACAACTTAATGGAGGAAAGATTTATTTTGGCTCATGGTTTCAGAGATTTCCATCCATTTCAGTTCACCCCATCAGTTTGGGCCTTGGGAGATGCAGAAGAATATCATGGCGGGTGAGATATGCATGGTGGAACAGCAAGGGGCTAAGGACAAAATACACCCTTCAACGACATATCTCCAGTTTTCTATTTCTTTCTATGCCCCACCTCCTAAAATTTCTACTACCTCCCAATAATGTCAACAGTCGGAGACCAAATCTTCAACACATGAACTTTTGGGGGAACTTCTGACATTTTAGTTGAACTGTTTTTGTTTGTTCGTTTACAGTGCTAGAGATCAAATCCAGTGCCTTGTGCAAGACAGGTATTTTCTGCTCTCTGCTAACTCTGAAAATAGGGAACAATATTAACTTAAAAATTTGCGTAACAGATGCTATCTTTTGACTTTTTTGTCTGCTGGGGTTTTACTTATATCCTTCTTTTAATGATGCTTAGATCTGCATCTTTGAGATGTAAATTTTTACCTTCTTTCACTTAAGAGTGAAAGTGCAAATTTAGGGTTAAGGATTGCTTAGGACAATGGAGGAGGTGATCAGAAAATATATACTCCTAAAAAAAAAAGACTTTTAAAACCTGACAAATGATGAATCTAAATTAAAACTATGAAGTCTTTGTTTTCTGTTTTTTAGGTATGTGTGCCTGAGTGTATGGTATGTTATGTCTGTGTGCATGCTTATGTTTCTGTATTTTCTATATGGTACCAAATTGACTTAGAAATAAATAAGTGCTTATAAATAACATGAAACCAGATACTTTTCAAAGTTTGTGTGACTTGTGAAAAATCTTGATACATAAGACTTGTTTAATATTGTTGGCTTAATAAAAAAGAGTGAGGCTGGGCTTGGTGGTGCATGCCTGTAATACCAGCACTTTAGGAGACTGAGACAGGAGAATTGTGAGTTCAAAGCCAGCCTCAGCAATGATGAGGCACTAAGCAACTCATTGAGACCCTGTCTCTACATAAAACACAAAATAGGGCTGAGGCTATGCCTTAGTGGTGAAGTACCCCTGAGTTCAATGCCTGGTACCAAAAAAAAAAAAAAAAAAAAAAAAAAAGAGCTATGTCCTCTGTGTCTTCTGATCAACAAAACATGCATTTAACTTTATAGAGCTCTTGGTTTGGTGAAGATTGCCTAACATCCTGCATGCTGTAAAAGTAGTTCACTGATGACTACTCGATTCTGTTTAGTGACTCAAAATATCTGTGAGGAATCTGGACAATTTTTGAAAACAGGTGTAGTAGGTAAATGTAAGTGGATAAATATAAATGAATTTCTCATAGCTTCAAAAACCTTTTTCTGTAACATGAAATCTTAAAGTTATGTTACACTAAGTGATGTTATATTCATTAGATGTCATTTCTGAGTAAGACAAAATACTAAAACATCCATTATTCAGCATAAGTTTAAAGTCTTATATGTCAATGTAAGTATAAAGTCTATACTTTGACTATTTTGTTTATATGATATAAAAGGGAAAAAAGGCTAACTATATTGGATCTGCTGGAATTTTGCTGGTTGTTGAGGACAAGATGTCTGAAGGTCAGAAGCTCCTCCTTGGTGCGTGGGCTAAAATTGGTTGCATGTAAGATGCTGCCACCATAATCTCTGGACATGCTCCATCTTCATTATAATAAAACACATAAACATTCCTCTCTCTTATTAGCCTCCCCTTGATTTCTTTTACCCTATAACCACCCAGCCCCCATGGGATGAGAAGTTGATTTGGGAGTTTATCTACCACTTCTATTGTTAGCCAAGAAAATTTCTTCCTCACTGCTCAATCAGTGATTGATCTTGTTATTGGTTCCACAATTCTGAGAGGGAAAAAGGGCCCAGCCTTTGGGGTTAAAAATGACAATAGATTCATTTCCATACTTAAAAATTGCATTATAAGTCAGGCATGGTGAAGTGTGTCTGTAGTCCCAGCACTCTGGGGGCTGAGGCTAAGACTGGAGGATTGCTTGAGCCCAGGAGTTCCACACTGGCCTGAGAAATATAGCAAGAACCCAGATAAAAATTTCATTTTGAGAAAGCACATCTCTCTTTCTCTCTCTCATTTCAGTGCTGGAGATAGAACCCAGGGTGTTGTACATACTACACAAGTGCTCTACCATTGAGTCACATCTCCAGCCCTGAGAAAGCATATATTTCTAAGAATTATTAGCTTACCTAATTGCTAAGGATTTACAACCAAAACTAAAAACAGGAAGAGAGACAACTCTGTATGTGAGGAAAATAGGGAAGGAAGGTATAGTACAGAATTAAGAGTTAGGGCAAGTTGTGAAATCATCAAGAAAGTTGTAAAGGGTTTTGAAAGAGAATGAATAAAAAATGCAAGGCAAACCATACAGGACTACTCCTGAATTTAAAGGTGGGAATGAGCCTGCACTTTAACTCAACAAGGATTATTGACAATGTTAAAAAGTTGAAATCTAGCCAGGCATGGTGGTGCTCACCTATAATCCCAGTGGCATGGGAGCCTAAGGTAGGAGGATTGTGTGTTCAAAGCCAGCCTTAGCAATTTAGTGAGGCCCTAAGCAACTCAGTGAGACCCTGTCTCTAAATAAAATACAAAAAAAGTGGGGTGGGGCTGGGGATGTGACTCAGTGGTTAAGTGCCCTTGAATTCAAATCCTGGTACCAAAAAAAAAAAAAAAAAAAAAAAAAGAATCTAAAGTAGCTATAGGATAAATGGCCAGCACTTCTTATTGTAGAATCTGGGGTTAGTGATCTATGGTCATTTTAGGGAAAGCATAAATTATAGAGAAAAATAGACAAGACTTGTAACGTAAGATGCTACTTTAAGAGGCCATGTTCCCTGAATAAATGAGTCTTTAAGATATCCCATGGCAAGTTGGAGGTGTAGCTCAATGGTAGAACACTTGCTTGGCATGCTTGAGGCCTTGGGTTCAATCCCCAGTACAGAAGGAAAAAAAGAAAGAAAGAAATCCCATAGTGTAGTACAGTTAGAAACAATGCCAATAATCTGCCATATTCCCTGATTAAATGAGACTTTAACATATCTTGTAGTACAGTTAGCTGGCATTGGAAAAATATGGCATTTATAATATGCTAATGGGGAGTAGATGAGTGATACTTGTAAAACAACATCTATTGGAGTCCCGTTTCACTTTCTGACTGCAAACTAAGGCCTCTGGTTTTGTCATGCCCACAAAAGTCTGTAAAATCTTGATTTGTCACAAGTCTGGCCTTTTGTCTCTACTCCTATTACTGATAATATTTAGTACATGGGAAAGAATGATTTGGTTGGGAAGAAATTTAAAGTGATACTATGCTATTATCTGACTTCTATAATGTCATTAACCATTTACTTTCCCAAAGTTGAATCTGTTGTATCACTGTAATATGACAAATCTAATTATTAGCAATGAACAAGACTTACAATGATTTGAATGTTGAAGACTAAGCTTTCTTAGAATTAGGACTAGCCTCTCCATACAGGGTTATAGTCATGGAATCAAATTGGCCAGAAGAAAAATTAGAATTGGAAGATAAACAATTTAAAACAATCCCAACATCAATCATATGTAAAGACTGCAGATACAGGGGAAAACATAATGTCAGTTTGAGGAAAGAATACAATGATACATGCAGAGGATTTTTTTAATTGGTTGAGATGCCTATTTCCCTCATCAGCTACTTTCTCTACTTTAGATCATACTATGTTCTTGGTTATTGTGACTTTAGGTATAATACTCCTACTACACATTACATATAAATGTTATGTCAGATGCAAAGGACAGCAAAAGGAAAACCCAGACCTGAGAAGGATAGCTAATAACATTAATTTGACCCAGGAACTTTTTTTCCACTCCACTACAGAGCTATATCCCCAGAACTTTTATTTTATTTTGAGATAGGATCTTGCTCAATTGCCCAGGCAAGCCTTGAACTTACCATCCTCTTGTCTCACCCTCACTAGTTGCTGGGATTACAGGTGTGCACCACCGCACCCAGCCCAGGGACTTCTTTATCAGATTCTAGTAATGAACTTTCCTAGCTCAGTGGGACAGGAAACATTTGGCCTCTGCATGCACAGAGCACAGTGCTTGGCCAACAGGGGGAACTGTGGAGCTGAAGCTCTCAAAAGAAGCCACATCTATATTAAAAATTCTGTAAACTATTTGACCTTGGCCAAGCAAGAATATTGTGACTATGGAAAAATGGAATATTGCAGGTCAAGGGCCAAAATTATCTTGGGCTCTCTTGATCTCTTTTAATAGCCACTTACTTTTAATCTCTGTATTTGACCAAACAGCCTCAGGACGTGAGGTAAAACTCCAAATGTATGGCAAGCTTAGCCACATTCTAACACCTACCAACCTTAAAAATAAGAATGCTGTAAGATAACACCTGAAGTTTACAGAAAAAGATTTCACCTTTCTGCTGTAGCCTTCCTACCTAGTGCCCCTACCTATGTATTTGGTAAATGTATTGATTTATGACCTTTGTTCTGTGGCTATGAAAGATCATGTAACTTCCTCCATGACAGAACACATCATTCAGGATAATTTGAATCTGTGTTCCTGTGCCATGGTCACTCATATTTGGCTCAGAATAAACTATTTTACTTAAAATGGAGTTATTTTATGTTGACATTTCATTTCCTAAATGTTTAATGCTGGGCTTTGTATTAAGTTCTATCACGAAAACAAAAATTTTAGCTATTCTCACCTGTTCACATTTTCTAGTAGCTCTATTTCAGTCAAGCTTTGGGACTCTGATGCTGTAAGATTGAGATGTGAGAAGTACCTCTTCCATGGAGGATTATTCATATTGACTATTCAGTTTACTTCATTCTCCACCCAAGACCTGGGGCTATTTAAGGTTCGTAAAGTGAAAGGAGTTGGATGCCTTTCAGGGTTTAAGAAAGTTATTATTATTTTTTTTTAATTTATTTATATATTTATTTTTAATTAGCGATTATAGATATACATGAAGGTGGCATCCACTGTAGTATATTCACATATGTACACAGCATAATTCTGACAATTTCATTCTGTATTTCCTCCCTTTTCCCAGCCATCCTCCCTCGCCCTCAACATCCTTCCTCTCTTGTTATATGAAAATGCATAAATAAAGATTTGCAACTTAAAAAAAAAAATAGAAGGAAGATAGTAAGAAAGTTATTCTATGCTACTTTTGTTGGCTTTTTGTGATAAAGCAGCAGGACAGCCACATAGCATGAGGACTTCTATCTATCGCTCTGGAGTTTCCTCATTGTGCACATGGACACATCCACCGATTAATTCTTATTTTTCTGTCCCTATTTAGAGACAACTCAGATTTAACCACCATCTACATTGTGATAATTTTATATTTCTTTAATTGTAAGAGAAAGACATATATATTAATTTTTTTGAAAGTGCTAGGAATAGAACCCAGGGCCTTGCCCATGCCGGGCAGTGCTCTGTCACTAAGCTACATTGGCAGTCAAGACAAACTTTTTGAAAAAGACAAAATACCTTTTTCTATAGTATAGAAAATACTATATAATGGTATAAGAAAAAGGGCATATTTCAGAGAAAGGTGTTATCTTCCCTTTGAACCCTCTGTTCTCAAACCTGCACCTTAGGGGAAAACATCTCCAACAGAGTGGTGCATATTCTCCCAGACCTTTGTTAGGTAAGAGCAGGTGTGTGTGTGTACGCAAGCACAGCTTATGTTGTTTATAATGTACTGTGTCTTACTTTTTCATGAATTTCATCCAATATCTTTCCATGTTTACTCATACAAATTTCTACAAATGCCAAGAATATCTTAAACAATTTATAGATTTAAACAGCACAGAAACCACAGTGAGTTAATACCAGGCAAGCTGAGATGAATGGGGGGAAAAGCACCAAAGCTATTGGTTCATTAGTGAAGAATTAAAGAAAACAGGACAAACAAGAGCTAGGGAAAACAGAGGTTAGTATAATTTCCAGTTTCATTTACTCAATAAAATTAAATTGGGGGCCAGGTATAGTGGTGCATGCCTATAATCCCAGCTACTTGGTAGGCTGAGGCAGGAAGATCAAAAATTCAAGGCCAGCCTGGAAAATTTGGTGTGACTCTATCTCAAAAAAAAAAAAAAAAAAAAAAAGTAGGGGGGAGCTGGGGATGTCCCTCAGTGGTAGAATACCCATAGGTCCATAGGTTTCTTGGTATCACACACACATACACACACACACACAAATCAAATTGACTCACAACTGTACCACAACTCTACAGGTGGAGCATTCCAAATCCAATAGACTGAGATGCAAAATGCTTCAAAAGCTAACATTTTTTGAGGACCAGCATGACACTACAAGTGGAAAATTCCATACCATGGACTTTTGTTTCAATCACAAAAATATCACAAATATTATAAAAATTACGTCTGGCTATGTGTTTAAGTTGTACATGAAACATAAATTTTCTGTTCAGACTTGGGTCCTATCCCCAAAATATCTCATTGTGTGCATGCAGATATCCCAAAATCTGAAAAATTGTGAAATCGGAAACACTTCTGATCATGAGCATTTCAAAAAGGAATACTCAACCTGTACTATCCTTGAAACGTGGATTGGTGTTTATTTTGTGGTGGCAGATGGAAAAGACATGTTAGGTGTTGTGTTCCAGCCTAAATGTGTTCCTTTACCATGTCACTTAACTCTCTTGAGCTTTCTTTTCCTTACCCAAGGAACTACCGGATTAGGCTTGATGTTATCTATGGTTCTTAACTATTTCTGATTAATGCTTTAATTTCCTAGGAAAACAACCTCAAGAATTTTGGTAGGCATAAAGCAGTCTTTGTTCTAAGATATTCTTGGTGGTTCTTGCCCTTTCCCACTAGCAGTTTACTAGGCCTATTACCCAGGTCGCATTACCTTGCCATTATAGCTTATAAGAATGCCTGCGTTGATTGCACAGTTGGTAAGGGTTTTTTGCATATCTTATCACATCTGGTTTTCATAGTTATTCAGGGATGTGAATCCAGCAGATATTACTTTAATTCTCACTTTATAGATCAGGAAATTCAGAGAGGCATTGTAGAAATCTGATTCTTACTTACATTGTTTCTGGCATTGATGGTGAAGTAGACAAATATGATCTAGCTAGACTCGTTATTTTGCTCTTATTTGAGAATTTTAGATGTGGTATGTTTATAATAATAAGGAATGCATATTATTTGGTACAGATAATACAGGAAGAAGGAAATTTTAAACTCACTGAGGGGATTTTTATTTTTTGTGTTGAAGATAATCATCAGGGATCTTTTGGTGCATCCCTAGATATCATTGCTCCAGTGGAACTTTGAGGTATTTCCTGATTCGGTCAAATCTTACCTTAATGCTCTAGTCTCTCCAGAATCAAGAAATTTCTTGTAGTTCTTACTTTTTTAGGTTCGTAGCTTGCTAAGCGCTTTTTATTTACCATTCCTTCCTCCTGAATGTGCATCTACTTCTTGTCTTTCTGTCAAACTTTTACCTACTTTTTAAGCTCAAGGGTTACCTGCTCTGTGAATTATTTGCTCACTATCATCTGCAGACATAGGTGCCCCTATCTCTCTGTGCTGCAACCTTATTTATTTTCCATGCGGGGGATTGAACCCAGGGCCTCGCATGTTAAGCTTCACCATAACCTTTAAAATCTCCACGAGAACAACCATCTCATTACTCTCTAATCTGTAACTCAAGCTTCTTCAAGATAAAATAAGGCATGTCTTTTCACTCTTGTATTTCCAGGAAGCATAGGTCATGATGCAAATGATAAAAATATTTTATTAATGAGGTAATTAATTTCACTGGAATCCATGTTTTAGCAAAATTTTAGTTTTACTTTCAATGTAATTTTTTGCAGGCATTTTTCCTTTTCTCATTTCCTACATTCTTTTTGATCATGTCCATTTCCTTGCTTTCAAGCACAAGATATTCCAGGTTCATTTGTTCTTTGCCTGCCTGTTCCTAGAATCAGCCCTTTTTCTAAGGAGCCCTGATTCCATTTAGTAGAGCCAAGCTCAGTGCCCTAGTTATGTTCATTGCTATTAGGATGTTTTTTCCAGGCCCTTTCAGTGAACAAGACTATGAATCATTTGAAACCATATTTATATGTTTCTGTTTCTATACTAGAAACCATTAATTGACACTAGTATCTCCAATTTCAATCCAAGACTGTAAAATTCATTCTAGCTTTTTCCCTCTCCATATTTACAATTCCCTTCTCTGATAGTGAGAAAATTTGCTTCTGTAACCTACAATATGCTTACTTACTTAACCAATTCCTTTGTGTATATTCCCTTAACCAATGTATTCTTGACATTCCTGACCCAATTACCTTGTTGTATAGATGAGGGAGTTGAAATCTTGGTTAGGTTAAATGGCTTTCCCAGGTTTCCCAGTTGGCTGAGTCAGAAATAGAAAAGACATTTTTCAAAATCCTGACCAGTGTTCTTGGCTTGCTACTCTCATTATCATTCAGAACTATTTGGTCTTTGAGGCAAATTTATAAGAAAACTGTTTTATGCATTATATTTTGTATTTTAAATTAGAAGTCTTTTGTTTGGTAATGATATTGATGATAAAATGCCATTTAGGAGCCTCAAAACATTAACTGGGTAGTAGTTTGTGTTATAGTTTATTAGGGTGAAAGAAATAGAAATTAGCCTTCCTTATTTGGTAGTTACTTATAATTTTCTAAATGGTTTCTCTCTCTCTTTTTTCTAAATGCTTTGTCTTAATTGCATGTTTACATTGTGTTAAATGTACTTGCTAAAATGGCCAGCCATTTTGATTTTTATTTATTTTGCTGTTTGTTGTCTTGTAGGTTTGATGGGTTAGCAAAATGTATACATGTAGATATGAATGATAAATTCTAATTTTTAGAAATCTACAATGTAAAATTTGTATTATTGAAAGCCCAATACATCTATTGAAAAATCCATCACTTCAACAGGTAACTTTGTTATTAACAAAGTTAGTTGTGGAGAAGCAGGAAATGAACAACTTGCTGGGTATAGATGAGCTATTTACAGCATTGATTAATTTCCAAAAGTCACCTTAAGTCATGGAGGTCAAAAGGAAAGACAGGCAACTAATTCTGTTTTAAAATCCAATGAAAGCCTTAAAGATTTAAGAGCTCAACTGTGAGATCAATTTATTCTGGCCCATAGGTGAAAAATTTGCATCAGTGTAATTCTGTAATTTAATGTGAACAAATGTACAGCTTTTACAACTAAAGGAAAACATCCTCAAGATTGTTTAGTTCATCTCCTTTCAAGGCAGGAATCTTTGTGCCTATTCTTGTAAGTGGTCACTCAGGATCTGTTGATTTGATTCACTTTCTTTTTTTTTTTGTACTGGAGATTGAACTCAGAGGCACTCGACCACTGGGCCACATCTCCAGCCCTATTTTGTGTGTTTTTTTTTTTTTTGTTTAATGTAGAGACAGGGTCTCACTGAGTTGCTTAGTGCCTCGCTGTTGCTGAGGCTGGCTTTGAACTTGCGATTCTCCTGTCTCAGCCTCCCTAAGTGCTGGGATTACAGGCTTGAGCCACTGCGCCAGGCTTTGATTCACTTTCATTCATGCAGAAATCACCATGTCTGCATTAAGGTTGTGACATGCTTCTGCAGAAACATTCTACTTGGCAACTCAGCCTTATTACTTCTGTCTTTTGCCCTCTGGAGTTGGTCAAAGTAAGGCAAGCTCTTCCATATGACAGCCCTGTCAGTTGTGCCCACCTAGACCCCATCCTCCAGGAATATTCATCCTCTCCCCAGTCGGTCTCTCCTTTCATGGTTATGTCTATGAATGCTTCCTAAGAGACCTTTTTCCTTCACTTTTCTTTGTCCTTGTCTGGACTTAGTGTCTCTAGTGTCTCTATTTAAAATACTGTTTTAGAATGCTATACCTGCCCCTGATGAAAGCAAGGATAGCACTTTGAATTCCTTTTTAGCCTTCCAAGAGGGAAGCATGGTTTCACTTTATTTCTGGTCAGTTGTATCCACCAGACACAACCTTTGTCCTCAAACACCACATACACTTTACACAAACGTGTTGACCTCACACCCAAGTCAGCTTTTCTTGAACCTCATCTGAACAAATAAACATTCCTTCTGATCGGCGGATATCCCTCAGGGCGTCAGGAAGGGCCGGCTTGGGCAGTGCTGGCTCAGCTAGCCCGTCACGGTTCTACAGATTGGGTTTCCTCTTTCTCTTCTGATTTTTAAGAAGTGAGACAAAAAAAGCAATTCCTGTTAATCTCTTAGACAATGTAAGGGGATCTAGACTCCATTCCAGGAAGCTGTTTTCATCAAGGTAACAAAGAGGTGGACCACTGAGAACAGAAAGAAGACTAGGGACCCCAGTATGAAGGTGGCGTCCAGGTAACCCTCAGAGATGAGGGTGGGGAGAGAACACAGCTGAGCTGGAATGAAGCGCGTGGAGGAAGAGCTGAGAGCACCGGCTCCAAGTCCGGGCGTGTCTACGCCCGGGAGTTCAGCCTGGGGGAGTGTGTCACCACGTGCTACAGAGGCGGGGACTAGACTCTCCTCTTATCTGTAAAGGGCCTAGGGCCCAATCCCAGAGTTTCCCAGAGGACTAGAGATAAAGGAAAAAGGGAAGAGGGAAGAAAGGAGACAGGGAGAGAGAGGGGGAAAGAGAGAGAGAGACACCGAGAGTGAGACTCAGACACCTATGTAGTCACACAAAGAGAAAGACGCAGAGACAGGAGAGGTGAGAGGCCAGCGAATCCTTCCAGTTAACTTGCCAAGTCCAGAGATTCCAGGAGGGAAGGTCCTGTGTAGACACTCAAACCCCGGGACTCCGAAGGGTCCTTTTAATGCAGTTCCGTGGGGACTGACTACACGTTTCAACCTTTCTAAGTTTGCTGCGGAGGGAATAAAGCATAAAGACAGGAAGAGGAGATGGGGTTCTGCAGTCAGTGTAGTTTTACTTCTTCCTAGGAGTGGCGCGGTTTGGGGCTTTATATCCGGGCGGAGCGTGTGTCACCACACAGTGCGTAAATCCCGGGGCCTCTGCAAACCGGGCTCCCGGGCAGTTGGCCCCGTGCCCAGCCAGGCTGTTCGAGGCTCTGGCCACACAGAGCTCCTGGGGCTGGCTGGCCGGTGGCTCGGTGGCCTTTATCTCTGTCCTCCTTTGTCCCTTTTATCTCAGGCTCTCCAGGAGGCCCGGGGGGCCCACTCTGTCTATAGCGCCCTCACCCACGGCTGAGCTGCCACTTCAATGTCCCGAAGGTCGTGGGCTGCTACTCTTTCGAAGGCGGCGGAGGAGCCGGAGCGCCACGCGCCACGCTAACCCGGACCGGCGGAGACGCCTGACTCGCTCACTCTTGGCCACTCTTGGCGACAATCAGTGCACCCGCACGTCTCGAAGGGCAGCTTGGGCCAGGATGGCTCCAGGCAGGGCAGTGGCCGGGCTTCTGCTGCTGGCGGCCACTGGCCTCGGAGGGGCGGCCGAAGGACCCGAGCTCGCCTTCAGCGAGGATGTGCTGAGCTTGTTCGGCGCCAATCGGAGTTTGTCGGCGGCGAAGCTCGAGCTCTTGCTGGAGCAGCTGGGAGCTGCCCCCGGCAAGGGCGTCTTGGAGTTGGGCCAGCTGCACTTCAACCAGGTACGACCGCGGGCCCAGAGCAGCCCATATGTCCTGTGGGTGTCCTGAGATTTCCATTTTTCCCCATATAAAATGGTATGAACCATTTTATATGGGGAAAGTGCAGGAGAAAGGACTTAGGTTTTTCAGGTATGGGACCGTAACTGATTGGTGGCGCTTGATTTTCACTAGCTCTGACTAGTTAATCAGGCTTAAAGGGCTAGTACAATACAGCCAGAAGTTGCAGTTCTATGTCTGATGAGCTGAGAGATCAGCGGCTTGTGCTTTTAAGATGTTGTAGAAAACTTTATGAAGTAGTTGGGGGCGGGAAGACACTTATGAAATGCTTCTTCTTCTTTTAAAGGTAGGGACGTTGTACTTAAATCTTCCCAGAAAGATAGCGGCTTACTTAATTTTCCATAAAGTCAACGGAAAGAATATGTCACATGCCACCCTCATTAACAGTTGTCGGGTGGGCACTCCCATTTAAAAACGTTGTATAACGTAGTTCTGACTCCTGTATACATTACATGAAGTATTTAGAACTGAAGAGCCTGTTGTACAGATGGGGAAACTGAGGATGCTAAGAGACCGAGATCACAGCTGGTGGTTTATTTTGTGTCAGACTGGATTTGAAGGGTGTTGTTTCTTGTCATGTCAGGCTAAGTGATTCAACGATTAATTCAAAATAAAAACACATTTCTCAGTAGTAAACACTGTATTATCTAGTTATGTGACAAAATCTTGGGTTTAAGAGCAGCCTCCAACGACCTGACCTAGAAGCAATTAAAATTCATACCTGTCGTGGGTTTGGGGATGTCGCTGAGAAATAGAGCCCTTGCCTAGCATGTGGGAGTCCCTAGATTCCATGGAGGAAGGGGACAGATTCAGTTAAAACTATGCTTTGATTTTTTTTCTTTGAATAGCAGAATGTAGTATTTCCCATATTTTGTGTCACATTTAGGAAATGATAGTTTGTTAGAAAAGTTTTTGTACTTCAAGATGTTGGGGAAATTCTCCATAGTATACTCTACTCTTGGAAATACAGCATTTTCCAATGAATCAGACCTTACCTTACAGTAAGAGAAGCTTTGATCAGATAAATTCCCTGATAGTAACATTATACATAGGTTGGTATTCTTTTTTGTTAGTTGTTTCTTACCCCAATTAAAATATATGGTACTCAAGAAATAGAATTTTCTGATGCCATGAAATTTCCGAGGCAGTCTGTCTTTGATCCAGAAGAATTTTGTAGTCCCTTATGTTTATTTTTAGTACGCTGTCTATTATTCCAGTTCTTGCATGTTATTATATTTGGTTTAATAGCTGGGAAATGATATGTTGGAAAGACTGAAATGCTCACATACTATGTGATATTTTAGAAAACAAAGCAAATAATTTCTGAAGTATTTTCTGAGCTCTTCTTCAAGTAGGGGAATTGGAGTCTAGCATTTCTAAGTAGGTGTGGCCTTATACTTCGAAAGAAGCTTAGAGACCTGACTGGAAGTTGTGTATCTGTGGCCCACACATTGCTTTGACTTAAATGATATCCTTATCTTGCAGTGTCTGGAGGTGAATTTTAAGAGGGTCAAAGACACCCAATCACTCTGGTCAAGATACTGGAAAATATGTCTCAATTATTTAGTTTACTAGTGATATGATTCTTGCTTTATTAGCAGGTAGGATGTTTTAGCAAATAAATTATATGTAAACAGTGTTTCTCATTCTCAAGTTTGCATATTTAATTACTCTCATTATGACCTCTGTGTGCATCCAAAAGAGACAAGAGAGAAAGCCTATAATTAACTCGTACACAAAAGGAAGCCAAGGAAAATTGACCACTTTTAATCAGGACTAAGGAACATCTATTTGAAGTTCTAAGAAGTCCTAATGAAAACAACGATTCCTTGGTTAAATGAAGACAAATGAAATGCTAATCTAGAAAAATCCATTAATTTACTGGTAATTGATGGAATCTAACCAAGGCATATTCTTGTGGACTCCAGCATGAAACCATCTACTTTAGAATAACATTTTAAGGTCTTTTTATATTTTTGTATTTCAAAGAATGCAGCTTTCATTTCCTTACCAGCCACAGGGAATATTGTACTGTATTGTGAAAAATTAAATTTTCTGACTTTAAAAAAGCCTGAGAAAATAGAATTTTTTTTACATGGGCCAGTAATTTGCTGCATCTTCTACAAGATCTACTTCAAAAGACAATATTCTTTTGGATGAGGGCTGTGGTATTAGGTTAGCTTCTCTCAAGTAATAGACTACTAAATTCTGGAGGTTTATTAAATAGTTTTGGAAATTTTTTTATTTTTTTCCCCAGTACCCCTAACTACTATTACATTGTCGCTTTGGGAAACCAAGTGACCTCAGTTCAAGCTGGAGATAATGGAACAATCCAGTTTATTATTTTGCTTCTTATAGTTACTGAGGGCACTTAAGAGTTAGAGTCAGGTATAAGAGGCAGCCCAAACAGAGAGGAGGGAGTGAATCCTTTTTAGGCAAGTGGGTCTCTGGGGCCCCCATGACCACCAGCACAAATCTAGTCTGTCTAGAGGAGTGTCTGGAATACACGGGAAAGACTCAGTATCAGAATACCAGGAATGATTGATGGGGAAGGGGGGATTTTACTATTACCTAGGTGCAACTTTTTATTGGTTTAGAAGTTTTTTTTTTTGTACTAGAGATTGAACTACTCAGGGGGCTTTAGGTTCTTTTTCATTCTTTTCCTTCATTTCCTCTTCTTAAACACCTTATCTCCATGTTCTTTTGTGTGACACTAGTTAAAAACCCTGATGAAAGGGAAGATCTGCTTTTCCCAATTATCACACTAAGCTGCTGGGAATGACTCTGTTCAAATAATCTGGTGCCCAGGAGGGTAGGTGGCAGGTTGCTGTGAGGCGACCTTTGTGTCACACCTCTCTGCACCTCACACTTGGCTTCTCTATCCTCTTTCTTCTTTTGCCATGTATTTTGCAGCTGCCCCCTGCAATTTTTTTTCACATTTTTTCTTTCACATTTTTATAATTGCCCATTGCCTGAACCCTATTTTTAATGTCTTTGAATTTATATCAACTTTTCCTGAAGGAGTATAGTATTCTTTCTTTCAAAAACCCTCTGTAAACTGTCTTTCACTGGGGAAGTTCTTGATGCTAGTATTGAAGGCCCTCCTCCTTTGGTGTCAACCTACCTCTCCAGGCCTGGCACCCATTCAGGTCAGCAACTCATTGCTTTAAAACTTCCCTGGCCGGGCGTGGTGGCACACACCTGTAATCCCAGCACTTAGGGAGGCTGAGACAGGAGAATCGTGAGTTCAAAGTCAGCTTCAGCAATGGTGAGCTGCTAAGCAACTCAGTGAGACCCTGTCTCTACATAAAACACAAAATAGGGCTGGGGATGTGGCTCAGTGGTGGAGTACCCCTGAGTTCAATCTCCAGTACCAAAACAAAACAAAACAAAAAAACCTTCCCTGCATGCTTTTGCTCAATCTCTTCTCAGTTCGTTTTCTTCCTTGGACCTTTCCTGCCTCCAACTAGTACACTCTTCATTTCCTTGAATCACTTAATAAAAATCTATGCCTTAAAAAGAGTCCAGTTAAACTTTGCCTTACAGCATTTTTGGACCATCACAAACAGCACTGATTCACAGATTTCTGTTTTCTGAGTTAATGAAATATTTTTATTATGCTAGTGTCAATTAATTATTCAATAAACATTTTTGACTGACTACTGCACTCTAATTTAGAATAATTGAAGTACAGATCTGATCATATCGCTCATCTTACTAAAACAATTCAGCCCTTTCAAGATAAACTTCAAACACTTTTATTTTTATTTTTCAGTGCTGGGGATGGAACCCACGGCCTCAGGGCTTTGTGCATGCTAGGTCAGTGTTCTGCTGCTGAACTCCACCCCAGCCCCTAAACTTCAGTTATTTCAGTAAAAGCCCTTTTATGATCTGGTTCCTGTATATTTCTCAAGGCTTATCCTTGCCACAGTTGAAATCTTTTTCTTTAAGGTACTGGGGATTAAACCCAGGGGAGTTTTACCATTGAGCTATATCCCCAGTCCTTTTTATTTTGAGTCAGGGTCTTGCTAAGTTACTTAGGACCTTGCTAAATTGATGAGGTTGGCCCTAAACTTTCGATCCTCCTGCCTCAACTTCCCAAATTACTGGGATTACAGGCATGTGCCACTGTGTCCGCCACAGCTGCAATCTTAACAGGCTGTTGATAGTGCCTGGTTCTTCACTTATATCTGCTTATGCTCTGGTATCAATTCTTCTGAGAAGCTTTTTTTTAATCTGCCTAAAGCATTTAGTAGCAATCTCTTTTATGTGATCCTATATTAATTGATGTCTGTGCAATTGTAACACAATAAATATTGCAATTATAATGAGTGGATAAATATTATATGTTTTACTTTTTTGTTTACACGGCTGTACTTCCTCTATCCCTCTTTCTCCTCTCCCATTAGATTATAAACAAATTGAAAGGAGTATCTTGACTCATCTCTTCAGGGGTTGGTGTACTGTCTGGGTCATAAGATGTATTCATTAGAAATTTTTCAAATAAGTGAAGATAGTTTAAGACGAGTAAAATAATTTGGGTTCACACATGACTTTACAGATAATTGAAGGAGGTAAGACATATGCACACAACTATAATGTACCATAGAATGATATGTCTGATTGGATCAGACTTGTGTCTTCAAAAAATTAATCTGACTTTGGAGTGTGGAATGTAGGTAGTACTTCAAGATGGGAGCCAGGGAGGCAGAGGCAGTGGATTGCATGAGGCATAATTACCACTGTAGTTGGAAACAGTCAGAAGGTAATATAAAGCTTCTGTTTCCAGAGCCTTCTGGAAGAGTAGGCATGGATGAAGTATATGCAAAAGGCCCCAAAGGTAAACACTGTCAATTACAATCTTTTATTTTTATTTTTGTGGTGCTGGGAATTGAATACAAGGCTTTGTTCATGCTATGCAAGCATTTTAACACTGAGCTACCCCTTCAAGTTTTTGTTCTATAATGGTCATTTACTATTAGATCTATTCCTTTTTTATCCCTCTTCATCATAATGCCAGAAGGGGAGAGACAGTGATGCGTCCTAGTTCAGATCAATGGGTGGTAAGGACAGTGGTATGCAGCAGACAGAAGGTATGTGTGTGGTCACTACGTACATGTTCTATGCATTGCTTATTGTCCTCTATTGCACTTTTTTCCTGGGGTGGGGGCAAGGATAGGCATATGATGGACGAAGGTTCCAGGCAGCACTGACTATGGATGGAGGAGATAAAGAACATCATTCTGTTTTTTCTCTTTGGCCTCTATGTGCCGAGACATGGTAGGAGTAAACCTGCTGGGAATGCCTTCTGACTTGCTTGTTCAGGTGAGAAACCAGAAGGGTGACACAGAAGGGTGAGGCTATACTTAGTCTCTTGTCAGATGTCCTCCAAGACAAAGGCCTTATTCTGCTCTATTTTATCACTATCACGTAAGTTGATTGTGCACAGTGTGTTGATTGTGTTTCAAGGCTTTGGGAAAATGAGGGACACTCACAAGTCATTTGACTGTGGTATCAAGAGCTTAGTTTACCTTGATGCCAGGTGTAATTGGGATCTGTATAGGAAAACACTTTTCGTTCTTTCCATGTCTAACACCTGAGCTTCCATCTTTATTCTCTATCCAGGCAATCACACAGACTCTTTTGATTATAACATAAATAATTATAGTTAGGATTTATCAACCTTTTACTATTTGACATAACTCTTTTAACCAACTTCCTTGTATTATCACATTTTAATACTCACAACAGTCCTATGATAAAGGTACTATGATTGTCTTCACTTTTCACATATGGAAAATGTAGCACAGGGAGGTTGTTATGTCAGTGACCCAGTGTCACAAAGTAAGAGGTAGGACCTCGGGCAATCTTTTTAAAAAAATATTTTTAGTTATTTATAAACCTTTATTTTATTCGTTTATTAATATGTGGTGCTAAGAATCGAACCTAGTGCCTCACACATGCTAGGCAAGTGCTCTACCACTGGGCCACAACCCCAGCCCACCTCAGGAAATCTTAAACAGTAGGTAGGCTGTGGTGTATTTTTTGGGTCATAGTCTAGAAAAGCATACTTCCTCTAGCCCAAGCAATCATTACCTCAGATTCTGAACTATGGACAGAAATTGCTAAGCATCAGTTACTTGTCTGTCTCCATTGCTTGGTCACATTGAATCTATAAGGCTACAATGGTGACGATTAGTCTTTGTCTTCAAGGTCCTTTCATAAAAACGGGGTAAGATGGAAACCTGTGAAAAGTAAGTGGGCAAGGCAAAACTACAGTAGATAAGTAATCACCAAAGCAAACATAAGGCATATCACAAGGCCATGCATGATGGTCAAATGAACACCTGTGGGCGTGGACCACTACTTGAGAAGAGTAAAGGATTCTTTTGGGTTGCAAATGCCTTAGAAGGAGTTACAACTTAATCAGTTCTGCTTACCTGGTTTCATTTTAAAAATGTATGTATTAATTGAACTTGTGCTTCTACTGAATCTGTCTGTACCATTAATCACAAATTGGATTTACCTGTGCGCTTAGGTGAATTCCCTTTTGTAGAAAATGAAATTTTCTTTTATGCTTTCTCATTTGTTGAATTTTTCTTCAGACAGTATTTTGAGTAACAATAGCTCTTCCATATGACTTGGAAAGGGTTCTGCCAGTGAGAGTTTCTGGAGGAAGACAGTGAAAATCTTCCTTTATCATGCCCGTGGTAATGACACAACACTGGAGAAGCTGGTTGTGCATAAGTGCTGGTTATGAGCTGATGCAAGGAGTGGGAACTTTGGTAGCATCAGTGGCTCCACCTATAGGTGAAGCTTTGCTGTAGGTGGGAGTTAGAGCTCTCTCACTACCAGAAGTAAATTCCTTTCCTTATTTATTGGCAGTGCTGGGGATTCAAGCCCTGGACTTTGCATATGGTAGGCAAGTGCTATACCACTGAGCTACATCTCCAGCCTGATAAACTCCTCTTCTTAACTGAGATAGATCTTTATTTCTCTTTGGCTATGTTGGAAGTAGAATTGATAGGTAGGAGGCTTGTAGATGTTGGGCTCTCCGTGGCTCATGCTGTATTTCTGTTTCCTGGTTATATCCATCTTGGGAGATACTGAGGAGCAGGCACTTAGTTTTCTCATCATAACAAGCCATTGCTTTTTAACCATGACTTCAGTTTTAGTGTCTCTTCTTTAAATTTAATGCATTTTGAAATCCTCTATATTATCAGTTTCTTTTGGGAGAGTGGAATTGGGGACAAAAATGAAAGCATAAATATGAATGGAAAATCTGTGGGGTGTGGTAGTACATGATTGTATTCCCAGCTATTTGGGAGGCTGAGGCCAGAGGAATTTAAGTTCAAGGACAGCATGGGTGACTTAGTGAGACCCTGCCTCAAAATAAAGAGGGCTAGGGATGTAGCTCAGTGGCATCAGAGCTTGGCCTGGGTTCAATCCCCAGTAATACCATCACCAAAGAATAAAAAAAAAAAAAGAAAAAGAAAGAAAAGAAAAGAAGGCCTGAGGTTGAGAAGGATCAGCATTTTTAGAGAGGGATGCCCAAAGGTCCTAAGTGAAGGCAGCTGGCAGCTGGGTGGTTGATAATAAGTTTGTGAGTTATTTGTATCAAGGGTGGTATTCTCCTCAAAGGATGTGAACTTACCAAGTACAGTCAGCCAACTTAGGAATCATTTAAAATGCAACATAAACAAATGTTACTAAACTCTGGATAATCTTAGAAACTATGTAGTTTTCAGAGGGTTTCCCTATTTCCAACTCCATTTAACAAGATTCCTATTTGTAATTGAAATGAATTAATTTATTCTCAAACTTTTCCCTTGTCTGTTTCAGTAATGGAATAAGTTTGCTGAGTCTTGAGATTTATTTGATAAAGAAATGAAGCTATTATTGAATTACCTTTGTGTTGATGGGATTTGAGAGCATAGAAAACCTTCAGAATGGAGCCTTGTTTAATTCAGTTTCTGTCTCCTTCCAAAGCTCCTGTTTTGTTTTCCTTGGCCTGAAGTTTAAGGAGAACAAAAACAAAATATCTGAATCTAGATCAAAGGTAGTTACCTGAAAAGTGGCATTGCGCCTTTCAAATATTTAACACCTTGGCTTTTAATTTTTTTTAATATACTGAATAGTTAGAGGGAAAAACTAATCAAGCATTGATAAAGCTTTTAAGACTTTAAAAGTTCTGTGAATTTAGTTCAAAATTAATCCAGATTTGTCACTGTTTTATTTGATGAGTTTCTTAGATCTCTAACTGTATTAAGAATACAGGAGAGGGGCTGGGGCTGTGGCTCAGTGGTAGAGCGCTTGCCTCGCATGCGTGAAGCACTGGGTTTGTTCCCCAGCACCACATAAAAATAAATAAAATAAAGATATTGTGTCCATCTACAACTAAAAACAAACAAACAAACAAAAAAGAATACAGGATAATGGTTAACAGTTTGGTCTCTAGATTCAGAAAGACCTGGGCTGAAATTTTAGTTGTTACTTATTAGCTTATTGAGTCACAGGCAAGCAAATTAACCTCTTTAATTCTTAGTTTTCACATCTGCGAATTAAAATGAATGGTCCTTATTCATAGGATGATTGTTTAAAGGAAAAAATAAGAACAATAAGAACATCCATGGAGCATTTACTATGTTTCAGGCACTTATATATTTAGTGTGTTACGTGAACTAACAATAAATGTGTAAGATTTTCCCCCCACTACTTGTATTCATATGATAAGTAGGAAAAAAGACAATGCATATAAAATACTTAGCATCATGTCTGGCTCAAATTATGTGTTTAATACATGGTTATTATCATCATAATACTATGTAACTTGGTATGTTGTCCTTAGCAAAATTGTCTTTGATTGGAGACTTGAGCACCATAGAGTCAGACAATTTATAGAAGAAAGTACTGCTGTAAAAAACAGTAGGGATTAATGACAGGTAAATTTCAGTGACAAGTCAGTTAGTCTGATGGCTTCTTTCCATGATGACTCTCACCTTGAGAAAGGCTTTAATTGTTTGACTCTACTTCTCTTTCATCAAACACTGGTAATACATGCCTGAAAATGTTGCCCTAGATGTGGACACTAATGAAATAATTTTAGTATTTGAATAAACATTGAAATGATTCTTTTTCTTCCAGAACTTCTGAGGCCATATATTATTTCTTTCCAAAACTTACATTACTACTAAAGTGTGAGTGGTCAAGATCCATATTATATTTCTAGAGGGATAGAATTGTGGTTTTAAATTTAGATATACTTCTAAATCTATATAAACCTACCTATGGATTTTGCCAGCCAAAGAATCCAGGACCCTCCCTGTTCAGCTGAACCTTGTTAATTGGAAAACAGATGGAAGAACAAGAGCTGTTCGTGTCCAGCTGGGAAAAGAGAGATGAGGCTCTTCAAGGGCAGGAAAAAAGAAAATTAGCCTAAAGTTCAAATAGAAGGGGCCAGCAAAATCAGTAGGTTGATTCTGAGTTGGGTGACAGAGTCCATTTTACATCAGTATTGCTTATATGAGCTATAAAGCACACAGACCCTTTTATTGAGGGTTGCATGGTATTGATGGTATCCGGTAGTTGTATATGAAATCATGATGTACTGCAGTTTCTTTAGGAGTAGTGTCTCAGAACTTAGGTATGTTCTTTGGCTACTTCACTGACACATATTAATATGAAAAACTAACCACTGGCTCTGTTATGATTGCCTAATGTTATGATTGCCCTTTATGTAAATGTCATGGGCAGTGCCTTCACTATAGCAGAGGAAGTCAGTCTTCCGATAGGAATAATAGCTAACACTTATGGAGAGGTTCTTGTGTGCCAGGTATTGTGCTTAGTGCTTCCTTATTTACAACACAATATTTCTAATACCCCGGGGGAAAAGACTCATTCCCAGGAGGAAACCTAGCCTCAGATAGGTTAGATAATTCTAAGTGAGATAGATCACAGGTGTCAGAGTAAGGAGTCCACTCCAAGGTGACTGACTTCAGAACCTGTGCCCTTTCAGTGGTTGGCTTCTTGTGGAAAGAATAACATTCCATGGAGAGGTTGCTCACCTTGAAAGTGCCTGGAGGTCAAGGTGAAACTGATGTCAGTTTCTTGAAACTAGTGGGAACTGTACACTCATTTGAGGCAGGAAGGTGTTCTCTGCTGAGGTTACTGTCTTTTTGAGTTAAGAAAATGAAAAAACATATATTTGATTTGCCCTCTTGAAGCTCTCCTTGCAATAATTATGGACAGCTAACTCTAAAACCCAGTATTAATTCCTTTAAAAGCTATTTTTTTTTAACTTTTCAAAGTTATTTCCTGCTATGGACATTTGCTATGTGAAACAGCTTTATGAGTTACTACATATCAGCTTCCACAGAAACTGAAGCACAAGTAAATTGTTTAGGTAAAGTTCAGACCAAGTACCCAAATTTGTTTGGGAGATAAGACATTCCAACTTTGAACCCTCAGTTCTTTTCCCTGTGCTTAAGCAGATGCTGTATCAGTGAGGCCACTGTGCTATGACCCTGAATATTCCTTGGTCTCTGTACCTCACTTTCTGCATGTATCAGGATGGGGAAGTTGTGTGAATGCCCATTTCCTTAACCCCCCTAGTCACTCCCCATATCATTGTGATTAGGCTTCTCCCACCACTTCCTTGAAATTATTCTACACAAGGTCACTCAGACCTCCTTATTGTTAAACATAAAGGGTGCTTCTCATACTTGGCATTACCTCTGTAAATTTTGATGGTGCTGATTACCTTTAAGTAGAAAACATCCTTTTCTTGCTTGTAATTGTGTCTGCTGTTTTGCTTACCTCTCTAGCTGCTGCTTTTCAATTCTGATTTCCTATGCCCATTCTTTGATTACTAGTGTTCCTCAGGATTCCATCTGAAGTCTGCCTTACTTTGACTTTACATACTATTTCTACAACCTCAGTCATTCTTATGGTTGTGGTTTTCTGTATGGCTGCTTTCCACATGGAGTGTCTTTCTCAGATTTCTCTTTTGGATTGAACCTTGGACATCTAGGGTGGATGGATGTCTAACTCTACCCACTTCCCCAAATCATCAGGTCTAAACTTGTCCCAGATAGAACTCAGCAACTCCATCTCTTTCTCCATGAAAACCTGATAATGCTGTTTTGCCCACTCAGAGATATGTATCACCATCTACTGGATGGATTAGGCTGAGAAACTAGATGTTGTTCTCCTTGTCCTCTCTCCTTCCTTCCTTCCTTTCTTCTCTCCTTTTTCCTCTTCCTCCTCCTCTTCCATCTTCTTCAGCTTCTTCTCTTCTTCCTTTATCAAGTGCACGTCTTATTATATTAACTTCTAATTATCTTTTAGTTAATCCCTAAACTCAAGTATTCTCTTTCATGTCATGAAGAAAATGTAACTAATTAGTGGGATTGTAGTGGAGATGAAGTCAGATTCTGTAGATAGCCATTCTCCCTTGTGCCTGGCATGCTGTGATGAGTACTCAAACGTCCCCCACATGGCTGCTGCTGCCCTCTACATCCAGTCTTGCTCCCGTCTCTCTCTATCCTCCACATTTCTGTCCAACATATATCATTAATACACAAATCTGAGCATGTTCCCATTTTCATATGATTTCCCAGCACAGTTAAAATGAATTCTACACTCCTTTAGGACCCTGTGGCATCTGCCCTCATTCCTATATATCTTCAACTTTATTTCTATTTTTTCTCCATGTCTCATTTTAGATGTTTTCTCTAGAAAGCCTTCAACAATCCCATTACCTGAGGATTAGTTAATTACACTGTCTTCTCCCCATTCACAGATCCTACCCTCACTTGTAGCTGACCATGGTGTAATTATGTATGTTTTTATATGGACCCTTTAATAGTCTATAAGATCTGTGAAGTGAGAGACTGTATTTATCTCTATCACTTAATGCATTCACCTAACTGCATAGTGTCTAATAGATAGTTGGAATTCAGGAAATATTTGTTGAATAACTGAATACTTATTTGCTTGATAAATAAATTCAATCTTTTAAACAATACTTTTATAACAACACAACTTTCTAAATTAATCAAATTAACTTGTTTAAGTAAAGGTAAACAAGCAATTCCTTTTTTTGATGCAGATAAATAAATTTTAAGAGTGGTATAAAAGAAATAGCTGAAATTTTACCCATATGTTATCTGAATAAAAGGAAATAATAAAGATAATAATGTTTTTTTTTGGTTTTATTTTTTTACTTTTGATTCTGAATTTTTCAGGATCCTATTCTCCTCATTTGGACTTGGGTTTTCTCCATTGTTATATGTCTAGGTCAACTTGGAAGCACTGGTGTTAGCATTAGCTTATTTGTAGCATCAGGGCTACATTCTTGGAGAGATTCATAGAATGAGCAGAAAACCTTGTGACTATAAATTTGGCTCTTTTGAGGTCCTGGTAAATGACTCTCAAGTTATTGACTATATTTTTCAGAATTATGTTTAGACATTAAGTGCTAGTTTTAAATCTCCTTTTATGAGCCCTCTTTGCTTAATCTATCAAATTAGTGAGTTTTTATACATGGAGTGTCTTTCATGTCTAGAGCCTTTTAGGATTTGAGGAATATATAATAAGGAAGAAATACTCTCTCTAGATGTTTATGATCTTACCAAAGAGATACTCATTTTTTGGAGGTTGGGATATGGAGGAAATGAACCCAGGGGTGCTTTACCACTGAACTGCATTTTCAGCTCTCATTTTTTTTCTTTTATTTTGAGACAGAGTCTCATTAAGTTGCTAAGGCTGGCCTCAAACTTATAATCCTCCTGTCTCAGCCTTTTGAGTTGCTGGGAATATAGTTGTATGTCACTGTGTCTGGTGAGATATCCATTTTTATGAACATATAATCATATAAGGAAGCACCAGTAAGTCTAAACAAATAAATACTATGGATAAAGGAGTCTGGAGAAGGAGGGTTGAACATAGCAATGTTAAGCACAGGAGGTAGGTTCCAAAAGGGGCCCCGTAGGACAGACTGAAGTTAGATAGTTTGAGAGGAGGGGCATCAGCATTCTAAGCCATGAGGGTCAATGTCACAATGGAGGTAGAAAATATAGCTTATTAGAACTGTTTGGTTAGAATAGAGAGTTCACATATGTTTGAAGAGGATGGTAAAGGAGGAGAGGAACATTACAGATAATTGAATTCCTTAAGTGTTAAGGACTTAAGATCTGCAGAAATGTTTGCTTTTCAAAGGTTGTTGTGGTTTTTGGTATTTGTGGTGTGTGTGTGTGTTTGTGTGTGTGTGAAGATGAGTAGAAGAGGAGCAACCTGATGGTGATGCTTTAGTGGACACAATCTTGTGGACTAGGATAAATGGGATGAGAGATATATTAGACAGAATTATATTAAAAGCTCCTAACTTCTCTGCTGTGTGGCATATAAGACTTTATCTGTGTCTTTTTTTTCTTTTGGCACTGGAACTTCCTGTGCATCATTCTTATGTTCTAGGTTCTCAAAACTTTTGGTCCAAGGACCTCCTTGTACTCTCAAATTATGGATAACATCAAAGAAAATTAGTATATGTGATTCATATCTATTATATTTACCATTATAGAAATTACTGTTGAGAAAACTTGGAAATATTCATTGAATTTATTAAAAATAACAATGATGAATTCATTCTATGTTAAAAGAAAAATAACTGTATTTAACATAACCATAAAAATAGGGAATGTCATTGTTTTATGTTTTGCAAATGTCTAATATCTAGCTTAATAGCAGAAGGTTGGATTCCCATATGAGCTTCTGTATTTGATGTGTCATGACATATGTAGCCTCAGAAACTCCATTGTTCACTCATAAAAGAGTGAGAGTGAAAAAGGGAAATGTAGACTTAGTATTATTATGACAATAATTTTGACCTGGCATATGTTCTGACAGGGTCTTGGAACCCTTGGGCCTTGGACCATGCTTTGAGAACCAAACCAATTAAAAGTCTGTTGTGTGACTGGGCCTGTGATGGACAAGTCCAGTCCTTGTATGCAAAAGTGAGATGGTTTTGAAGGATGAGTTCATTCTTCATAGCCTCTTCATGCTCTGAGTTAAAGAAGAAGCATGCCTTGTACCCTTTATCCCCAGAGGGACTGAGGGAAGTCCTTGTTTAGCAACAAAGCAAAAAGGCCTTTTGGTCTTGCCAGCAGATTAGAGAAAGCCTGCGGGGCCATCTTGCAGGTGATGAGAAGTAGGGTGACCCCTGCCACTGAGGGCAGGTCAGAGTCAAGAGGCAAGAATCCAGATCAATTTTTGTCTGACACCACACCAGGCATTTAGGGGTGAGGAGGCCTTGAGAAACTGAATGTAGCATGGGACAGGGTTGGAAGACTTGTCAGTTGCTATGATGGAGTCAGAAAACTTTGTAAACTGTTTTGAAAAAGTGTATTGTAGCTTTTACCATTTTTTTCCTCTTTTTTTTTAGTAAAATCTTAAAATTCTAGCTCCTCTTCTGTATGTGAACCTAGAAAAAATGGTTAAAAAACTCCCATCAATTTAATTTTATTTTTCTCAATGAAACAGGAATGTTAAGTGCGCTGTTTAAATCTTTGGTAGATACAGAGAAGCAGAAAGAAAAAATAAAAATCACCCATAATTTCATCACCCAGAAATAAGTACTGCTAACATTTTGGAGCAGATATTTGCAGATTATATTTAACCTTATTTCTAGCACTAGTGTTATTCTGTACATTAATTTCAAAAAAATCCTTTTCCCCTTACAATGTATTGTGGAACAAGACATCTTTCTCTTTGAATTAATATATTCAGGAATGGTGCTTTTCATCTGCTCTTTAGGAAGTTTTCAGAATGTGTGTGAGTATATGTGAGTAGGTTTATAAGTGTATGCATGTGTGTATGTATGTGAGTGTATTTATGTGAATGTGTGCATGGGTGTATGTGAGAGTGTGAGTGTGTGAATGTGAGTGTGTGCACTGGAGATGTGTGTGTGTGTGCGTGTTTGTCAGTATGTATGAATATATTTATGTGAGTATGTGTGTGTGATGTGTATGGATGGGTGTATGTGAGTGTGAGTGTATTTATGTGAGTGTGTATGCATGCGTATATGTGTATGTGAGTGTGACACATATGCATCACTTGGGACACTGAGGCAGGAGCATCACATATTCAAACCCAGCCAGAGCATCTTAGAGAGACCCTATCTCAAAATAAAAAGTGCTGAGGGTGCTGGGGTTATGGCGCAGTGGTAGTGTGCTCGCCTAGCACGCGGAAGGCACTGGGTTCGATCCTCAGCACCACATTAAAAAAAAATAAAAATAAAGCTATTGTGTCCACCTACAACTAAAAAATAAATACTTAAAAAAAAAAAAGTGCAGGGGATGTACCTCAGTGGTAGAGAGCTTGGCTAATATGCCAGAGGTCCTATGTTCAACTGTCAGTATGTCAAAAAAGAAAAAGAAAAAAAGAATAGAGCTTGAGGAGATGAGTTCATCCTCTTTTCCCCTTCCATTATGTGAGGATACAGCAGTAAGGTGCTTTGACTTTGGACTTGCCAGTTTCCAGAACTACAGGAAGTCAATTTCTGTTGTTAATAAATTACCCAGACTAAGGTATTTTGTCATAGCAGCACAAGGTGACAGAAGCATCTGGGAACACCTCCGCTTCCCCTCCTATGGGAAGGACATTTTCATTGGTTCTAGGATTCTTGGCTTCCTCACTTTTTCCTTTATCACTTTGAAAATATCAATGCTTTTTATATTCCAGGGTTTCTACCTGATGAATGCTTGCTCTTACTCAGTCCTATAGGTGTTAATATTGTGCTTTACAAGGTCTTAGGGAACAGAGTGTTGTGTTACAGTATCACAATGTGAGTGAAGTGCTATCATCCCTTTGATATCAATCATTTCGAGTTGGAAGAAAAAGGAATTGAATACCTTGGGTGTAGTTATAATGAGGTCTTTAAAAGCTGAAAGTTATTATAATTGGGCCTTGTGGCACACACCTGTAAACCCAGCAACTTGGGAGGCTGAGACAGGAGGATTCCAAATTCCAGACCAGCCTCAGCAGCTGAGCGAGGTCCTAAGCAACTTAGTGAGACCCTGTCTCAAAATAAAAAAACAATAAAAATGTCTGGAGGTGTAGCTCAATGGTTAAGCACCCCTGAGTTCAATCCCCAATACTAAAAATTGAAAAAAAAAGTTATTACTGATTTTCAGACTCGAAATGAAAAAACCATTGAAGTATCCTGCAACTTTTAATTTCTCAAAAAGTAAATATCAGTCTCTGTAACCTATTGAAGCAAAAAATCTTCTGGATTCCTTTCTTATTATGAAAGTTGAAAAGGTCCTGGGGGCCAAAAAGTGAGATGACCACTGGAGTTATGTTCAGGAATGCCTGGGCCTTACTCTGACTTCACAAGGAATCGTTGTAGTGAATTTCAAACACTGGTTATATAAGCCTGCAGCTGGGTTTTTGTCTTAAATACAGGAAGCTCTTGGTAGTGACCTAATGGACTCCCAGATAGTGTGTTTGGTGGTTGTGGTCTTTTGATATCAGTTTTTTGATTTGAGTTTTGTTTGTTTCTTTTTATTTTTTGTGTTGATTTGTTATTACTATTATTTTAGTTAGCATCCTTAGTTGCTCCTATTTAGGATGTGTAGTCAGGGTAGTCAAAGTAGCATAGTGCTGCAGGTGTTCAGCTTCTGCTGTGAGACCACCTTCACAGATCATTATCAGGTCCTGAAGGACATTGGGCAGGGGGGCTTTGCCCAGGTGAAACCAGCCTGCCATTTTCTCACCAGGACAGAGGCAGCAGTCCCGCCAAAGGTAAAGCAGAACTGCTCTATCCTGTCTGAACTGGATATGCTGATGCCTGCGGAACACTGAAATGCCATCCAGCTCTTTCACATCATTGAGATCATCAAAAATATTTATGTCATCATGAAGCATGCAGGTGGGGGACAGCTGCGACATAGTGTGCAGGAGGCTGATGGGATGCAGGAGGAGGATGCCCAGAGGCTGTTGAGGCAGTTTGCACACGCCGTTTGCTACTGCCATGAGGAGGGCATCCGGCACCAAGACCTGAATGTGGAGAACATCCTCATGGGTGTCAGAGGCAACAGCAAACTCATTAACTTTGCCCTGAGCACCAGGTTCATCACTGGGCAGAAGCTGAACAAGTTCTGGGGCACTCTCCTATACCTTGCCCCTGAAGTTATCCAGTGGCAAGAATATGAGGGTCCCTGGGTGGATGTCTGGAGCCTCAGTTATCATTCTGTATTTTATGAGTACAAGGAGATGCCCATTCAAGGGGACCACCACTAAGCAGCAAAAGGAGCAGATCATACAGGCAAGGTATGACCTTCCCCCTGCATGTTTCTGCCAAAGCAGGAAGCCTCATCAATCAAATATTGACTGTGGACACCAGAGAGAGACCAACAGTAGAGCAAATCATGGGGGCACCCATGGCTGAGCCAGGATAAGGAAGGTCTCTGCTCCCTGCACCATGAGGACCCCCACTCCCAGCATAGTTTCCCAGCATGACCTCGTGTCTCCCATACTCATTCCTAGGATCAGTAGATGAGACACATCAGAGAGCAGCAAGTGCTCCCAAGGTCCAGGTCAGAAGAAAGTCTCCTCCACAGGAGGGCATACAGCTCATACCCATCACAAAAGCAAGGGCTGGAAGGGGGCGACTATGAGGATCACTGCCTGCATTCCACAACTGTGTTGTTGTATGCCATGCTTCTGTGGTTCCAGTGAAAGGAGAGCAGAAATATACCAGATTCAGAAACAAAGTGACTCCAGTGAAAATGGAGAGCTGAGAGAGACAAATCCAATGGACAGCCAGTGGACCCTGAGCCCTGTGGATCCTGATGTCTTGGTGTGGGCATCAGTCAAGTGTGAACTCAAACAGCTGCAGGAGTGAGGTGTGCAAACTAGCCCAGGCTTCACACGGATTCCAAGGAGCACATCTGGATCCACCAGGAGTCTCTTGGCCTTACCTGGGAAAGATATCAGAGGTTCTTTTCCCCAGGACACTTCCCCCCTGCCTTGCTCTTCTCTGTCTGTCCTCCCATGTTTCTGGGATAGCAGAGATGATTCTTAATTTAAAAAAAAAGAAGAAGAAGGAGGAGGAGGAGGAGGAAGAAAAAAGAAAAAAATGGAAGAATTAATGTCAGAGGAACGAGTGAGGATCACTTGATTAGCTATCTCTTAAACCTAGGGATTATCTTTCTAGACTGTTCTTCATTCAAACTTTGGGAAAACTGGTCTTTTATCTTGATAAAATACTAATGCATATACTTTGAATAGTCATTTAAGAAAGGACAAAAATTCAAGAGAAGGTTGATAGTGATTCAGCTTATACACAGGTTGAGCAATACTGAGGAGGAATGAGACTCAAATTTCTTGTAACCGAGGTAAGACATTTCCAAGATTGCAGCAATACCAAAACTGGCAGTAATTTCCTCAGTCACTGCAGCTTTGAATGTTCCTGCCTTGAGTGTGGAACATTTTAAATCACCAACTCCATGACACTTGTTCAGCGACACATAAAGGGATAAATTAATGGGATTGTTCACTTGTTTCCAGGGTTTGAAATGTCCTCCCGACTATGGACTTCAAACTCCATTTTAAATTTACATATTAAATTGTTCTCTTGGTATATTGGCTAGTCACCTTAATGAAACATTCTTAAGTATGTGTTACTTTCTGATTTTTCTTTTTCTTTTTCATAATTTTATTTACATTACTACTGTGATTTTTTTTTTTGCATTTGGTTCTAAAGAATACTATGAAACTAAATGAGGAGCTCATTTATTTACTTATTCATTCATTCATTAAACATGGGTTTACTGAGCACTTCTGTGTGCAACCACATAGTATTAATCTTATTAGCATTAGTAAATATTAAGGTAATATGAGCTCAAGTTTCCAGAGGCTTCTGTCTCATTAAATAATCATCTTGGATCTTCACCTTTTCCTTTAAATACATTCTTGACAACCTGTGGTCAGTTGTACCAGTTTCATAGTCATGTAGTTATGTAATGGTAGCCTGGAAGAATGAATCAACAAGCTGGCTCATCTGCTGGAGCTTCAAAAATAGTTTACTGGGTTTAAAATAGTAATAGGAAAACAAAGCAAATTCGAGATGGCATGAACCCAGAGGTGCTAGGTATGGTGCCCCTGCCATAGGACCACTTCCCAGCATTTGCGGCAGCCATACGCCTGTGTTGGCTGCTGTGCCATGTTCTGGGCTCGGCTTTTGCCCCTGCCCAGTTTTCCTGTTTGCAAGTTATCATGACCATCCTTCATTTCCCTCTTAATTGACACCATGGTGAAAAAACCTGGTTGATGTTGGAATTGTAGCATTGTTGTTGAGGTATCTCTCTGGGTAGATTTAAATAGTAGAAAGGTAATTTAAGTTTATGACTCAAGTCACTAATAGGGGCAATGAAATACATTCCATGACAGGATCAAAATGATTTCCCCTTTGAGTTATTCTCAGTGTTTAAGCAAGACATAACAGCAGAGTATTGCCTTGGAAGTCAGAAGACATGAGAAAACCTGTTTGAATTTTGCCATTGACTTTTATAAAATTTGACAGTTTACCTTTTTTAAAAATTTTAAAATTTGTCTTAATTAGTTATACATGACAGTAGAATGCACTTTGGTACATTATATATAATGGAGTATAATTTCTCATTTTCCTGGTTGTACATAATGTAGAATCACATGGGTTGTATAGTTATATATGTACATAGGGTAATAATGTCGGATTCATTCTACTATCAGAAATGATTTCTTCATCCAGATTTTTCCTGAAATCTATTAGTAATTAATGTGGGGGTTGAAAGAGTTTGTATGTTAAGCATATATTATAGTTCCTGTTACTGTAGCCCTTACAGAACTCGTATGATAGTTGTTGTTTAGAAAATACACGTCAATTAATGGCACACTCTTTTGTATTACTGATTGTTATTTTATGTGAATCATGCCTCATCTCCCCAGCCCTCAGAAGTACTAAAATAACATTGCAGACTGTGTGCGTGTCTCTTCTCCTCCAGAAGTGTTCCCTGGCCTCTTCCCTTGTGTCTCACAATACCTCCTTCATATCTTCATATTATTATATTTAATCATTTTGCATCTGTTTTCTCTGATGAATGGTGAGCTTATTGAAGATGTTCCGGGAACCATGTCTTACTCTCAGTCCCTGCCCAACTCCCGGCCCAGAGAAGGTGTGATCAACCTGTTTTGTTAATGAGTAAATGAATGAGAACTACTGTGTATGTGGTGAATTCCATAAAGTAGTTACAGTGCTTGCTGACAAAGAAGTTAGACAGGGTTCTTTCAAGCTTGGATACTAACTCTCCTTCTGCTTCTGACTCCCTTTGGGGATTCGTAATAGAATTTGAAGTCCAGGTATTTGTGTGTCTCAGTTACTTTACCACCAAGGAAAATTCCCTGGACTTGATATTTCATTCTAACTTTGATAGTGAGTTTAAATGCATCTCAGGTTACTCTCTCTCCCTACCTTTAGCCACGCAGAGAGAATACAGCCAAACCTAGCAGTGTCCTTAATTAGGAATGTGAACTGCTTACTTCCCACGGAGTCCCAGTCCATGACAATAACCTGAAACCAGTTCTGGACTGAGTTGAATGGGATGATTTTCATTTCAGGTTTTGGTGCAAAGGCCTTGGCATAATGGTCATAAGATCAGATGGTCCTACTGTTTGTATTGTTTAGTGGGTGCCACTTGATAAGACAGCCAAGTAGAGAAAATGGCCTATGTGCTGAGAAAAGGAAGAAGAAATGGAGAAAAAGTGGAAACATACCTTTTTGTTTTCACCTAGGTTACAGATGTAGCATTCCTTCACTAGCTTTAGAAAATAACTTTTGAATAATTTATCAGTCAGAAATCTTTCATTTGAAGTGTGAAAGAAAAAGAAACCATTATAACTTACTTTTAACCTAAGACAAAAAGGGAATTTATTAACCCAGGTAACTGAGGAGTCGAGGGTGTATAGGCTTTAGGCACAGCCTAAATAATGTACCCATTATTTCCTTTACCCAAGGAAATAATGATGAGCTGTCAGCCTTTCACATGGTGGCAAAATGGCTGAAGGAGTCCTCAGACTCACAGCATTCCTATCTGTACTATCAGGCCTTCTATCAGAGAGTAGACAAATCTTGATCATTTGTTCCCTGGTCAGCCCCGCTTACATGACGTGAAAGAAGGCTCCCATGGCAATCAAGTGGCTTGTTCTGACTGGCCGACAAGTAAGGAATGCCAGGCAGGCCAAAGTCCTAGGCATTCACTACATTTTGCTATCCTGCATCATTATGTTATGGGATTTGCTCGTTCCATCTTGTTCTCTGGTTCTTTTTTTCCTGCTTTTGCACAAATTACAAATGTATTCCCGAGGCTTTTTTCTATATAAAAAAGATCTTTTCTTTTTTCTATGTATTCTCTCTCCTGATCATCTTTTCCTTGCCTGCTCAGATATCTTTTTACTAAAGAGAGCCTCATCTCTCTCATGCATCTGCCTTTGTCAGAGAAAGCTTACGGATCATCTCCATCTTGCAACTTCAAAAGTCTAAAACCAAATTGGCCACTCTCCTGCCTGATGTGTTTCTCTTCCTAGTCTCCTTAATCAGACTGGGAGCAACATCTTTTTTCTCCTTTTCCAGAGTCCTGTCCTCATAATTGTTTTTGACTTTTTTCCTCTATGTGTAACTTCTCCTTCATATGAACTCTCATAGTTCTTTATTGTTGTGTCTTTCTTAGATTTATCTCCTTCACTCTAGTTTTATAGATCTTGGCATATTTGATTTATTTCTGCCACAGTTATTTAAGCTTCTTGATGGAAAGTGCTATTGCTTATTTATTTGTACTCTTTTTTTTCATGATTGTCATCCTCCTTCTTCCTCACCCTCTCCTCCCACCAATATTATACCCAGATTTCAATGATTCACTAAATACTTGTAGAAAGAAGGAAATAATTAATGAAAGTGTAGTAAGATTTCATGGCTGTTATACTTGATACTGTTAAAGAAAACCAGAGCCTGACAGCATTTAAAGTAGTGAAATCAGATTTTAATCAGAAACTAATGCAATAGGTATGTATTAGGGTTCTCCAGAGAAACAGAACCAGTAGAATATATAGATATGTGTATATATATCTCTATTGAGAGAGATGGAAACAGGGAGAGAAATGGAGAGAAATGAGGAGAGAAAGCGAGAGAGAGAGAGAAAGAAAGAGGAGAGAGCACACATGTGAATGAGGGATTCATTGTGAGGAACTGGCTCAGTTGGAGGCTGAAGACCCGGTCTGCCCTCTGTTAACTGGAGATCCAGGAAAGCCGGTGGTGTAATTAATTCCAAAGACCAAAGAGCCAGGGGAGGCGATGGTATAAATTCCAGTCCAGGGCCCAGAGAAAATGAGATAAGATGTCCCAGCCCAATTAGTGAGGCAAGAAGAACCTATCTCTGCCTTTTTGTTCTATTCAGACCTTCAACTGACTGGTGCCACTCATACTGGGGAGAGCCATCTACTTGAGTCCACTGAGTCAAACACTATCTCATCTGGAAATGCCTGCACAGACCCACCCAGAAATAATGTTTAATCTGGGCACCCAGAGACGTGTCAAACCAATACAACATTAACCATCAAATGGGGAAAAAGAACTGGGCTCCTCTCCAAATATAAGGCGGACAAATGGGGACTGATTGCCAAGGAGCAGGATGGGGGTCAGGGAATGGGAAATTATTAAGAGTAAACATTAAGAATAGATGTTTAGGGCTGGGGTTGTGGCTCAGTGGCAGAGCGCTTGCCTAGCATGTGTGAGGCACTGGGTTCGATTCTCAGCACCACATATAAATAAATGAATAAAATAATGGCCTATCAATGTCTAAAAAAAAATTAAAAAAAAAAAAAAGAATAGATGTTTAACCAAAGTAAATTTAACCGAAAATAAATTTTGTTCAAATAGACTTAACAGGATTCTTGCTGAAGGCAGGTGAAGGTGATTAAATATTCAGGGTGGGAGATGAGGAACTGGACCAGTTGCTGAAGCAATCAGATATTGAGAGTGGGAGAATTTTCTCTAATCTGACTTAACAGGGTTTTGGGGAAAGTAAGGTGAAACAGTTCCCTGAAAGGTGGACATCAAGGCTGAAGCCTGGGTTCTGAGGAGCCTAACTAAAATTTAGTTAGGGGTGTGTTTGTAAGTACCTAAGCTATATCATTTCAAACCTTGCCTAACTCCTTGACATTTATTATAAGCAGATTTCAATGTATAAAATGTTGAGGGCGAAACTTGCCTAATGATTCGGCTGACCCTGTCTTTCCTTGCCCCAGGCCCCAACATTTGCCCAAAGACATGTCTGGGAAAGAAAGAGAATCTTTTGAGAAGTTAGAACTGGTGAAGGAGAAGGAGTAGGGGAGGCAGAAGCAGAAATGAATGGAACTATTTGCTGAAATGATTTAGAGTATAATTTGGGATTTTTGTATAATATTTGTTTTATCCTCCTCTGCAACTCCCTTTCTTCCATGTTTCATGTACATCAAGGCCCATTTGAGATCACTCAGATGTGGCAGAGACAAACTAAAAGGAGTTTAACTTCAAAACTTTGCAGAAGTCTTTGGGACAAACATCCACTGGCCAGAGGTTTGCCTCTGAGAACACAGATCTTAGAAGGCTGCCACAGATGTCAAGGTGGCATTCTAGAGAGCAGCATGTCACAAAAATAAATAGGTGGAAAGAAGGAAAGCTTTCAATACATAAATGTGAAGAACATCCTTCACCCTGTTATGTGTGATAGATATGTCTTTATGATAGATTGAACTCAGAGGCACTTGAAAGCTTTCAGTACATAAATGTGAAGAAGGGCGGAAGTTTTATTAAGGCACACACTATTCACTAGAATTGCCCCAGGTGTTTTCTGAAGAGCCCTTGGCAATCCTGCTGTTCCTGTAACAGTTGTTGATTGTTTTGGGGGCAGGGGTGCTGAGAGAGTGTCTGAACTTCCTTGTTAGTGTCAGTGGTCCAGCTGGTTCTACTGTACTCTCACCCTTCAAACACTGGGCTCCCAATCTGTCTGTCTTTGCTGTGGGAGACACTGCCCTTCCACAGGCAGTTGATTTCTTTTGTTTCAGGCTCATTTGTAAATCAAAGTATAATAAAAATCAGGATTGAAGCTGCAATAGGCTGATGTCTAAATTTATTTGCGTGCTACTTACTGGTAGATAGCTTGCTATGGATTCTATTTTGACACTCTTGGTTTTTGGTTCTCATTCTCTTATCACAATGCAAGGCCTTGAGTTTTGTTGTCTCTAAAGCTCTGTGTGCATCCTGGTGATTGGGCAGTTGCTGCTGTCACAGTGCTGTTATCCCTCACCATATGTCTCACTAAAATTTCTATGCAAATATTGCACAGATCATAAAGATTCTAAGGTATCATTTTTTGTGGGGGAGAGGTGTGCCAGGGATTGAACTCAGGGGCACTTGAAAACTGAGCCACATCTCTAGCACTGTTTTTTATTTTTATTTAGAGATAGGGTCTCACTGAATTGCTTAGCACCTCACTTTTGCTGAGGCTGGCTTTGAACTTGCGATCCTCCTGCCTCAGCCTCCTGAGCTGGGTTACAGGCATGCACCACCACGTCTGGCTCTAAGCTTCTTATAGTACTAATTATATGTTCATTTGACTGTACTGTTTATTTTTTTTCTAACTATATAGGAGAGTGTCTTTAGTGATGTGCAGTGGGCAATTCAGGCATCCTTTACCCTGTTATGTGTGATAGGTATGTCTGTAGTTTCTGTTAGTTTGTATTTTATTTCAGGCACGTTGAGAGTATCTTTGCAAGTGGACTTCTCAATGCAGTAATGAGTCACAGTTTGAGTCTGAAAAGAACTTAACAGGCATTAAGTTTTAAAAAGTCTTAGGATGTTAATTCTGAGAAGTCTTTGGAGATGATCCATAGCCGTTCTCCTTTCCCTCTTATTTTATGGTTGAAGGAACTTGAAGTCCAAGTAAATTACATCTTCCTTTGGGGACACAGTGCTGTTTTGTGTTTGTGCTACCATACCTGTTAATTTCTAGAGTCGTGCATTGGCCGACTGAGGCACACTGGCTCTGTAATTTTTGAGTCTAGCAATTATGCTCCTGGATGTCTTCATGGTGATGAATAAACTATACCTACTTTCTCTTCTGCAATGGCTATCCAGGTATTTTCTCCATCTATTAGCTTAGGATTTCCTATTATCAGTCCCATGAAAGACTATTAATAGAACAAAGACTATTAATAGATCAGTCAGTGTGCCATCTCCTCTTCTAGGGCCAATGGTCAGCTATCATTATCATAAACCCAAAGGAGAGAGTGGGTTGAATAAGGAGCAACTTTTGATGCATACTTTGACATTACAAAAAATGAATGGGAATTTTCTGTAAGATAATTGCAATGTTGGCTTTTGACAAGTGTATTTGGTGTTTTTTCATTTTTCCTTTATAAACATAATGATCTCTTTGTACCAAAATCTGACATTTTTACTTTCATCGTTTCTGTTGTGAGGGGAGTTACAGCACCTTATGTGAAACAACTCAGCTTGTGAGTTCTCGAAACCATTCCTAGTTAACCACTCTATTATGGCTCAGCTGCCATAATAGAGTACCATAGCCCAAGTGGCTTAACCAGCAGGCATTTATTTTCTCATAGTTCTAGAGACCAGAAGTCATAGACCAAGATACCAGAGGTGATGTTGTCTGGGGAGGGCTCTCTCTTTGGGTTGCAAATATACCCTTCTCCCTGTGACCTTATATGGCAGAGAAAGCCAACAAGCAAATTCTCTGGTGTCCTCTCCTATAAGAACATAGATCCCATGCGATCAGGCCCCTCATGAGCTCATCTAACCTTAATTACCTACCAGAGGCCCCAGCTCCAAATACCATCACATTGTTGGGGCTGGGGGGTGGTTTAGGGATGCAACAGTGTTTGGAGGCAATTCAGTCCCTAGAACATAGTTACAGTTTTAGTAAGTCTTCAGTACTGGCTGGCATATGCAAAAAACTTTTCCCAGTTGTATTTATTAAAAGATAAGCACTTCTACTTGAGTAAATGGATATTTTCACATGCAATAGTTCTTAGAGTTCATTTGGTTTGTTTTATATTCTTTGTTATAATGCAAGTATATGGAAGATAGCTTAGAGTTAAAATGTGCCTGAGAGTAAAATGGTGCCTTTAAGAAGTTATAGTTTTTTTCAGAGGTTTTTTTTCTTTTTTTCTCTTTTTGGAATACTGAGGATTGAACCTAGTCATTTTCTCTGAACCTAGGCATTTTCTATCACTGAGCCACATCTCTAGCCCTTTTTATTTTTTATTTTGAGACCATGTTTCACTAAGTTGCCCAGACAGTCCTCCTGCTTACAGAGATTTTTTTCTAGGGCAGATTCTATTCCTCATTAAGAATTAATACATTTCAAAACGACTATTTTCAAAACTTTATATAATATAGAAAAGCTATCATTGAGATAGCATATTGCATATGTAAGACACAATGGTTGCATAAAGCATATTGTAGGAAACAATGGTTTGTTTTAGAGACACATTTTCAAACAATTTTATGTTAGGATTATTATTGCTCTGTAGAGGAGGGATGAATTTCTTTACTATGAAACTGTGAGGAACCAAGTGTTTATCTATAAGAAATGCGACAGCTACTCTGATAGCTCTCATAAAAATCCATTCGAACTAATAAATAAATAAACAAACTGGGAGGGAAGACTGAGAACATGAAATTGTCTCAGAACCTTCTGTTTGAATGCTGATGATATGTCTTTATTTATTTATTTATTTATTTATTTATTTATTTATTTATGTTTTGCAGTGCTCGGGATAAAACCAAGGGCCTTGTGCATGCTGGGCAAGCACAACAATAAGCCACACTCCTAGTACAGTTTTTATTTACTTTTAAAAGTCTTTGTGCCTGTCCGACCAATCTGTAATCTTTTTGTCTGCTATCTGCAGGCTGTTGATTAAGAAGACTTTGTGCTTTTTTTCCCCTAGGTTTAAAGAGATATGGACTATTTCCTTATTTTAGGGTTCCATACATCTCTTTTTTTAAAATACTTTTTTTAGTTGTAGATGGACGCAATATCTTTATTTTATTTATTTATTTGTATGTGGTGCTGAGGATCAAACCCAGTGCCTCATGCAAGGCAAGCACTCTACCACTGAGCCCCAGCCCCAGCCCTGAGGGTTCCATACATTTCTGTAGTGGGCTTTGGCTGATCTATTCTGTTTCTGCATAGGACCTTTATTTGCATGCTTTTATAATATTAACATGTTGTGTTATTGTGTTTATTCTTTTTCAGTGTTTATCTGCTGCAGAGATCTTTTCCCTTCATGGATTTTCAAATGCTACGCAGATAACCAGCTCAAACTTCTCTGCCATTTGTCCAGCAGTAGTACAGCAGTTGAGCTTCCACCCCTGTACAGATCGGCCTAAACACAAAACAAACCCAAGCCTCTCAGAAGGTACATTGGAAGCATTTTCTCTCTCTTATTTGAAAAGTCTTTGAATCAGTATAAAATATGCTAATATGCTTCTTTTTCTGCTTTTTTCTTCTTTTAGTTAATCTACTTAGATTTTGAAAGTAGTTAGAATTAAAATTCATTTAAACTTCATAAGTAATGATCTTGTACTTGTGGACTCAAAATTATACTCGGTATCACTTAAAAACTTTGTAAAACTCAATTCTTGATTTTAAACAATTTAGAGTTTATGCTTTGCTGGATATATTGGATTGCATCTCAGTTATTTACCTTATAGTTAATCATTAGTTTCCATAACCTTTTGCTTATCATGCTATTTTATTTTTATTTTTGTATTACGTTATTCTAAAACTTGCCAGTTTATCTGCAATTGTCAGTGAAGGGATAAAGGAATTAGATTAAACTTGAAGGGATAGAGTCATTAATCTTTTAATAATCATAGATGAAAGAAAATGTCAGTAATACAAAGGTCTATAATGGTATTGCCATAAGCACTCTATTTTTAAGGAATAATCTGCTATGAGCAGATTTGAAAATGTAAGAAAAGTAAATGGTTTCATGTACAGTTCACATGCTTAAGCATGTGGAAGAGTACTTTCACCAATGAAATTAACCAGTTGTTCAATGGTTCTATTTCTCAGTTATGTGCAATTTCTCAATATCCCCAAATTGTTTACTTGCCCCACCTGGGTATTTTAATTTTCATTAGCTTATTCATGCAATAAATGTTTATTGGATGCTACTGTTTTTTGCATTAAGGATTCATATATGAATATGAAGAATAATTCCCTGCCTTCCTAGGGTTTATAGTATAGTAGAGAAGAGAGATAGTACACATTTAAACAAATAAGCAAACGTAGTTTCAAAGCATTGCATCCTCAGAAGAAAATAAAATAGGTAAGGCAGAGAAGGTGGTGTGAGTGGATGAGATTTTAGATGGTCAAGGGGTGAGGTTCCATCTGAGTAGAGGCCTGCCCGAAGAGGAGTGAACTATAGCAGATCTTCTGTGGGTAGAGCTTTCTTGGTCGAGGGAGCAGACAGTGTAGCTTGGGAGTGAGCTTGGCTGGCTGAGGAAGGAGCAGCAAGAAGGCCTGTGTGTCTGCATAGTCAGGGGATAGAGATAGAAGGAAGCGATGTCCTGGAGGCAGAGGACATCAGATGGGGGAGGCCTGTGAGGGTGTGGTCCAGCTGATTGGAGCTCATTGTGAATAGAGTGTAAAGCCAATATGGGGTTCTAAACTGGGAGTGCCACAATTTTATTTGAATCCATAATTCTACCTGCACTTTGAAGAATGCGTTGTTATGGGGCCAGAGCAAAAGCAAAGACATTGGTCAGGAGGCTATTGCCAGGGGTGGATGCTCAAGATATGGAAACTTGGACTAAGATAGGGAAAGTAAAACTGGGGAGAAGTGGTCAGATGAAGGATTTTGGAGACTCTGATAAAATGGTTTGCTTCTGGGCCAGATGTGGGAAAGAGAAAGATGAGACAGGGCTTGAGCCAGAGAAGCTGAATACATGATTGTATCCATTTCTGGGGATGAAGACTATGGAGGAGCCATTCACTGTGGACAGAAGGGAGTGGTAAGGACTAAGAATATTTGGCATAGTCACCCTTAGGCATTGACATAGACCCACAAGTGGAGATGTCCAGTAGATAATGGCATGCACACAGCTGAGTTCAAAGGAAAGATCGAGATAGGAGATTCATTATCATGGAGGTGGCATTTAAAGATGCTGGTCTGAGCAAAGCTCACTGAACATGAGTATACACAGAGACTATAAGGAGAGTAAAGATAGAGAAGATAAGGGGAAACTCAACAAAGATCTGTCATTTAACATACTTTTGGATTGCTTTGTATATATGTGTCCATCCTTTATATGTGAACAACAATAATAATGACAAACAGAATAACAACAGCCAACAGGGAAGTCAGAAGCAGGGATTCTAGGGTCAACAGTGCAAAGTCATAAAGGGAAAAGTCAACAATTCTTAATTACAAGATCAGGAAGGAACCTAATACTTGAACAGAGGACTCAATAACAAGAGTAGAGTACTTGGCACTACTAATCTATTTAATTCGGCAATATATTTCCTTTTTGATGTGATAATCAGTTGTTTTATTTCAGTGCAGTTGTATGATCTTGAGCAACTTATTTGATGTCTCTATTCCTCGTCACCTCTTTTGTAAAATGGATGTAATAGAACCTCTCTTATAGAATTGTTGGGAGCATCACGAGTTAATGTATAGAAGTGCCGAGAGCAGTGCTGGGCACAGTAATACAACTATGTCTTTGTTCTTACATAAGCCTTCTCAGGTTCACTGTATTCCCTCGTCCTCTTGTACTGCTGTTTTCCCACAGGGAAAAGTTTTTCAAAATAATTGAATGTACCATCAACTCACAGGCCAGCTAGGACATGATCAGATGAGATTATGTGTATGAAGTTGCTTTGGAAGATTCCAAATCTTAATATACCTGTTCATTTAATAGAGAGTCAAGTCTGAGTTCATCCAAGGGAATAAAAAAATCAAAATGAAAGCAATAATAGGGTCATGATACAAGAATTTTTTCAGTGTGTCTATTTTGATATTTCAGTGAGAAGATAAAATAGCCTCATTTCTCAGAGATCTCACATTGTGTGATTTTTGAAGTTGCATATATATATGTATATATATAAAATTATATTGAGTGTAAAAGACTAATAATAAATTAAAATCTCTAGGAGAGAAATGAACCACATTTTAGCAGTAGCTTAATGGCCCCAAATTGCCTCATTTTGTGATGAATTCACAGAATACTGTTTAATTCAGATTAATATAATAAAATTTAATAAAATGTTACTTCAAGATCATTCTGTTCAAACCAATGACTTAGGCCCACACTCCTGGGTTAATGTCTCCCCGTAGGCATAATAACCAGAGGTAGGAGATAGCCCAGGGCACCTAACTCCAAGTTTGTTGTTTTTTTACTGTATAATAATGAACTAATGAACTAAAATTTACATGATGGTATATTTACTACATTTTTGGGAAAGAATAATAAACAACATTTCTTGAAGTCTTGCTTAGTGAAGTCAAGGACCAGCCTATGGTGCCATAAAGGGAAGAGCTGGGTTTTAAGTACACATCCTCTGGCTCCAGAGTTTGTACTGTTAAACACCATCTGTGCTGCTTGTTCTTTGAGTGGGGCCAGGTAGAAACTGAAGTCTGGACTGTTTATAAATCTGTAAGGTTGGGGGACTGGGAGTGTAGTTTTGTGTTAGAGTGCTTATAATTTGCAAAATGGGAATAATAATGCTAGCTCTCTCATACAGCAGTTGTAATAACTAGATAAGTTAAAAATAAGTGATGTATTTAGACACACAGCAGGCATTTAGTAAATGTTAGCTATTGTTACTGATATTTCTAGGAAGTCTATTAAAATGGTTCAGAGTTCACATAAAGTACTCTCTCTGAACAGATCCTTAGAGTAAGTCCTAGATGTAAATGGAGAACTCCAAGGAAAATGTTCATATCAATTCATTCTTTGGTGTCCCAGTTGAGTGGAAAAATAGACTTTTTCCCCAAACTATGGCTTACCAATACAAGAAGGGGAATCTCTGTGCAGTGTCCCTGGTGTGTGATGACTTATATTCCCAGTTTCCCAAATAGTTCTGATAAATGTCCACAAAGGCAGGGAAGATTAGAAAGATGGGATAAAGAGATGAATTGATTTTTTTTTTTTTTTGACCAACTGACTTCAAACAAATAGCAGTGAGAATCTTGTTGAGCAAGAGACTGTTGTCCCTGGGAAGAAGAAAACAGAAAACAGGCTTTCTGGGAGGAGACCATGTGTTGGAGAGGATAAATAACACTGGAGAGGTTGCAGAGGCGTCAGTATAGGAAGGACAGTTTGGAATAGGGACATGAGTTATCATTTTTATGTTTTGGTATAATAGTCTGAAGGCCTTGTCAATCAGAGGGAGGGAGTCCAGACAGAAAGCTTTCATATTGCATTAGGTGAAGGAGTGGGAGATGACGGGACCTGTACTCCCCCAGGCATGAGGAATGAGAAGCTAAAAGTTAGAGATATCTAAAGCAGAATTGATAGGGTTTGGTCACCAATTATCTATGGAACTGACTAGTGGAAAGAGACAAATTGAAATTGATCCTGGTGTTTCTTCTATTTATGGTGGTACTAAGTGAATATTGGAACAAGATTTCTTAGGGGAAGCTGATGAGTTTAATATGCGTATGTGACTTTTCCTCTCCTCGGTAGTAAAAAAATTTCTTTGCCTTTTTATTTTAGTTTTCAATATGTAAACATCTTGTCTACCTAATAAGATTAGAAGTATTTATTGATGGAATAAATGTGTGAAGACTGGTGATAGGATTGAAGGCTGTTTGTGTTAAGGGAAATGACTGGTGGCTACACTGTGGAGGAGAGTCTGAAGGGAGTACACGGTATTGTTTTAGGCGATAAGTTGGTAAATGGGAATGAGGTGGGTTGTCGCATGACTTTGTAGGGCACGGCCAGGGTCTGGAGCTGATAGGAGAGAGCCTGGAGAAGACAGAGTCATCATGTCAGTGTGTGATGGTTCTTGTAGTGACATACTGCCATTTATTCTCTGTCCTTTTCATTTGGTACTTGGCCCTGCATGCATGTGCATAGGCACACACATTTCCCAGCTCCCCAGACAGAAAATTGAGAGCTTCTTTTTGGGAGGAACCATAGTTTGGTCCAGATTCTAGGCTCAATGAATATTTGCTAAGTGTTTTTATTCATGGATAGAATTGCCTGGACTAGAATAATGGTGAGTAATCTTGTATTCATGAGGCATAATTCAGGATACTGTTTTACAGTTTTGTTGAATCCTTTGGGCTTTTTAAGAGTTGGATGACCTCTACAGGAATAATGAAGCATAGTGCTAAAGATACGTGTTCAGGAGCCAGACTGTCTGGGTTGGAAATCCAGCTTTCTGTGTGTGTGACTTGGACAGCTTACTTGAACCCCCTGTGCTTTGGTTTCTCAACCACAAGAAGGAGGTAGTAGTGATATTCATATCACAGGGTTCTGTGAGAAGCACATGAATTCATACCTGTTGATGGCTTAGCACAGTGCTGGCACATGGCAAATACCCACTGAGCCTGAGGTGCCATCAGTGGATACTTCTGAGAGAGTGCCCATGAGAAAATTGGCCCAGCATTTAAAAGTATTTTCTGGGTATTTTGAAGAAGTGCTAGTAGAGGCAGCTTTCTCATCTTTCAAACTATACTCTGTGCACAGTGTGTGGGGCCATTGGCAAAGCCACACGTTGCACGGTTCCAGTGGCATGTTGTGTCTTAGTCTGCACTGCATATGTTTTACTTGCATTTCCATTTTCTCCTTAAACTGATTTTTCTAGGATCAAGAGGGAAAACTGAGGCCCAGTGGTCATAGGTCACATATACCATTAGCTATAGAACTTTGGATAGTATTTGTTCATTTCACTTTAAGCAACACTTACTGAGTACTTATTGACCAATGGGCCTTGGGTGTCCAGAGATGAAAGATGCACCACTTCCATCTGTCACCAGCACCTCCGTCTTGATCTGGGCCTGGCAAGGTGAACTGTGCAATACAGGCACTCCCCCACCCCTCCACCACAAGAAGTGCTCACTTCCTGTGTGCTCATGTACCAGGTCTTGGGATGCCTCAGGCAGCTGGGAGCCTGAGGTGCTGCTGTCTTCTCCCAGGAGGTGCTTTCAGGAGACTTCAGACAAATGCTTATGACAACCTCAGCCCTGGAAGTGATGTTCACCTGGAGGCTAACTAACCTTACCTCCACCGCCATCCTCTGCATGTCATCCTGTACATTTTCCCTGAAACTCACACCTCCTCTGTCTTCCTTCAAAAGCTGAGCTTCAAAGTAGGTCTTGAGCCATAGATGAAACTCAGTGGCTGGGAGCCTGTGGGACCTCAGACTCTTGGTCACTGTTCCAGATATTTTCCAAATTCCCTGCAAGTTATAATCTTTGATCCCATAATGATGATTTAGGACAGATTAAAGCACAGACGCTATTTCTATTAATGTTTATTATGCTGTATATATGCTCTCAGTTTTCAATATTCATTGTGAAAATGTTGTTTTAAAGAAGCTTTTCCATTTTAAGCTTTCAAAGAAGAAATTTTTTTTTCAAGTGATGTACAGTAAAGTTTCATTTGGCTCCTTGGCTCTGATGATTACTTCCTTTCCCTTTTGTCCCACAGTTTGGGGATATGGATTCCTGTCGGTGACAATTATTAATCTGGCATCTCTCCTTGGATTAATTTTGACTCCACTGATAAAGAAGTCTTATTTCCCCAAAATTTTGACCTATTTTGTGGGACTGGCTATTGGGACCCTTTTTTCAAATGCAATTTTCCAACTTATTCCAGAGGTAAGGATGTTGACTGTTTCTGTGAATAATTGTTTCTCTTAAATGCCTTAGCATTTTATACAGTTTTAACCTTCATAATTCTCACAGCATTTTATGGTCTAGTTTATAGAGTTTTGGATAAGAGAAAGCTGAATCACAGCAAATGTAAAAGCTTGTCTCAAGCTGCAATGGATGTCAGTGTCAGAGACAAAATTAATATTCCAAGAGGCCAGCCACCAGGACGTGCTCAGACAGCTCTGGGACACCTCTGAGGGCGCTTAACACTTTATTCTGCTTGCATTTGGTGAATTTAATTTTTCTAGGCACTGTTTCATTATTTATTTATTTACTTCCTTACAAGCATGCAATGTCAAGTTTACTGAAGATATATCACAAAATTCCCTCCTATATTTACTACCAGAGGATCAGTGAGAGCATCTTTAACAACCCTTTTCCTTCTTTTTTGATTGAGAAACAAAATCAACTATGGGCCAATGAATAAATAGCAACTTATTTTTTCTTTGATACAATGTGCTTTTGACCTGATATTGACTATAGTACACTATTCAATTAATCAACAAGTGATATGTATGCTTTATTTCAGATGTATATAGTGGCCACATAAGAAAAAGTAATAGGAGAAGAAAATTAATGAGAAGAAAAGAGAGGGAATGTTGAAGAGGAGGGAAAAAAGGAAGAGACATTTGTAGGAGGAAGTCACAAAGGAGAACTAGAGAAATCTGTGTGTGCAGACTGTATTTTTGTACTTATAAATCATACAGAGAGAGAGAAAGACAACCCCAAACAGAGACAAAATAATATTTCAGGAAGTTCTCTGTCATCTCAAAAGTTTTAGAAAATAACTAAAGCTTTGTTTAGTTTTCACATTCCTCTGTGGAAATGGGGGCCACATAGATTTTATTATTGTTGTTTGATATAAAGAACACAGTAGAAGATTTACTTCAAATCTTCAATTATATAGAAGAAAATTAAAATCCAAGACAATTAAATGACTTGATATAACCATACAATTGGCTAGTAACACAGCTAAGTTGACAGTGCAGGTTTTATGACTAAAAATAAATTTTATACATTTAATACAATACAGTATTATATTTATCATCTCACTTGCTTTTAAGTCCAATAAAATTAAACAGACTGGGTCAGAGATGTAGCTCAGTTGTGGAGAACTTGTCTTGTACATGTGAGGCTCTGGGTTCAACTCATAGCACCTAACACAAAGATACACAGGCATGTGTGCATGCGTGCGCACACACACAAATCAAACAAACTAATATTATATTAGAGATTTTACATCTGTGATTTTAAGGTTTTATATTTTATTGAAAATAAAATGGGTGCAATGGCATACGCCTGTAATCCCAGTGGCTTAGGAGGTTGAGGCAGGAGGATCTCAAGTTCAAAGCCAACTTCAGCAACTTAGCAAAGCCCTAAGGACTTACAAGACCCTGTCTCAAAATAAAAAATTTACAAAAAAGGGCTGGCTCAGTGGTTAAGTGGCCCTGGGTTCAATCTCTGGTACCAAAAAAAAAAATCTGTTTGTAATAATACCTCAAATTTACATGTTTGTTTGTTTGTAAAAGTTCTTTTCCTTTTGCCATCATATTTTTGTCACCTCTGTGTTATTTTTGCACTATGTAAAGAGGCACAGAGAAGTTACTTAAAATGAAGATAAGGCTATGGGGTCTCCACAGAGGCAAACATCTGATAAGGACCCTGATATCCTCTATTCTGTGCCAGAGGGAGATCTGCAGTGGGTGAAATGGTGTGAAATTGTGACTTTTCACATATTACTCTCTGCTCCTATATTATTGCTCCTATTTTATTCAAGTTAATGTTTCCCTGTGTTAGGGACACTTTGACTCTTTGTGACTTCAAACTGCAACTCTTGTCTTTCTGTCCTCAACAATGGATTATTTCATTTTTGTCTCTTTCTCTTTTATTCTTGGTCCCAGTCATTGATTTTTAAGAACTTACCTGTATTCTCTAGGTCCCTACAGCTCTCTCTGGGAAAACAAAACCCAAATGGCCCGTCATAATTGCTTTAAAAATCTTTCTGAGAGAGAGAGGGAGGGAGAGAGGGAGAGAAAGAGAGAGAGAGAGAGAGAGAGAGAGAGAGAGAGAGAGAGAGAAATCTTTTCTCTGGATATCATGGGAAAATGTACTACTTTTAGAGAAAGTGAGTAGTCAATATCTCATTTCTCTTCATTACCTAGATCTGTTATTATCTCATAAAGATGGGAGTTGATGTTGCTTCTTCACTGCTAACATTTTACTTTTTCAAAACCCTGTTGTCCTAGGTGTTTTAGGGAAGAAACTGTGAGATCATCTGGTAGCTTTATTTAATGGGATGGCTTCTGGTTGTAAGATTTTTCTGCCATCCCATATGGTTTTGGCTACTCAAATTTCAGAATATTTGTTTTGTGATTTTGGCAGGTGAATTCCTGATATTACTTGGGTGTGAAGATGGACTTAGAACTTTGATGAAAATTGTATACTGACAAATTATGGTATTATTTTCCAGAAATCAAGTTAAATTACTTAGTTTTACCTGACTTGCCTTTTTTTTTTTCCCTCAGGCATTTGGATTTAATCCTAAAGTTGACAACTATATTGAGAAAGCAGTTGCTGTGTTTGGTGGATTTTACATATTTTTCTTTTTTGAAAGAATGCTGAAGATGTTATTAAAGACGTACGGTCAGGTAGATGGACTTTAAAGCATGTGTGATATGTTACCCTCTAAAACTCCTTAATGTAGGCAGGAATTTTGTTCTTAGAATTATGTCATTGGACTCATGTACATGAGGAGAATGAAAAGGTCAATATGTTGACAAGTATAAGAAAATACATGATTCATATTGTAGAATTTGGAACAAGTACCAACAATTTAATGTCAAGTAACAGATGTGTATAATTTGTATTCTATTTATATTCATCAAAACAGGGAAGTATATGTACCCGAACATGAAAAACAGAAGCAACATAATCTAATAAATGAGAATACATTTAAATAGAGATTTTATAAATCTAAAAGTGTGTATTACATATAGACCAGAAATAAAAAATGTCTTTAAATGAAAAGAACTAAAGTATTTTCTTATCTGTGTGAGCCATCTTTTTTCCTTCTTATAACCTACTCGCACTCTTTTTCTCATGTAGAATGATCATACTCACTTTGGAAATGATGACTTTGGTCCTCAAGAAAAAGTGCATCAACCTAAAACATTACCTACAATCAATGGTGTGACATGCTATGCAAATCCTGCTGTCACAGAGCCTAATGGACATATCCATTTTGATAATGTCAGTGTAATATCTCTCCAGGTATGTTGTGTTGATTTCATTTTTCTTTTATTGTACTGCATGATTTTTACTATGCAAAGACTGATGTGAATACAGTTGAGCCAGTATTTTGTACATATTTGTGTATCAGACTTCTTCCTATAAATATGAGGTAAGAAGAATGTAAGTCTGCATCTTTTCCCTACTTTTTTTCTACATATTTGCTCTAAACAAGGGATTTAAAAAAGAAATTGTGAATTACTTGGTGGACTGGGGTTTCACTGTTCTCTTAGATTGTTTAACTATACAAGAATCTCTCAATGAAGCTTATACAACATATGTTCCAAACTTAATGCAGAGTGCTTTACTTATTTCTGTTCCTTCAGGAAACAAAATCAAAGAATCTTTTGCGTGATTTTTGAAACTGAAAAAAAAAGTAAGCTGTAAAATTGTATTCATTAATTAACTGACTTAGAATTTGTATTTGCATCTTCTAAAGAATATCAATGTATACTATTTCTTGAACAATTATAATATTCCAGGTAATTAATTTTTAATTGATATTAAAAATTGCTAGACAATTAGTTATTTTATCTCATTCACTTTTTTTTGACAATACTCAAAGATAAGGATTATTTCTATGTATTAGAGGTATTTTGGTTTCAAGTTATGAAAGTCAAACTTAAACTGCATATACACAAAGGAGAATTTGTTGGAAGATCCTGGGATGTCTAGTGAGCAAACCAAGCTACAGGAAGAGCAAGAACCCAGGAGCTTTTCGAACTGATACACTTCCTCGCCTCCTGTCTACATCTTATCATCATTCTTTTCCTTTTCTGTGGACCACCTCGTTCTCTAAGTGGGAAATATGGCCACTAACAACTGCTAGTTATGTCTTATAATTTCAACTACTAGAAGGAAATTGATCTCCCTTTTTCCTAAATCTAAAATTCCTTGCAAGAGTCTCCCTGGTCCATCTTGAATTAGATGGTCACTCTAAACTAATCTAAGTGCTTTGATAGTTGCGTCCCTCGTTTGGCTTTAAAGGAATATGGAAGAGTAGGAGAGGGTTTTGGGAGGCTGTAGCTGAATGGTAGAGCACTTGCCTGGCATGCATGAGGCCCTGGGTTCGGTCCCCAGCACCATAAAAAGGGATTGTGTGTGTGTGTGTGTGTGTGTGTGTGTGTGCGTGTGAACATGCACACAGATGATGATATCATTGGTGTCTACAACAATTCTTATTTAAGTGAAGCTTAAGGTGTTCAATAACCTCTCCAGGTTTACTCAGCTAGTAAATGGCAAACTATAAGCTATAAAGATAAACACAATATAAAAATGTACCTTAAAAAATAAAATAAAAAGAAAAGCCAATTAAGAGGGGGAAATAGTAGAAAAGAGATTTCTGAAGAGGTTATTGTGACAAATGACCTGAGTTTCCTTCTAGAAAGAAAACATGGTTTGTCGTATACTTCTCCCTACCTGATGAAGGAAAATCTTAAGTGTGTTTGAAGAGGCAGTTTTATGTTACTACTAACCAAAGAGGAAATTATTTTATGCAATGTAATGAATGATGCTTTAAGCCAAGATTTTGCAAATAATATGAAAATATACAAATAATTTGTTTCTTTCTTTCTTTTTCTGTTCTTTTCTTTTTTCTTTTTCTTTTTGGTACCAGGGATTGAACTCACAGTTGCTTAACCACTGAACTACACCCCTAGCCCTTGTATTTTTTAAAATTTTGAGACAGGGTCTCACTAATTTGCTTAGGGCCTCACTAATTTGCTGTTGATCTTGAACTTGCAGTCCTCTTGCCTCAGCCTCCCGTCTCTGGGACTTCTAAATTTCTTATAATTGCAACAAAAAAGCTCAAGAACTATGTCTAGAACATTAAATGAATTACCTCATTTGACCCTTATAGCCTAGGGTACAAGTCCTGTTATCATTAGAAGACTGTGGCTTAGAGAAACCACATAACAAACCCAAGAACATTCAGCTTCTTAGTGCACAAGGTTGGGTGAGTACAGAGGCTGTCTGATGCTGAAACCTATGGATTTCCTTCCTCATGTAATCTACTAGAAACAAGATGACCACATTAACTCTTAACTTAATAAATATTTATTTTTGGAGGGGGGGAAGATAAATTGGCTCAAGGATATTGCTTTCTGAAGATACAATTTAAAGCAGGGCATAGCAGAGAGAACTTAGAGAATGATAATTAAAACTTCCTCATGCCTGGCATGGTGACACAAGCCTAAAATCCTAGTGGCTGGGGAGGCTGAGGCAGGGGGATTGCAAGGAAGGCCAGCCTCAGCAACTTAGTAAGGACCTAAGCAATTTAGTGATACCCTGTCTCAAAATAAAAAATAAAAAAATGGGCTAGGGATGTGGCTCGGTGGTTAAGTGACCCTAGGTTAAATCCCTAGTATCAAAACCAAACAAAAACAATAAAACCTAAAACAGAAAAACCACAATTCCTTCCTTGCACTTATGTGTCTTAATTCCAGTTGCATTATACAAGCTTTTAGCAAATACTGGATCATAGCGAAATCATGGTTGAATTCTGATGGTGATTCAAGAAGTGTCAATGTTGCTAACTTAAACAATGATTAATAATCCTTTGGATACTAGATGGCAGAGATGATACTCTGCCATGAAATTTGGATCCCAACTTGAATTCTTGCTTTGAAGGAAGGAGAAGGAGCTTGAACCTGGTCCAAACTTGAACAAGTTCCCCACTGGAATACCCAAGTCCTGTTACACAAAGCATGGAAGATAAAGGGTTTTGAATTTAAAATATTTGGAAGACTGAGGACCTCCTAACCATAGCAGAACCTCAGTGTGACCTCTCTGGAAAACCGTTTCTTCTCATGAACTTAGCAGGGTGAGGCCAAATGTGCCTCAAGTATCAGAGTGAGCTGAAAGGAATATTTCTATTTGCACAGGAGGATGTCTCCCAAAGGCTTTAGCTTCATAAGAGGTTAATATGTATATTTTTTTTAACAAATAAAGGGAACTTCTCAAAAGTTCAAATGTAGTTAAAGTTGTCAGGCTCCTGGCTTAGGACTTGCTATGCCTGATGGCATGTTTGTGGTAAATCTAAGCACTTTGACAAAGACGGGGTCTTAGACATTATCCTGTTTTAGGCAGCATAGAAATACAACCAAAAGGCTACTTTTACTCTACTTCTGGCAGTAGTGCTGTGAAAGAGATTTTTATTCATTTATTCAATAAGCATTTTTAAGTCCCTTCTCTTATCCCAAACACTGATGACTGAGAAGCAAACCAATTCCCATAAACTTCACAGTTTATGCAGTGGAAACAGACCATATAGCAAAGAGTAAGTTAAGAAAATATCAGATAACAATAACCATTTGATGGAAATCAAATATGGTGCTGTGAGAGTGGCATGCGGGGGCTTCTTTTTATAGACTGGTTAAGAAATGTCCCTAAAGAGGTCAACAGAGAATTAGATCCTGAGGAAGAACTAGTCACACAAATATCTGAGAATAGAATGTTCTGAAAACTTTGGGAGAAATTAAACAGTCACATACAAGGGGACTGGAAGCTGAATGGTGTTGAATTTCTCAATATCAACACTAGAAATGAGCGGCCCAATTCCTTCAATATATTGAGTGAAAATAACTGGAATTATAAGTCTATGTGAACTAACAATCTACTGACAGAATAATATTAAATTAGAATTCTGGAAATATACTTCCAGGAATAAGAGGTCAACTGAACAAAGCAGAGACCGTGCATGCTTGCATGGCCGCTGTGTACCTGGTCCTAAGATGAGCCACAGAAATAGTACTGAGACAAATTTTTTTTTTTTTAATATTGGGGAATGAAACCAGATGTTTAACCACTGAGCTACATCCCAAGCCCTTTTTATTTTTTATTTTGAGACAGGGTCTCACCAAGTTGCTTAGGGCCTTGCTAAGTTGCTGAGGATGGCCTTGAACTTGCTATGCTCCTGCCTCAGCTTCCCTGGTTGCTGGGATTATAGGTGTGTGCCACTGTGCCTGGACTGATACCAGTTCTTAAGGAAATGGTTTTCTGGACATTTCATTGGAGGAAGAGTCTCAAAGGAAGCAAGAATTAACAGATTAAGCAATATACTACAATTTTGTTTTCTTTTGACTGTATAAAACAGGAAAAGGAATGGAATCCAAAAAAACAATGTATATTAAAGTTCTAGATATTGCTTCAAGAGACAGTAGGTGTTACAATGTGTTAGTGATTTTCATAATAAAATAGTTTCCTATGTTTTTGTATGATAAATATAATTTAACCTAGGTGACCCTGTTAAAGTGATTGAATATAATATGTAAAATTCACGGTTCATTGGAATCTAAGTATAGCTTTAAGAGTTTTGTTGACCATTTTAGTTGCTACTGTTTCAACAGAGTGAAGTTTTCTCCAAATTTAGTAAAGAAACAAATAATGTAAGAAAAGTAGTCTAATTTGGCATTACTATCAATAGTACATGACATATGTAGCAAATCTAGATTTTAACAGCAGGATTCTTGATTTTTCAGAAATGTAAGAAGAACAAAAGAAATGTTATAGAATAAATAAAACATATGACTTAGGGATGTCTTTATTATTTAGCCAAACAGTTCGGCCCATCACAGAAAAGTCCTTATGCAAGAATATTACATTTGGTAGTCTTTAGTATTTTGTCTTTGCTTAGTCATATAAAAATGATAGCTTTACACAATTTAAAAAAATTTGTCTTCATGGAAGCATATTTATCACAATAGAAGACATTTAAGATTTTCTCAGCTTGATTATAACTTTAAAGCATTTAGACAAATGACGTGAGATTCCTTAGTACCCCTGCTCCAGACTCAGTAATGTGAGGTGTGGCGATCCGTGTGGTGTGTGTGCATGTGCGGTGCCAGAGCACCCAGCGGGCATGCATGTTTGGGGGGAAAGGTGAGGGAAACAAGAGGAGTACAGGATTTATTCAGTTATTGTCACAAGATCATGTGTCACATCTCACTGTTACATTGCTTTGTTCTTTGTTCTGAATTTCCTACGTAGCTACGTGGAATAGTCATTTCAGTGGTACATATGCAGTTAGGTGGGGCTTTCCCCCTTCACTCCACAGCTTTGAAGGACTGTATTTACCAGGTGCTAATTGCCCAGGAATGCTATATTCTTTGGAGGGGTGTGTTAGCTTTTCATGGCCACTAGAGGGACAGTGTAGCTCATTCCTCCAGAAGTCTGTAATCAGTCTTATGAAATCTTTTGTGCTTTCATTTAAAAATAGATGATAATAAGTATGTGATATGATCCACCTATTTTTCTAATAGAAGAAAAATTAATCCAGCTATTTTTAAAGAAGTTGACTATTGTGCATTTTATGTTTAAAATTGAGGTACAGTGAAGTGGAATTTAGTTGCTAAGTGTGGTGATGCTAGAGAGACTTACTTTGTCAATAACTCATATTAAGCAATACCCTTCAAATATAAAAAGAACATTTTTGAAGTGTTTGGGTCTCTGTGAGAGTGTAATAAAGTTTAAATATAATAGTAATTCATTCAGCAAGTATTTATCAAGTATGTGATATATACTTGGCACTGTTCTAAGTACAGTTAATATATCAGTGAGACATAATCAAAAAACTTTCTGCCCCTGATAATATAATAGAAATATGATATATTTTACACAGAAAAGTAAAAAAATGCATATGTATATAGACACACACATGTATGTACATATACACAAGCATTTTTAATGTATAATATGTATATATGCACATGTGTATATACATGTATATTTAAGTATGAGGTTGATTGGAAACTGATTGGAAGCTCTGTGCACATACATGTGGGTCTTGATTACCATTATTTTCGAGTAGTTTGGTTTTCCTTCATTTTTACCTAGAGGTAAGAAGGCTAGAGTATTCTCCTGACTGCTTGTGTTGGGAAGTAGGGAGGAGAAGGGGACTGGGACACTAATAGTATTTGACTGTGTACCCGTGTCCCCAGCACTGAATACGACTTCAGCTTTCAGCTTGCTTTGAGTCCTGGCCTGAAGGTTACTTTAGTTCAGTTTCCCCAAACGGTAAAAACCATTCAACGCCCACCTTGCTGTCCTTGGCTGAGAAGGAAAAACCTGAGGTTCTAACTGCTCCTGAAATTGACTTGCAACCAGTTCTCTTATTTTTAGTTTCATTCTTTACTCTCTACTTTCAGCGGTACTTGGTGCCTCCAATCTCTAAACTTTTCTGCGATTCTGGGGCCAGCATCACTTTGCTTCTTGATTTTTTTCATCTGAGAAGAAAAGAGCTCGTCCTCCTCTTTTTATCTTTCCCCATAATTAACCAACAACAAAAAATACAAATTTACTAAGAAGTAATTTTTATTGCTTGTTTGATAGGTGCTTGTAGAGGTGGCTGGAGGTCCCATTGTTGGTGGAATCTGCTCTCACCGGGTCCACCTTGACACTCCTTTGCCCTCTGTAGGCCATTTAATCCAGCTGTTCTCTAAGTCGTGCCAGAGTCATGAAAATGGTGCCTGGATTCCTCCATATGGAGCACATGCTTTAGTGATGTTAGCTATTCTTCTATTTATCTCTATTAACACCTTTCCATAACTTCAATAAAACTGGTCTAATTTTTTTTAATACACCAAAAGTTCTCACTCCTCCTTGTTCCTACTTCAGTGAGGACCTGAGATCCTTATTTGTAATCCCTGGGAACTTGGTTGTCACCTCATTGTTACTTCCTGAAATTGCACTGTGCCCTGTTCTTCTCTTCACTCTCCCTTTTGTGTCAGAGCTTCTGTCCTTTCTCATTTCTAAAAGCAGTTCCTCCACATGTTCTCATCTTTCTTTGGACCTCTTCTGGTTTTCATTTATCTTTCCTGAATCTCTCCTCCCCATGTCTAAAACACTCTTTTTTTTTTTTTTTTTTTTTTACCTCAAAGTTTTCTTTTATCTTGACTTTCTCCTCCCCAAGATTTCTCAGACCTTCCCCACACTAATCAACTTCTTGAAAGACTGGCCATTTCCGAAAGAAGACCATCCGTCGGACAGATACTAATTGTAAATGTATGTGCTTTACATACATTAACTCATTTAATACTTATAGTGATAACCCTCCAAGGTAAGCACAGTTATTATTTCCATTGGATAGATGTGGAAACTGACATGCAGAAAAGTTAAGTAACTTACTCAAGGCCATACAGGTAGGAAATTAGGATTTAAACCAAGGCATCCTGTTTCCTGAATGTGTGGTCGACCATTGTCCGCTGCTCTATGTCTGTTGCTGACTAGTTTTTATGTGCTCCCTCCTCCTCTTCATCTCCCCAAATGCTTAATCGTGTATAATTTTTAAACTCACTACCTGTTCTCTAAACTTTCTTTTTGGAATGATACAAGTGATTCATCTGGGCAGCATGCTGTATTTGTAACCCATCCTCTCTTTCTGAGCTATTCCTGTAGTTTTATTGGGACACTTTTTATTGACTAAATTCTTGGAATAGGAAGGCAGATTTTTCACTGGAACTCATCCCTTCCCTGTTGTGCCAGGGAAGTCTCACCAGATGGTCTCAGGGACCCAGTACTGTCTTGTAGCTGTCACTGTCCTGGTGTTCCCTCCAAATCTCCTTGCTCTTGTGCAGTTGCTGGGTATGGAGAAGAAGCTAAGGCCTTGGAGTTAGACTGCCCAGTGTTCACATCTTAGCAATAAATTATGCTGTGTGATTTGGGGACAGTTAACATCTCTGAGGCTTTGCTTGCTTATCTGTTAAGTGAAGAGAAAAAAAATCCTTAAGTACTCAATTTTTGTGAAAATTAAATAGTTCATTATGGGCTGACCATGCAACAGAATGTGGACACGTTGCACACATGTGATAAATTTATGTCTTCCTACTCTTCCATTCACTAACTTTTTTTCTTTCCTTAATTTTTATCATAGTCATCTCATAAAGTCCTATCTCTTTATCTTTTACTCTTCTGGGGATAACTTCAGCTTTAAATGTTAGGTATATACAGTTCATCCTTTAGAACATGGCTTCTGGTACTAAACCTTACAGGTGTTTGAATCTGTTTGTATATTTTCTCTCTTGGATAATACAATGAGAAGATAAAATATACAGAGTTCCATGTCTTCTCATCTCTATTATTTATCTTTCTTATAATTTGAATACTTTTTCCTAGAATATAAAGTGATTTTTAAAACTTGTAGCTAATTTAGTAAAGACAACCTTCTGAATGTAGATGCTTGCCAGCCTGCCGTTGATCTGTCAGATAGATTAAAGGAATTTGGAACATTTATTCTCACTTAAACAGAACTTTAAAGTCTAATTTAATTTACCACTTGAATGATGATATTATCAGGCTTTGCACCAGATTCTCTGTCAGAATTGTCTAACTGTGCACCCAGTAAGTCCAGTTGTATCTGTCACAATCTGACACATTCAGTTTATTTGAAAGAACATGAAATAATAATGCCTTGATTATGTATGAAAAATGTTTGTCACATAGTTGAAATAATCAGGGCACATCACATCTTTTAAAATTGAATTAAAGGTTATAGTTGGCACTGTTGATTTTTTAAATCTGCATATAGAAATGTTATAACAGGTTAATTGTAGAGATGAAAAATTTAGTGGTGCAAAATATAAAAATGGTAGTTGAAAGATCAGATAGAGTAGCAGTGAACAGAATCACACTACTTGAGCTAGTACATGCAATCTAAATTAAATCAGAGCTCAATGGAAAGCCTTAAAATTTTAGCTGGAGCAACTTGCCAAGAAAGGGAAACTCTTTGACCAAAACTTTCATTTTTCTAGACAAAATCAATTCTAGATACTTAAATATATACCTATACATGTATAGTTTGAATATATACTTAAACATATACTTGAATACACACACACACACAAACACATGCAGGCACAGGGGATTGAATCCTGGGGAAACTTAATCCTGAGCTACAATCCCCATCCTTTATTTTTAATTTTTATTTTTTAGACAGAGTTTTGCTAAGTGGCTGAGGATCTCTTTAAATTGCTGAGTCTGGCCTTGAACTTGTGTTCTTCCTGCCTCAGCCTCCAAGTCCCTAGGATTTCAGGCATGAGCTGCTGCTCCCAACTGGTAGTTAAGTTTGGCAAAAGTGATTTCTTGGGTACCTAGAAAGCTATTCCTTAGGTCAGGAGGAATTGAAGGCTGCCTGCTGTGACTCCTTGCATCAGCTAATCATTTGGCCATCGAGGACCTCCGCATTCTTGTCCTCACGCAGAGGATGCTAACGCTAAGGCGTTCATAGAGAAAACGTTTGTACCACCAACTCACAGGCCAGCTAGGGTAATAAAATGAGATTATGTGCATGGAGGTGCTTTGGAAGATTCCAAATCTGTACTGTTTTGTTTGTTTGAAGGATGGACAGTTGCTTAGGTCTCAGTAAGGATTGCTTTGGTTGCCTTAGGAAAAAGTCAACATTTTGATTAATTATTGGATGCCATATATGAACTATGGATTTTGTTTGAGCCATTAAGGCAGGGAAATTGTTTTTCTGGGAACTCCTAGGGGAAATTCCCCGGTTGAGAAAGCCCAGATCACACTGGCGCCTTGCTTTGACTCACAACCATAGGATCAACACAGTTGCCTGGAGATGGGTGTAACCTGCCAAGCACCAAACAACCTGTTTTCCTGAAGAAGCTCCTTACTGATTCCCTTTGGTGTGTACTGCTGTAAATAAAGCACTCATGGGCTTTTCTCTTTGTTAGGATCAGACCCATCAGGCGCATCTTCCTGTCTGTCCCTGCTTCAATTAATTTTCTGCGTTTTTTCTGCTTATTTCTTAATTTTACTCTCATAGCTTTTATCTTGTAGTTGGCCCCCACCGCTGACAGTTACCCACTCCCTGCCCATGCAGGATGTGGGCAGAAATCACCTGTTTGGCCCCTGCTTCCGTTAATCATGCAATAAACATTTAAATAGTTTAAGTGGGATTTATTTAATCCATTGATATGTGCATTCAGATCTATGCTACCATAACTAAAATGTTATCAAAATTTGAGTTCTGGATGTAACTTGAAGACTTTTAAGTTTTTATTTTCTCTCTGTGTATAGCATCACACACACACATTCCTATGATTTTTGTTGAATAAATGAATATCTTGAAGTAAAAAGGAAAAGAAGAGTTGTTCAAAGACAAGATAGTCCTAGATAGGCCCTCTCTATTTCTCTAGAAATTGCCAGGGAAACCCTAATTTCTACTCAACATATTGTTTACCTAAGAATCTTTAAAATTTCATTCAATTCATATTACTCAAGTGGATAGAAACTTTTGGTACATATTATCAGGATAAGACTCTAAACACTTCTTGATTTCCAAATGTATGAAATGCAGAAAAAGAGAACAGGATTTGTTCTGGAAAAACTGGACCAATTTGGGACAATGTCCAGTTAGTAGCGATTGCTCATGACAAGAGTTGGTTTGTTGGGGTTGAAAGACCAAAAATGAGCATATGAGCCTGGGTTACAGAAAAAAAGTTATGGCATCATTAGCAGAAATGAGAGGAGCAGGGAGAAAGTCCTGGAGAGTTAGGAAGAAAAGGAAAGATGATTAATTTTCTCCAGGTAAATGTTTCTACTGAGGCAAAGTATACTTACAGGAAAATACACAGGCCATCATTGCAGGGCTGTCTAAATGTTATAAAGTCAATCAGCCGGTATCACCACCACCTGGACCATGAAACAGAGCATCACCAGCAATTCAGAGGCCTCTCTTGAGCCCTCCTGTGGTCATTATGCCCTGCTGTTCTCATTCCTAATGTTATGGAATAGTTTATCATAGAGAATGTAATCTTTTTATTTGCCTTCTATTGCTCAATATTATATTCATTTATTTTTTATTGGTCATTCTTTAATTAATGTATTTATAAAATTAATTTTTATGACTGCCTGTGATGGTTGTTTTATTTTCATTGTTCTATAGCATTCAATTATGCATATATTCCATTGATACTATTATCATGAATTCAATCTTACATATCTATTTATGCTTTTATATTTTATATATAGCTCTATAGCCACAAACAACATATTATATTATTTTACATTTTGACATTGTAAAAAAAGATGTTGCCTACTGTATTGGGCAACTTATTTTTCTTTTGCTTGTATTAGCACTTACTATTCTAATTCATTGTTTCATTTAAAAATTTCCCCTTTTTATGAGTGCATTATAATATACTGTAATAATTATAATATAATATAATAATGCATATATAATAGTGGGGTTCATTGTGATATATTGGCATATGCCTGTGGCATAGTTTGTTCTATTTCATTCCCCAGTACTTCCCCTTTTTGTCTTTTGGCTACTCCTTCCATTCCCTTACTCTTCTCTCCTAGTCTTCCTTTTATTTATTTACTTATTTTTAATTGGTGAATTATACATAAAAGTGGGATTCATTGTGATATATTTTTACATTCACTTAGCATAATTTGGTCAATGTCAGTCCACATTTTTACCCTTTTTTTTCCCCTCCTCGTTTCCCCTTGGTCTTCTTCCTCTACTCTGCTGTTCTCTCTTTTATTTTCATGAGATCACCATTTTTTATTTCTTATTTTTTTCTAACTTTCATGTATGAGAGAAAATATTCAACCATTGGCTTCTAATTCATTTATTTTAATGGCATGTTTTTACTAATACTTGTTTTTCTCTTTTCCCTGACAGTATTTTTCTGTCCAGATTTTGCTCTAACAAACACTTCTACAATGTGTATTCTTAGCATGTCTTATTGTGCCTGTGTGTGAAAGTTTTGTCTAGGGCTGAGGCAGAGGTGGTAACAGTGCTGTAGACAGAACAATTCTACATTCTGTCTACAGTGTGAAAATGTCCCATATATTGTAGGATGTTAGTCATTTATGGCTGAGTTTTCTCTCCTCTTAAGTATATAGAACCACTTTGTATGTACAGATGAATCATTAAGTTATTGTATGTAATGAATGGGTTAAGGCATTAGAGCTTAATTGTCTTGTTGAACCTCTGTGGGAAAGGTTGGGTATATAGCTAAACATGTAAGAACTGCTCACAGATTATAAACATATTTAGTTTCACTGAGTAATAACAAATTGTTCTTCAAACTGTTTTATTTATTTACTCTCTCATCAGCAACAAAAAGGAAGTCACATTTCCTCTACATCTTTAGCAATACTTGGAAATTTCAGACTTTAAAACAATTTTATTGACAATTTGATGAGTTTGAAAAAGTGTCCTTTTGCAATTTATCTTTGAATATTTCTGAGTTTCAGTGAAGTTGAACATCTTTTCATGTACTTATTGGCTATGTTTACTTTTATGTTTCCTGTTCATCTGTATTATTTATCTTTGGTTGATCTGTCTTTTTCTTAATAATCTGGTTAAAGCAAACATTCTAACATTTGTTAAAACTGTGAAGGAGGACTCTATTCAAGACTGTTGCAATAGGGGTCAACTCTGTGGTGAAAAGGTGAGAGATTAGATTCAATTCCAAATACAGCAAAGACAGCTGTAGATTTGCTTATTAGCAGTGTGTGTGTGTGTGTGTGTGTGTATGTGTGTGTGTGTGTGTATGTGGTTGGGGGAGGGGAGGTCAGTGGCTGGAAAATTACTAAGAGAAGACATCAAGGTTAGGAGTGTTTTTGTCAAACCAACTTAGAATTCTTGCTGAGGGCAAGCCAGGGTGATCAGACATCATCTGTGGGATTGTGGGGGAATGAGGAATGTGAGATATTGAGGATGATCAAATATCATGGGTGGGAGAATTCTTTATTTTTTATTTTTAGTTTTTGATGGACCTTTATTTATATGTGGTGCTGAGGATAGAACCCAGTGCTTCATACATGTGAAGCATGTGCTCTACCACTAAGCCAGAATCCCAGCCTGGTAGAATTGTTGATGAACTAATTCAGCAAGATTCTTGCTACAACTGGATCTGCAAAAAGGGACATGGGAGCCCAAGTCAGTCTTATTGAGAAGAGGGCTCAGAGGAGCCTAACTCAGTTTGATCAATGAGGAACTCTTTGTTGTTTTCTTCCATATCAATATAAATTTGGGGATTTTAATTGATGTTGCATTGAACTTAGAGATCAATTGAGGGACAGATGACATCTTTATGATATTTCAGATTTTCTATGTTTTATAATTCATTCTTTAAGTGTTTATTTAAAAATGTTCTGTTGATATACTCTGTAGCTTTACAGGTATCATAAATTATATATTTTCCTATTACATTTCCTAATTGATCATTATTGATATTAGTACACTGATTTTATTTTTTCCCATAGCTTTATTGAGGTAATATTGAAGTAGAATAAAATGCACATATTTGAAGTATGCAATTTTATCAGTTTAGATGTGATTTGACACATATGTAACTAATACAATCCTTATAAAAAGCATTTCTATTACTTTTTTTTAAAATTTGAAATTATTTAGACTGTTTCCTGCATGATTTATTACATTAGAAATTGATCAACTTAAGATATGTAGAACCCCATTTCCACATGTCAACCACTTCAAAATTAAATGGTGAACTTATAAATATCTCACAGGTTAAGGAAGAAAGCACAAGAAAAGTAAATAAAAAGTGCTTCGAACTAAGTGATAACAAATGCTTAAAATGTCAGAATCTCTGGGATGAAACAGCACACTGATGAACATTTATAACTTAAAGTACTTGTATCAGAAATAAACTAGATTAACAATCAAATTATTTTCAGATTAGGTAGTAGGAAATAAAAAATAAGAGTAGGAATATAAATATATGAAATAGAGAAGAAATGATATAGCTAAAAGTTGATAAAAATCAAACATGTCTAATTGAGAAAAAAGCAAGAATACAAAAATTGATATCAATGGAAAGGGAGCTATCAAAATAACCCTACAGAGGCTAAAATATATATTATGATAATATTACAATTGCATGCCAATATATATGATAGCTTACATAACATGGTCTATATTAGAAAAGGATCCGTGTGCTGCTGAGAAGAAAGTGTATTCAGTCATTGATGGATGAAATATTCCATATATGTCTATAAAGTCCAAATTATCAATTCTATTTTGTAGTTCTATGGCTTCTTTATTTTGTTTGGAGGATCTACCCAATGGTAACAGAGGCATGTTAAAGTTACCCAACACAAAGTTATTGTGTTGTGGTCTATATGATTCTTGAATTTGAGAAGGATTTGTTTGATGCACATAGATGCTTTATTGTTTGGGGTATAAATATTTATGATTGTTATATCCTGATGATGTATAATTCCCTTAAACAATATGAAATGTCTTTCTATCCTTTCTGATTAACTTCAGCTTGAAGTCTACTTTATATGATATGAGACTAGAAACCCCTGCTTGCTTATGAGATCCATGTGAATGATATGTTTTTTGCCTATCCTTTCACCTTCAGTCTGTGAATGTCTTTGCCTATGAGGTGAGTATCTTGAAGATAGCATATTGTTCAGTCTAGTTTTTTAAGCCAATCAGCCAGTCTATGTCTTTCTTTTTGTACTATGGATTGAACTCAGGGGGACTCAAGCACTGAGCCACATCCTCAGCCCTATTTGGTATTTTTACTTAGAAATGGGGTCTCCCTTAGTTGCTTAGTGCCTCACTGTTGCTGAGGCTGGCTTTGAACTTGTGATCCTCCTGTATCAGCGTCCCGAGCCACTGGGATTATAGGCATGTGCCACTGGGATTGTAGGCACACGCCACTGTGCCTAGCTCAGTCTATGTCTTTTGATTGATGGGTTTAGGCCATTTACATTCAATGGTATTATAAAGAAATGATTTTTATTCCCTTCCATTTTGATTTTATTTCTGGTTTTTACTTTGAATTAGTTTTTCCTTGGATTGACTATTCTTTTTTTTTTTTTTTTTAATATTTTTCTTTAGTTGTGGATGGACACAGTGACTTTATTTATTTTTATGTGGTGCTGAGGATTGAGCCCAGTGCCTGACATGTGCTAGGTGAGTGCTTCACCACTGAGCTATTACCCCAGCCCAAGATTGACTGTTCTTTTAGTGTAGTTCCTCCCTTTTCTGGTTTTCACTTTTATTTTTCATTTTTTCTTCATGAAATATTTTATTGAGAATGTTTTGTAGTGCAGACTTTCTAGTTGTGAACTATTTTAACTTTTGTTTATCATGGAAGGCTTTTATTTCATTGTCAGTTCTGAAGTTTAATTTTGCTGGGTATGGTATTCTCAGCTGGCATCCATTTTCTTTTAGAACCTAGTATACATTATTCCAAGACCTTCTAGCTTTGAAGATCTTGGTTGAGAAATCAGCCGAGATCTGGATTGGTTTCCCTCTAAAGGTTACCAGCTGTTTCTCTGGCAGCCTTTAAAATCCTATCCTTATTCTTCATGTTAGTCATTTTCATAATAATGTTCCTTGGTGTCGGCCTGTAATATACTAATTTTAGCATATTGATTTTGTATGCTGCAGTGTTCTTGAATTCTAGTGTTACACTTTGTATGTTTATTCTTTAGGATATTCTATGTAGACATCAAAGAGCAAATAAGCATATTGTTTTCATTTTCAATCATTCAAACTCAGTTTTCTTGCCTTTTTACATTGGCAAGGACTCACAGGACACTGCTGAGTGAAGTTGTAATAATACTTGCTGATGTTTCATTTTATTTGGACTTTGATGATAACATTTCAGTTTTGGATTTCTTTATTTCTTTTCCTTCTAAAAATAGTCTGAATTAGTTTAAGAAAGTTCTCTCATACTCAGAATTTACTGAGTATTTTTACTGAATTTTTTTTCTCAGTGTAAAATTTTTACATACTTTAAGTATAGGCAATATATACTTTATAATTTTTTTTACTTTTGGAATTAGGGAGGCTTAAGGCAAGGTGAAAAGCTAAATGCATAAATAAGTATACTTTCTAACAAATATGGTGTCATTTCTGAATTACAGTATTAATCAATGGGTGTTAATTGGTGACATGAAAAGTAGAGCAATTTAGCTTTGTCAAAAGAAATTTATTGAGATGATCATGTGATTCTTGTACTTAATTCTATTTATGTGGTAAATTACATTTATTGATTTGTGTATGTTAAACCAACGTTGCATCCCTGGGATGAAACTTACTTGATTGTAGCATCTACTTCATGTGTTTTTGAATGCAGTTTGCCAATATTTATTAAGAATGTTTTGCATCTGCATACATCAAGGATATTGATCTGAAGTTTTCTTTCCTTGATATTCCTTTATCTGTTTTGGTATTAGGGTGATACTGGCTCCATAGAATGAATGTGGGAGGATTTATATCCTTTCTATTTCATGGAATAATTTAAGGATTATTAATGTTAGTTTTTCTTAAAAGATCTGGTGGAACTTAGCTGAGAATTATTCTGGTCCCAGGCTTTTCTTTGTTGGAAGGCTTTTAATTGCTGCTTCAATGTCAAAGCTTGATATTAGTTAGTTTATGTTTTCTGTATTCTCATAGTTCAATTTGAGTAGGTCATATGTGTTAAGAAATTTGTCAATATCTTCTAGATTTTCAAGTTTATTTGAATATAAATTTTAAAAACAGTTTCTAATGATCCTTTGGATTTCAGGAGTGTCTGTGGTGATATCTCTAATTTTGTTTATTTGTGTCTTTTCTCTCTTTCTTTTGGTTAGTTTGGCTAAGAGTTTATTCAATCTTGCTTATCTTTTCAAAGAACTAACTCTTTGTTGCATTGATCTTTTGTTTTTTTAAATCCTCATTTCATTCATTTTGGTTCTGATTTTAATTATTTCCTGTATTCTATGGTTTTGGAATTTGTTTTTTCTTTTCCATGGCCTTGAAGTAGTAACCTTATTTATTTGGAATCTTTCTTTCTTTCTTTTTTTAATGTGGGCACTCAATGCTATAAATACTCTTTTTATAACTGCCTTCATATTGTCCTGGAGATTTTGATGTGTTGTATATCTGTTCTCATTTGTTTCTAAGAATTTTTGGATTTCTCCCCTGATTTGTTCTATGATCTATTCTTCATTGAAATGTATTATTAAATCTCCAGGTGATAAAATGATTTCTGCTTTTTTATCTTGTTATTGATTTCTAATTTTATTCTATTATGATCTGATAGGATGCAAGGGATTTTCTCTACATTTTTAAATTTGCTAAGAGTTGTTTTTGTCCTAAAATATTAGAAGGTTCCATGAGCCACTGAGAAGAAAATTACTTTGGTTGTTTAAGGATAAAGTATTTTATAGATGTATTTAGGTCTATTTGTTTAATAGTATTTTTCAGTTCTGGAGGGTGTTTACATTATTCATGTCTGAATGACCTATCTGTTGGTGAGAGAGGTATGTCAAAATCACCCCATATTCGATTCTTTATTTTGAGTAGAGTTTCTTTTACATATGTAGGTACACTGACATTTGGGGCATAAATATTTATAATCATTATATCTTTTTGTTTGATGATTCCCTGAACCAGTATGAAGTGACCTTCTTTGTCTCTTCTGATTGATTTGGCTTAAAATCTACTTTGTTAAATATGAGAATAGCTACTTCTAGGGGGTATGGAGTAGCCCTGCTTTCTGTCTCTGTTTGCATGGGTTATCTTTTTTCCATCCTTTCATCTTCAGTCTGTGGATATCTTTGCCTGTAAATTGAGTATCTTGAAAACAACATATATTTGGGTTTTTTATTTTAATCCATTCTTCCAATCCATGTCTTGATTGGAGAGTTTAGACCATTTTCATTTAGTGTTGTTATAGAGGGTTGATTTTTATTTCCTGCCATTTTGATTTATTTCTAATGCTTAATTCAGATGTAATTCTCCCTTAATTAGCTACTCTTCTAATGAGATTCATCCATATCTTGATTTGGGTATTTCTTTTTCTTTTCTTTGTAAAGAATATTTCATTGCTGTCTTAGTGGTTATGAATTCTTTTAGTTCCTACCTATCATGGAATGTTTTTATTTTATCTTCAATTCTGGAGGATAGTTTTGCTGGATATAGAATCTTGGCTGGCACCCATTATATTATCCCAAGTTCTCTTGGCTTTTAGGGTCCAAACTGAGAAACCAGTAGAAATTCTAATCGGTTTACCTCTAAATGTGACCTTTGATTTTCTTTTGTAGCTTTTAAAAATTATATCCTTATTATGTATATTAGGCACTTTAATTGTAATGTGTTTTGGGAGAGGATCTTTTTTGATATTTCTTATTTGGGCTTCCAAATACCTCTTGTATTTCTATCTCATTCTTAAGGTTTAAAAAATTTTTGATACTATTTTATTAAAAAATTTTGTATTCCTTTAGTGTGTATTTTGGTGCCTTCTTTTATACCAATGATTCTTATATTTGGTCTTAGTGTTGTCTCAGATTTTTTGAATACTCCAGTTGTGGTCTCATAACATCTTTTTGTTTATGAGTCAACTTTATTTGTTGACTTTATTTTCAAGACTATATATTTTATCTTTGAGGCCTGAGAATCTGTCTTCTAAAACATGCCAAGGTGGGGAGATTTCTTATTGTCTTCCTGTTTTGGATTTCATCAGGATCTGGGACCTTTAGAAGATGCCATCACTTCTCTGCTTTGCCTCTAAGTTTCCCTGGTGTAGAGGTGGTGATTATACCCACTCACCTCTGATACAATTCTAGGAGGCCCTTTCAAATCTTTGGTATGTCCAGGCACCAACAAGCTTTCTGCTGATTAAGAAGCAATGGTCCCTAATTATTTGTGACTTAGCAGCCAGGTAACATCCTGTTAGGGGATGCAGTGTTGTGTGTCCTTCTAGAGAAAAAATTTCATGTATTCAGTATTGTCAGATCCACTGTGGGATTCCCCATGTATATTTCAGAGTATGCAGGATGTAGTACTCTAAGATAGAGGTATTGTTATCTGTTTGATGTGGCCCTGGGTGGCCTTGGGGAGGGTATATTACAGCTGTCCCATCTGGAGTACACAGTGCAGGTTGTTGGATTAGTATGTGGGAACACTGGGTGGTGGCTGGGGTTTCTGGGCTGCTTCTCTGTAAGCCCTTTTGTGGGATATATAGCCATTATATATGTGTGAAGTTCTTTGCTGGCTGCTTGGTGTCATTCTCAGGTATTACCTCTCTAGCATCCATGAATCAGAATGAGAATTGAGTTAACCAGCAACTTTGGGACTTGAGCACAGTTGCAGACCATCCTAAAGATGCTTGAGCACAGAAGCCAGTTCCCTGGTTGTTATGGCTTTCTCCCCAGCCAGTGCTTATTAGTCCAGCCCAGAGTCCTGAGTCTGTTCTTGGAGGGTGCTGTATCTGCTGGTTGTTTCTTTCTTTTTTTGGTACTGGGGATTGAACTCAGGGGCACTCGACCACTGAGCCACATCTCCAGCCCTATTTTGTGTTTTATGTAGAGACAGGCTCTCACTGAGTTGCTTAGCACCTCACCATTGCTGAGGCTGGCTTTGAACTCACGATTCTCCTGTCTCAGCCTCCCTAAGTGCTGGGATTACAGGCTTGCGCCACTGCACCTGGCTTGCTGGTTGTTTCTTTCAGGCACAGGAGAGCAGGGTGCAGAGCTCATGGCTGTCACTGACTGCTGTGGGACACCATACACCTGTTCCCCAGAGACACAGTTTGGAGGCTATCTGCAACAGTAGAGCCTGTGAATGCAGGTTCTCTGTGAGTGGTCTGTGGCTTAGAAACCTCTACCCTGGCTGATGTAGATCACCAGGGTACTGTCTACAACTGAGGTAGCATGTCAGTTGGCCTGTCTACTTAAGCTCCTGCAGAGGCTGTGGAGAGTGCTGGGTTGAGTTCAGCACTCCCCGAGAATGGTTTACTCTTCGGTCAGCTCCACCCAACTCCCCTTGTCCAAAGTGAGGGGAAAGGGTTTCAGTAACCTTCAGCTAGTGGTGATTTGTCTAAAAATTCTTTCTAGAGGGATTATTGGGACAACTCATTTCAGAGATATTCCTTCTGGTTTTATCTGTTACTCTCAGAACATAGGGATAAGCTCTATTTATTTAATTTATTCTAGGGTGGCTGACCGTAAACTCTATTAAATGTCTGTGCACCTGGTCTCAGCTTTCAGCCCAGAATTTGGGCCAAACTGTGTCATCTCCTTCACTGTTTTTGCTGCTTTGGTCTTGTTTTAATCTGGTCTGTTTTTCTTTCCAACTCTTGTTAAGGAAGTGGGCTTATGGGCTTTTTTTTCTCCCTCTTTCTTTGTTACCTCTCCCCCTTGACCTTACCCTGGTCAGGGTTCAGGGTCAAGGAATTCTTTCCTTATTTTATGTTCTCATAACCAAATTCCAAGTCTCTCCAAGTCTCAAGCCATCCATATTGAGTTTTAGAGTGTGTATTTTGTCACCGGCCTCTCTGACCAGCTGTTCTTTCATTGATTTGTTTCTGGCTGTGGGAGAGTCAAGCGTTGCTGCCTAGATCTGCTCAGTTATCTTTCCTTCTGCAATACTTCTTTAGAACAAATTTATTTGTTATTCAAATCTGAATTTGTTTCATTTGACAGACATTTCCTGGCTTTCAGGATGTCAGGCCTTCTCCCTGTAGATCTCCCAGTACCTGCACAGCCAAGCAAGCTGGTCCTCCTGAGCTTAGGAGAGGGAGCCTGGATATGGGTCTGAAGAATCTTATTCCTTTATTTTTGGGATGAGGTCTTGTTGGGTTGCTCAGGCAGGTCTTGAACTCCTGAGCTCAAGGTATTTTTCCCACCTTAGCCTTTTGAGTACAAGTGTGCACTCCCATATCTGGAAAAATGACTGTTTTTAAGAAAGTACAAGTATAAATTCCTTTTTGTGAGAAAAATATTTTTATTTATGTGACAAGAACTTTTTGAGCATCTATCAGGTACTTGATACTCCTTAAAGGTGGTTATAGACATGTAAAAAAGTAGTTATTGTTTTTTTTTTTTTTTGGTTCCCCTTCTTTTTGGGGATTGCTTTTATTTGACATGAAGAATTCCATTTACTATTTTTAAATATGCAGTGTAAAAATGAGAAAAAGAGAATAATTCAGAACCAATATTTTGGTTCCCCTTCTTTTTGGGGATTGCAAAAAGTAGTTATTGTATAGAGTGGTCAGTACCGTAGTAGAGATACACACAGTCACTATGCTGAGAGAGATGTGGCACACAGTGGGTGGGAAGTGATGCAAGTGAATTGGGTGGTCATGGACGCTTTCCTGAGAAAATGAGTCTTGTACCAATCTTGAAGATAAGAGACTCCTGGATTAATATGATTGAGCAAAACCCTAACCTAGATGCAGAGGATACTTCCAATTATTATTTTGAAACATTTGGTTGTCTTTTTCTAATTTTGAAAAATTTAGGATAGTGTCCCTGTATAAAAATGATTATTATTTCCCTTGGGAAGCTGTTTGATGAAGCCCATTAACTTTTGCAACAGGAAAATACAGACTCATCCACTAGTGCATATAATTTAAAGGGGTTTGTGAACCTATTGAAGTTGCTGTACAACTGCCAAATTTAATACTCTGTGATAAAGAGAAATACTTGAAAAAAGAACATAAATGTCTAGGGATAAACATAGAGGGATAATGATAGGTGCCTTATAGCTATTATTATGCTTAATTTCTACAGGAGCCCTAAGATACGGGTATTCAGTCTTCTAGAGATGAGTAAATTAAGACTCAGTTAAGTTTGCAGTTCACTCAAGTTTATACAGAGAATAAATGGAAACATTACTATGAGACCCTCTCCTGAAGTCTTGCATCCCAAGCCTGTGTTTATTCCATATCCGTGGTACTTTTTATTTATTTTTATTTTTTAAGTTTTTAAAAAAATTTTTTTTAAGTTGTTGATTGACCTTTATTTATTCATTTATTTATATGTGGTGCTGCGGATCAAACCCAGTGCCTCTCACATGCAAGGCAAGCACTCTACCACTGAGTCACAGTCCCAGCCCCTGGTACTAACTTTTTAATGGGGACACTGCTTTAATCAGTTCTGTGTTCCAACAGTTAACTTACAAAGGAACTTTTGGGACACAACTTAGAGCGAGCTGAGGATTGCCTACATAGTGAAACCTCATTAATTTTGACTACCAATCCAAAATAGCTGATAAATTACGATTTGTTCCTTTTTGCTTATGCATTGTGGACTCTCTTGGCAAGGTCTTTAAAAATTGTGTTTGAATTATTTTATTTTGGCAAGATCATACCTAAAAATTTTAAGTGATCTAAAGAAGTACCAAATTGTTATTATGCAATCAGTGTGTTATATGAATCTTATCCATACAGTATAGCAGGTTTTCTTAGGGACTTCACCACATGTATGCTTTTTGTCAGAGCCTAGTTTGTTAATGTTAGTTCTGGAAGGCAATATAAGTGCATTTATCTAAACATTTTCTATACTAAATTGCTTTCACTAATCAAGCAGGACTTATCCCTATTTAGAAGAGTTAGTGAGGTTTTACTCAATTAGGCTTGATGTCAACTTAATTTTTTCCCCATTAACATAATGAAGAATTGCTGTGTTGCTCTGTCATGCATGCTGATTGATAAAATGTTGAGAATGAGAGACAGCACATTTTTCCTTTGAAAAAAACAAGGAAAAAGGGCTGGGGTTGTTGCTTAGTGGTAGAGCACTTGCCTAGCGTGTGTGAGGCACTGGGTTTGATTCTCAGCACCACATATAAATAAATAAAGGTCCATTGACAACTAAAAAAAAAAATTAAAAAAAAAAACAACGAGGAAAAAACTGTTCAAGGCTCAAGTAAATTACTCTGGGTACTAGAAATAATTGCTTAATTCCACTCTATAGAAAGCCCAGATGAAAACCAGCATAAGCAAAGGAATATTTACATACATATTATATTATTGGTGTGTCTTTAATGTCAGTGTTTCAGAGCCTTTTATTTTCTATAGATTGCATTATTGAGAATGTTTATTTCATAACTATTGGACTTGCTAAATAGGCCACTTTCTTTTCTTTGGCTTCTTCTATTTGCACTTTCAAAAATATTTATTGTGTGCTCTGTTCTTTACATGCTACACTCTGCAGTTTGGGAATACTGAAACAAGATCCGGTGAGTAACTTTTATTCAGCAGATTATATGAAGGGAAGTTTGGCAAAGCAAGAGGGCTTTATGGTAGTAATGAATATAGTCCTTATTCCTTGAAGAAGTTCTCGAGGAGGCAGAATTTATTCTGCATTGTGTTATTCTGTTATATTTATTTTATATATTTAAAATAAAGATCTTAAATTAGAAGGATCACAAATGAAACCATCTGAAACAGAAGTGTGGTCTTGCCAAAATGCATTTTGAGTCTGACATCACTGTTACATAGTAGAATCTTAGCAGACATCCCCCCCCACTGACCCATAGATGTTTGTTTGTCTCTATAATATCTATTCAGTTTTATGTCTAAGGAAAATTTTCAGATCATGAATCATACTTTTATAATTATTAATGCTTTACTGATAACCCTGGTGAATAAAAAGGAATTGAAGGTGTTTGAAGACCAATTTAAGTGCTCACTCTTAATAAATGTACCTTCAGGCTGGAATTAGATCATTGATTGGGTGGTAAAATTTAATTTTACTCTATGGCTGCTTTTAGATAGAGAATTTCAGTTCCTTTCTGAGGATCTCAATTCAATTAAGTTAATAGCTTCTCATTTATTTTAACTAAGTGGTGATTTTCTCTGGCCTTTAAGTTTGCTCACCATTCTTAGCAATGGCCCAATTTATTAGAAGTATGGTTAGTTTTGAGTTCTAATTAGTAGGAAAGAGAGACTCATGTGTGAGGCCAATTCTTTTTGAAGTAGTTGGGATATTACTACTTTTTATTTCTGTTAGCAGGTATCTGAAGATTAAAAGTAAAACAAACAAACAAACAAACAAAAAAACCTCTGAAAATCCAAAAAAGAACAAAATTTTTAAAAATCCCAGATTTTATTTTATTTTCCTGAATCTGCTTCTGCTTAGGAATATCAAAGAGCTTAATGAACATGACTTTTAGAAACCTTTATTGAAGGAAGATAAAGTCAGAAACATTTAGTACTGAAGAAAGCAACAAGAAAGATTACCTTTGAAGGATTAGTAAACCATTCAAGTCTTTGGTTTGATGCTTTCTAGTTTAACTTCCTTTATTGCTAGGTTATAAAGCACACTTTGAAAAAGCTGAAGTGAGGGATCAGTCATCATTCATAGTTTTCTAGGCTGCACAACAAATCCACAAATCTAGAGCTTGTTTTGCATTTAGGAAGTAGCATCATAAAAACTCTTTATTGGGTAGACATCATCTCTGCAGAAATGGTTCATATTTTCTTTATATTTTTTATAGTGTTCTTGACTTTGGCCAAAATTCCAGAGTCATGAAATTCTTATATTAAACAATAAAAGCAATCTTAAATTGAACCTCTAAGATATATCAGGCCACTTTTCTGGTAACAGTTCATGTTCTGCATGACATCCTGGTTCAGACATGATAAATCAGTGCAGTCATATGAATGGGTAGGAACATAGCATTCAGTCAGTCACTCACTCACTTATGATCCAGTGATCACCTGCCTTTTGCCAGGTTCTGTTCTATACTCTGGAGATTCTGTGGCAAACAAGACAGAAGGTGCTCCTGCTTGCTGGCATTCTGGTTTGTCCCAGGGGGACATCGTAGGGTAACAGATGCTGTGCAGAGAATTAAATATGGGAATGTGACTACATTAGTTTGGGTGGTCAGGGATGATCTCTGTAAGGATAGCACATTTAATCTCAAATCTGAATCACAGGAAGGAGCTATCTTTGTGATGCCTGAGGAAACAACAGAGTCTCAGGGGCAGGAAGGCATTTGGTGGGTTATAGGAAGAGAGATGGCCAGGGTAGGTGTGGCAGAGTGGATGCTGTAAAATGACATTGGAGAACATTCTAGATAGAAGTTCTTCTTCAAATTAAGCATTACCGTGTTTTAATGTTTAAATAGAATTTATGATCTAAATAAGGTTTTGGTTCCAATATTGCCTTATATTAAATGTGACAAACTCGGAAAGGGCCAGCTACAAAGACAGTTGTAGTTTTCCATCCATGCTTGCACTCTGTAAACAACAGATTATACAGAGTAGATCTGACGGCTCAAGGATGATGTTTGTTTCTCCTTGGTGATTTTGAGTATCATTTTAAGTACGTTTAAAGTGCTAGCAAACCTCAGAACACCTCGGAGGATCAGCTTAGTGTTCTCTACTCAAGACCAGAGGCACTTGAATCACTAGTGCCTTCCAGGATGGAGGCCAGCAAAGAGCAATAAAACAATCCATTATCACAGTAATAAACTACTGAACTCAGAAATGTCTTATCTGAAAAACTCATTTCTCTTGAGCAGTCTGTTGGCCTTTTATTGCATTGGCTTACAAGTCAAATAGTCTGAGTTCAAGTCCTAACTTTTCTGTTTTCTAGCTGTGTGGTTCTGGTTAAGACCTCACTGGTAATATTTTTAATTGACTTCATCTGTAGTCAGGAAGATAGTAACTCTCCTTTCAGGCAGGTGGGAGAGTACTTTGCAAGCAATAAACATTTAACAGGCTAGTTTTTATTATAACAGGCTTTGTTAACTAGTATTCTTGTTTTGATCCCTGTCCCTAAGCTATCTGAAACCTTTGCAAGTTTTAGAAAGTTAGAAGCAAGATGGCTGCTAGTAAGTCTCCTGCCGGGTCACTGGAGTGAGGGAGTATCCTCTGAAATATGTTAACTGTAATGTGATTTTGGTATTCCACTTCATTCACTTCAGCAAAACAGTTCTTCTCCTATTTAATTCAAAGGGACATTTATTGAGCACCTACTGAATGTTAAAACTTCTGGCTTGAAATAAGAAACAAACAAAAAAACACCCTTACCCTTCAAGAGTTTTTAATCTTGTTCCTCAACTTTTGGTGATAAAGAATTGACAAACAAACAAGAAAACACCTATGTACTTTGTGAGTATTGTATTATATAGATAAATCAAAATGGAATTGATTAATGAATGTTTTTGTGCACATTCTTTGCACATAATGTATAAATGTTCATATGTTTGCTCTTTGGAAAGATTTGAATAGATGTTTCATGGGACAATGCTTTGTGAACATGCGTGAGTGAAAATGTACTTTTACTATACGCTTTTATTCAGTCAATAAATGTTCACTGAGTACCTATAGTACTGGATACTGGGAGAACAGGAGTGAACAACACAGAACATAGAAACCCACATTTCCTGGAGATCACAGGCTTATCTTGTTTGGTATACGGGTTCAGATCCTGTTCCAGTTTCTGTCTGGACCTATCATTTTTGTCAGTTTACTTATGGTCGCTATGCCTTGTTTACTCATTTGTAAAATGAGAATGATAACCATGTAGTGTTGGTATGAAGAGTAAGTGACTTGAGATATGTAAAATGCATAGAACAATACTAGGAACATAATAAAATAAGTGAAATTGCTCTGTGAGATTGTGTTATTATTAATATTGCAATGTTACTATTGTGTGCTCTAAAGGTATATCCTGTATCTGTCAATCACTAGAAAATATCTATTAAACTCTTCAGCAAATCTTCCCATGGGAGCAATGACATATTTAAGAGAGACTAAAGTCCTGGTTCTCTTATCTTTTGTGGCTCCCACCCCTTCCTCTCCACATACAGAGTAGAAATGGCCTCTGTTTTTCTGAATTTGAAATATAGTCCAGTTGCTAGTTGCTCGTCACAGAGAAGAGCTTTTTATTTCTGCCTCCGCGTTGCTCACGTTTTCTCGACTGGCAGCTTGCCTATTTCCAACAGTTCACTAGGGTCTAATTGCCTATTCCCTCAGTGTCTGCAGTTACCACTGGCTCTGGTCCGTCTTCTCATCTGTCATTCTTTGCCTCTTATCATGTTTTCTAAGCTTCTTGCCCTAAGAGGCTTGTGTGTCTAATCTCCGTCAACAGAAAGTGCTCCTCCTTTTTTTGCAGGGCCAGCCAATGAATCAGTTGTATGACATTGGGCGGGATAGTGTATATTTCTGTTCTTGATATAATTCACGTCAAGCAGTAAGTACACGACAGGCAGCTGCTGCATGAGATCGTACCTCCACGGCACCCACCTACACCTACTTCCTCATCCTTATTATTCTGGAAGCTTGATGCTAAGCAGTGGTAGATCTTCCTGCATTTTAGGAACACTGCTTTTCAGGACCCTAGCAACTGATTTCTGTAGTTCATGATAAAACTTAACCAATTTCTGGTGTTTCTTGAAAGTTCCTTTAAGACTTCTCAGTAACAGTGAGAGTTGTGTGGGCTGGGGAGTACATTATACAGTCTTTCTTTATAAGAAATAAGACCCTGGGGCTGGGGCTGTGGCTCAGCGGTAGAGCGCTTGCCTCGCATGCGTGGGGCCCTGGGTTCGAGCCTCAGCACCACATACAGAGCAATGGAATAAAGACATTGAGTCCATCCACAAGTAAAAAAATATTTAAAAAAAAAAAAAATAAGACCCTGTTTCCCGAATGTACCAGAGCATTAATGCCATTCTCTGTAGCAACAGTAGACAACCTTTTAGAGTGTATAAATACTCCATTAGGATAACTGTAAATATTTAATTAGTATATACTTTAAATTCCATTGGCAAAGTAGTAGCAGAGTTCTTGAAAATCTCTCAGATTTCTCCTGAATTATAATTTTTTTAAGGCAGTAAAATGCTATGCTCCCAAGCTGAAAATGAAAGACAATTATATCAACTCCTAAAGACCAAAACAACTTTACTTGCAGTCCACAGAAGGATTAGAGAGAAAGGAAACAATTTTCAAGGTTTCTGGAAATTATCATTTTCTAGTGAATGGTTATTTTCATTAGCAAAGAGAGTTTGGGAAATAGTTTTGAGATTTTCCTGAGACCAAATGGCTGGAGATTTAATGCATTTGAATTATATTTGGTTATATGCAATAAAGATAACATTTATTTCTCCTTTCTTGTATGAAGTTTCATTTTGGTTATAGGAAATTGAGATTGCCTTTTCAAAGCTAAAGGAAGGACCAAGGAGCCCCCAGTTATAAAACACAAACACTGAAATCATTAGAAAATCTAGGCATAAAAGCAAAGCCCAAGCCGGGCGCGGTGGCTCAAGCCTGTAATCCCAGCACTTAGGGAGGCTGAGACAGGAGAATCACGAGTTCAAAGCCAGCCTCAGCAATGGCGAGGCGCTAAGCAACTCAGTGAGACCCTGTCTCTACATAAAACACAAAATAGGGCTGGGGATGTGGCTCAGTGGTCGAGCACCCCTGAGTTCAATCCCCAGTACCCAAAAAAAAAAAAAAAAAAAAGCAAAGCCCATCAAAAACTTACATTCGTTAGAGTGCCTTTCATCCCTTATATACATTCATGTCTCTTTAGTCTTACTACTTTTCCCATTAAAATATATTTAACAATATATGTAGAATGTGTGAATGTTGTCTTGTGGAATGAGCATTGGACTTTAAATCAGTTGTGTCCTTTCCAGAAACAGATGGCACATCCAAATAAGGACAAAAAATATATAGAGGCAGTAACCTGAGGCTAGTAATAGTGGAACTGTTAGCAACCTATGCCTCAGGCCAAGGGGAAGGAAGAAGTTACTAGAACCTGGAGCGAGCTAATCTTGCACAGAAATCTATTGTAAATGGAACCTTGATCTTTAATTGAGGACATAGTTAGCCTACGTTACTCTTCAAGGAGGAAGTCAAGAGAATAAATATCCTCATCTCTCTCTCTTCTTTCCCTCTAACATACATGTTGAAGGTCTTTGTATGGAACCAACTGAAAGCCAGGGCCATGGGAACCCTTTGGTAGAGTACATACAAGACTCATGGGAGAGACAAACTAGGGAAAGAAAGGCAGATAGTGAATCTGGAGGGATAAATGAATGACATTGGTAGTATTCCACTCTTTATCTCTTTGAGCCTTTACTGTTGTCCTTCATGCGGATGAAAAATTCAAGTACCCAACATGAAGGATGCACAAAATACCCTCAACTACCATAGCATCGCTGTATGTGAGGTTATTTTATTAACACTGTAATCTAAATTAAAATATTGGCCACTATCAGTGTTCTTCAATAAATACTGAGAGAAGAGGAGAGGGAGGAAACATGTAGTTGAGGAACATAAATTATAGCTGCTATTTACTTTTATTGCTGGAGATGAGGCCTAGGCTACGTATTATAGCTATCCTTCCAATATCCATCCTGTGTTTACCTCGCTGTCTGGCTTTATCTTGACTGGTTGGGTCCTTTTCCAGTTTTGGTGTCCCAAACCTTCATTCCTGAAAGAAATGAGTCCTTTAAGAACTGTTGGCTTTTTTATTGTTAGTGTTCTTCCTTGACCAGTACTATCAGGGAAGGAATTCTAAGCATTATTCTTGTCCTTATTCTCTAGCAGAAAATCAATTGCACCTGATGTCTGGGTACTATTTTCCTAGTCAGTATTATGGCCTCCCCATTTATCTGTTGGCTTAAGGGCATAAAGAACCTCAAATTGCCATGGGTTAGACTCTGCTTCCAAAGGATCCACAAAATGACCATAAAGACATTACTCTTTTGAACATTAGGCTTTTCAAACCCACCAAGTTAAAGCTTTTGAGGACAGGAAGTGATAATTCTTCAAGTGAGTTATTGGGTGTAAACATAAGATGGGCTGCTTTCACCTACACCTTGGAGCCAAAGGTGTGCACTCTCCATAGCACACCTGTAGCTGTTCCTGGAGCTGTGAGTTCTCTATAGAAGAAATGACACCATATATTTGCCTGCTGGTATAAGGTGTATATTCATGATCTAAGGCAAAGTTCCAGCCTCTCTTATCTCTTGGCTTGTATACTGGCTGAGCTTTCACCAGGGCATTCCAAAGACCTATCTGGCTGCTTCTATGAGAGAGTGAGTGATAGGATCTATGAATTCTATGAAAAATGGTTTGGAGGTGATTTTTCATAGAGACCTTGGCTATGCCAGGCATGCCTGAAAGCAGGAAGGCATGTATCACATATTCCTACCTGTGTGAGTGCAGAGTACCTGCTTATGGTATGGAACAGTCAGTGCAATCATCCTGCGGCCACGTAGAACCAGCTGGACCCTCTCGTCCTTGGGCGTGATACCTTTGGGGATGGGGGTTTAGGAGGACTGCCTTGGCTTTTGACAGGTTGGGCCTTCCAATACTGGAAAGTCAGTTAACCTTGGCAGACAAAGAGAATGCTGAACTCATGAATTGCTCCCCTCCCCACCACTGTATCATTTTTAATGTGGCCTATTAAGCAAATATCAGGTTGGCTATTGAACGATACCAAGTGAGATTTACAATCAGGTCTTCGGTTTACTTTATTATTGAGGTTATTCTCTATGATAGCCTCTTAAGATATTTGGTGGCATACAGTTAGCATCATCCCCTATGCCTATTAGAAGAAATCTGTCCTTATATTTCTTTCCAGATAGCTTGCTACCAATATTCTACTTTTATCTTTTGAAAGGCTCTGACTCACCCTGAGTTAATCTAGCTCTATACTTCTGAGTATTTCTTCTACAGGATGGGGAAAATCAGGTATTCCTCTGAAAAGTTCTGCTCACTAAAAGATTGCCCTTTATCACTGTATTTTAGATTCATTGTGAATAAGCTTGTGCAACTGGCTGGTGCTGGCACACTTGCAGATGTGTCCCCAGTTTGCTGGCTGTTGGTAACTACCCATGAAGCCTAACTGTTGTTTGCAGGAAAAGAGGTGAAGTTTCAGGATTAGATATCAGGAGATTCTGAATCACTTGCTATGACAATTCACTTGTGCCTTCAAGACCAGTGTGGGCCTATTCTTGCATGTACGATTTAATAGTGGAATGGTGATGTGAACATCCAATTTAATAGCCTACTGAATCAGATAAAATCCAGTTCGTGTTGGGCGTGATCTTGCCATTATTTAGTGTTTCATGGTCAGAGATCAATACCCATGAACAAATAAGGAACTGCTTAAAAAAAATAGTTAATGCAAAAGAAGACATGGTTTTACACTAAAATTCTAGGGATCTAGGGTTCCTTATAGAATGCCACAGATTGTTCCAATTCCATTGGTTCTGTGGGGTCATAAGAACCAAGAGTTGGGGACATTTGTAACACACACTTTGCAGAGACCATGCATGCCTTGGGCTTCATTTGTCACTTTGTGCATAACTTGTGTTCCATTTCCTTTGTACTTTGAATTATGAAAAAACCCAATTACAATTTCTTATTTTTGAAATTTGTTTCCTATGCTCCTTTCCAGCACCAATGATGCTATCCATTAGGGTTTGAATAGGGCATAGATAGCATTCTCAAATTGGGATAATTTGAGGAAGGTGTGAAGTGAGGTGAGAGCATGCCTTAAGAGATCCGCAAGGGCTAGAGTGTGAACCAGGGACCAATAATGACAAAGGTGTTACTACCCACCAGGCCCAAAGATGGAAGGGAGGAAGCAGTTTCTAGACCTAGAAAGAGAGTTTTCTTGAGCGGAGCTGTGACCTTCATTTGAGGGTCATGTCCTGAGGTGAGCCTGTAAAGGGGCTCTGAAGAATGCATACCCTGACCTCTCCTTCTGCCCACCCCCTGAACTTCTAAGGATCAATCTCAAATGGAAACCAGAAAAAAAGGAGCACATCCAGGTGATCTACTCGGCGCAGACTCAGGAGAGAGCACAAAGAGGGTAGGGAGCCATTCTGGAAGGGGAAATGGGAGCCGTTTATCATAGGCCTGAAGTTTGAATCCTGGGTGTTTCTTTCTGGGCTGTGAATTCCAACAAGGTCAAGATTCTTTTGTTTATATTTCTGCCCTCAGTTCTGAGCACAGTTTCTGCTTGCTATAAAATAGATGCTCAGTGATCATTAAGTGGTCTATTCTAATACCTCCTGTGTGACTTTGAGCAAGTATTTATATTCATAGGTTATCTTATTCTGTGTCTCTAAAATTATGATATCAGTATCTGTCCTGCTTCACTGATGGGGATGTTGTTAAGGTCAAGAGAAGATGAAGAAGTGAGCAACTGGAAGTGCTTCGTAAGCTGTGAAGTGCTGTATATCTGTAAGATAGTATTTATTACTTAACACCTTCCTGAGTTCTTTCTTCCTGTTCCAGTCAACTATCCAATTCATATAAACTTATTAACCCAGACTTTGTACTTTTCACAGTGAGTCTGACTTTCTGCCTAATTAATCCCTTGATTCTTCCATATACCTTGAGCTTTAGTAGCGAGGTTTCTTCAAGAGCATAATTATGCCCAAGCTCATGCATCCTTGTTGAATTTTTTCCTCTTTTTTTTTTCAACACGTCTCTGCACCTACTCGCTTTTGTAAAACTTTCTTTGTAGATCTAAGTTTTTTTTCTTTTTTCCTCAATAATTTTGGTTAATAGGCTCCTGGATATCTTTAAGGATCCTAAGTAGTAAATGCATTGTCTTGTATGTTATTGGGCAGTTTTAATCTTCCTGCCTTATCATCCAGCCACATTCATCTGTGCAGCTCTGCCACCTAACCATAATCATTCATGGAGGATGAATGATTACGAACTCCCTGGTTTATAAACACCATCTCACTTAATCACCACAATAATCTCATGAAGTCAGAAGTATTATTCTGACCATTCTGCAGATAAGGAATCTGCATCTCAGAGAAGAAAGTCTCTTTCCCAAGGGCACAGGGCTAGACCTCAAATGCAGGTTGGCTTAATAGCAAGGCCCATGCCTACTAATCAGTAAACTGGCTTGCATTCCAGGCTACTTTTCTTAAATCTCACCTGCCTTAACTTGAAGACTTTTAAAACTGCATTTTGTTATTCCCACTTGTATCACCATAATTTTTCCTTCCTAGGTGTGGATTGTCTGTGTTTCTTTACATAAACCCATCTTGCATCTTTTGTTGGTTGTCATCGATATTTCATTTTGCCATCACTGTGTATTTTGATGGGTTGCTACTTTTCATTTTTGGCTTGATTTTCTTCATATCAAAACTCTTCCTCTGCAAAACTGTTTCATCGTGGGACGTGGAATATGGAGTTTAACTGTTCCACACAATGGTTGTTTGCCTTTGCTTCCTTACCAATAAAGCATGGAGACAATAAGCAATTAAAACCTGCCCGTTCATCATGGCTCTTGTTGTCTCCCTGCCTCAGTGCAGAGTGAGGTCTGACTGTGCCCATGCTGTTAATGGCTTGAGCCATTAAACAAACAGCAAATGATTCACTTCAATGGTACACTACACCTTCTCGCCTGTGCCTGCCACACCTCGCGGGCAGCCTGCTCACCAGCTTCATATGGTTAGCTGATGGCAACTTCCAAGTCTGCACAGATTCATGGTTCCTTCCTGGTGTTTCTCATCCCATGCCCCACCAACAGCCCAGGTTTGCTTTATTTTCTGAGTACTAAAATGCATAATGAGTATTTAAAAATGTCCAGAACATTCATAAAAAAATAAAAGGATAAAATTACTAAGACCATTCATGATGTTATCTCTTAGGGAGAACCAGGACCCAAATTTTTGTATACATTCTTCCAAATATATTTCCACCAGTCCTGAGGATGTAGCTCAGTGATAAAGCGCTTGATTAGCATGACTGAGATCTTGGGTTTGATGTCTAGCACTGAAATAAGAAACAAAAATTGTTGCCAAACACATTTGCACTTAAAATATGAAATTACATTATTTATATAAAAAGGTGTCTAGTAGGCTTGCCGTTTATAATAATAGTTTTTAAAACAATCTGAATATTTTGTTTTGGACATGTGGAAAATAGCTATTCCTTATCTGTACTCCTCTTCAGAGTATTTCCTTGCAGAGTATTTATATGATCAGTGTCTGACTTACCTAGCCAAGGGTTTCTTTTTCTCTCCTCATCTTACTCCTCCTCATTACTCTCCTATGTTCTTCTTCATCTCCTCCATTTTGTTCTCCCTGTTTCTTCTTTTTTCTTTTCTTTTTTTGTGGTGCTGGGGATTGAACCCAGGGCCTTGTGCATGCAAGGCAAACACTCTACCAACTGAGCTATATCCCCAGCCCCATCCTCCCTATCTTTGTCTTTCTCAGTCTTCCTCTTCCTTCCCGCCTTCATCCTGCTCCTGCTCTTACTCATCCGTGTTCATCTCCTCCTTCTTGTTCTTGTTTTCCCTTCTTCCTCCTCCATGTCCTTTCATCTTCTCCCTCTTCTTCTTCTTCCTCATCTCCCTTCTTCTACCTGTGTTCCTCCTTCTCTCCTCACGCCACTCCTCCCTCTCCTTTCCTCCTCTCCTCTTAACTTCCTCCACTTTGCTTAAACTTCTGTAATTAGCCCATTTGCTTTCTCCATTTTAAATTTGTAGTACTTTTTTTTTTTTTTATTTTGCCTCCTTCTCTTGAGTTGATGTTGGGATTCTACTTAGTGTCTCCTCATTTTTTATTTTTTAAACCTTTGGTCATGATATACTTCCTCTCCCATTCCAATTTACTGCACTTTGCTTTGATTTTTGTTTCCACTAATAACTAAGGTGAGTGAGACATGTTGAGAGCCCTGCTGGAGATGGCATAGTAATTCTTGTCAAGCCGCCCTAGAAACTCAATTTTGGATGTCAGATTTACCATCTTTTCACTAGATTGAACTGCCTCATTGTGGCTGCGGATAGAAATAGACTCATATTTAGAGTCAAATCAAACAAGGAAGCAAATAGCAGCAGCAGTATCCAACAAAATTAAGGAAGGAAAGAGATGAGACTTCACTCATTTAATTAGAGAAATCTGAATTTAGTGTTCTTTCTGCTCAGTGATTTAGCTCCAGGTGAATTACAAATGAACATTTTGTAAATGTTTTCCTATTTTGGTGTGTTCTAAACTTATTAAAAATGTAAGACTTATAACCTCAGTAGTATCATTTGGGACCTAAACTAATACAGCTATTATGAGGCATATAAATAAAGCCAATCCAATCTGTATTTAGAGGTAAGAAAATCACGCCTGATGTATTAATTTAATTTCTTTTTTGGATTAAAGTTGTTATATCACACTGTGTAAGTAATATCAGGTAGCCATGACTTGGTCTGGTAGACTTCCCTAAATCATCACCAGTAAATAAGGAAATTATAAACATATGATTAGGTAAGCCAAATTGGAAAGTTCAAATAATTGTTTTAATTCAGAGCCATTTTATTTAAGTGTATCTGGCTAGGAAGTCTTTACAAAGCCCAGGTCACTTTCTTTCTGGCTTTTCCCATGACTACTTCTGTGGTCATTGCTTTCTACTCCAGGACATTTTTTTTTCTTTTACCCAAGCCACCCACTGGACATGGACTGAATCATGGTTATTTATTATGTTGTATATTGAAGATCAGCTATAGAGTGAAAAGACTACATGGAAAGACAAGATGGAATTCTTTTCTTGCACCGAGTCTGGCTTTTTAAAGTCAAGGAGATTATTAGCTGTGTTTCAGTGTTGCTTCAATTGTTCAGAAGAGTTTTTTTGACAGAAAGAGCAGTTTTTCTCTGTGAACTGTCTTTGGATCCTATTACAAACAAGAGCCCTCAGTCCCTTTGTAAGTTTGGAGTAGTAATACACTGTTACCAGAAGAAAATCCCACTTACTTCCTTTCTATTAGTGGGTAAATTCACTAACCTTTCTGTGCTTTAATTTCTTCAACTCTAAAATGATAATAATAGTGGTACTGACCTGAAAGAATTGGTTTAAATGAATGGAAGTGCTTAGAACAGCACCGAGCACATAAGGAATGCTATCTGTCTTTGCTGTTCCAAGTTCCACTACAACATCACCCACGATGACAATGAGGACTACAGCTGTGTTCCCAGCCCTTCCATATTCATTTAAGACTTTATTTGCTCCAAGTGACTTTTGGCTGTGTCTGAAAACAAACAACATCCCACAAAGCTGCAGATTTGCCTTCAGTGAACTGTGAAAAGATGTATTGTAAGATCTAAAGTCACTTCTGAAAGTGTCGGTCCCTAAAGTGTACTGAGCAATGAAGCGATGTTGGAGTGAATGCAGAACCTCTTAGATGATTGCTCTGGAAGAAGTCCCTCTCTGTTCAATATATGTTGCACTGTAGGAAAAAGGTCAGCCATGTACTCTATGTCTTGTTTCTTCAGTGTATATACGCTTCAGGAGGACAGAAGCTGTTTTTCACTACCATCCTTCCCATAGCATCCAGCACAGTGTTATACAAATGGCAGATGCACAATAATAAATATGTTGATTAACTGCTTACGTTGAGGTGGGAGGAAGAGAGTTAGAAATAAAATGTTCTGCAGTTAATTACAAACTGCTTTCCTGCTTGAAAATGAATTTGCATTTTCCTGCAACTTTTGTATGATGCTTAAGTTGGCATTTATGATTCGATTTTGTACCATTTTATAAATTTTATGAACTCTAAATTTTCACCAAGGGTTTTTCATGGGATTTTCTATTTTTATTATTATTTCAAAATGGAAAGACATGCTAGAGAAAAGGCGATCCTGCTGTAATAACAATTCATGAGATTTGTTAAGAGAATGATTTAAATTTAGAGCTGATAGGGACTGCTTTTTTAAAGCCTAAACATGAGGCATGGTACCTGGAACAGAGTGGAATCTCAACAGGTTGTTGAAAAATAAGTTTATCACTTAGTACATTCATGTCATTTCATGGGGGAAGAAACCGACTGTGATAAGTACAGAAGGAACTGTAATAAATATTCCTTGATGTTACGATGTTTAATTGTAGATTTCACATTTAAATTGTAACATGGAGAAGATTTTAAATGTGGTCTTTGAGTAAATTTCCTAATTTAAAACATGTGCATAAATCAAATGCTTAGGTTAACATCTGCTACATTGCAGGAAGGAAGTTGTAAGAGTTTGCTCATGTAAGTAAAAGTGATTGATTTAAAGGGAAACTAATGTACAATGTCTGTAAGGGGTTTGCTCAATATGTATCAATTGATTTATTTCCTTCCTCCCTACTGTAAGTTTTATTTTTCTCTGTTAGATATTATTAAGGTTTCCCATCCATGTGAAAGGCTTTTAGTTGAATCATTTGTCTCTCTCAGGACATAACCTACCCCATCTTCTACTTCTCTGTACCTCTTAGAAGTTCAAGAAATGTTGATTTTCTGCTATTTTACAGGATGGAAAAAGGGAGTCAAGTTCATGTACCTGTTTGAAGGGACCCAAACTGTCAGAAATAGGGACGATTGCCTGGATGATAACGCTCAGCGATGCTCTTCACAATTTCATCGATGGCTTGGCAATTGGGGCTTCCTGCACCTTGTCTCTTCTTCAAGGCCTCAGCACTTCTATAGCAATCCTGTGTGAGGAATTTCCTCATGAGTTAGGTGAGGGGCTCTACTCTTAAAGTAAAGGGTAGTTTACATGGAATAAGACATTTCAGGTGACACATTCTGCAAATCCTGCTGATGTACCAAAATGAAGAACCCTTGTTGGACATTGATGATTATCTTTGATCTCATCTCTAAATAGAAAAAAGCAATTCAGGTTCATGCCTGTAATCCCAGAGGCTTGGGAGGCTGAGGCAGGGAAGATTGCATGTTCAAAGCCAGCCTTAGCAACTTAGTGAGAACCCAAGCAACTTAGTGAGACCTTGTCTCTAAAAGATAAAATGGGCAGGGGATGTGATTCAGTGGTTAAATGCCTCTAGGTTCAATTCCTGATACAAAAAAAAAAAAAAAAATGAAATTCACTTGGTTTTTCTTCTTCTTCCAGGGGACTTTGTGATCCTGCTCAATGCGGGGATGAGCACTCGGCAGGCCTTGCTGTTCAACTTCCTTTCTGCCTGTTCCTGCTACGTTGGGCTGGCTTTTGGCATTTTGGTGGGCAACAACTTTGCTCCAAATATTATATTTGCACTTGCTGGAGGCATGTTCCTCTACATTTCTCTGGCAGATATGGTAAGAAATTTAACATTTTATTTTGTTGTAATTTAAAATTCACAGATGAGCATCTGGGTTATGAACTAAGAGCAACCTTCTGCTTTTCTTGGTGTGCAAGGCCTATGCTGTACCTTTAAACATTCCTGTTCGAACACATTTTATTTCTTGAGTAGCTTGCACTAATAGTAACTTGAAACTGGTTCTCATTGATTCTTTTATCTGTGATCTTATTGATAGAGGGTGAAATGATTTGTTTTTGCTGAAGTAGGGTTATTTTTGCAGGCCTTCTTTTGCCTGGTGGGAGATAAAACCTGTCTTCTATTACATTTTTCCCTTCTTTCATGAAAATGTCACATTTGGAAGAGGAATAACTTGACAGAAGAAATAACACTAAACAGTGAAAGCCTTATGAGTTGAATTAAAATTACTACACTAAAGTTGGTAAAATTAAATTTGACAGTATTTATTTGTGTCAGTGTGTATTTACATCTATATTTATGTCTATGGGTGTGTGTGTCTGTCTTTATCTGTGTGTATGCCTACTTGAGTGTGTATGTATTTGTGTATATTTAAGAGAGAAAATATCCTGTACATTTTTGAGTGAGTCATAGACTGCTTTCTAGAAAATAAAAATATGCTAGTATATAAAAATCAAGGAATTTTCTTTGCATTTACAACTGAATATATTACATATATAATTTAATGATTTTGTTTCTTTCATCTATATTCTTAGCTCCATAATTATAACCGTCTAGTTTTGTTCGTTGCTCTCTGCAGACCCTGTTAAGAGCAAGGATTTCATCTCTTAGGTCAATCCACCGCATTTGTGATTTTCTTCACAAAATTAATGTCTCATACTATTTCGTTCTAGGTGGTCCCATCTTTCTTTGATATAAGAACAGAATCTATTAGAGTTGTTTAAAGAAAGTACACTAGTAAATGATACTGTATACATTTTCACCTTCATTTTTTCCTAGCAAGAAGTTTTTTTTTGTGAGAGTACTGGAGATTGAACTCAGGGGCACTTGATCACTGAGCCACATCCCCAACCCTATTTGTATTTTATTTAGAGACAGGATCTCACTGAGTTGCTTAGTGTCTTGCTTTTTCTGAGGCTGGCTTTGAACTCACGACCCTCCTGCCTCAGCCTGCCTGGGATTAAAAGGTGTGTACCACCGTGCCCAGCAAGAACTTTCTTAAGTCCAGCCCAAGGATTAACTATAGATTCTGGAGATCTCTCAGATGCTTTGGTACAATGCACCACAGCATATGTAGCAAATCATTTTGGAAGGTGTTCTGAAAAGCTGATATTATGTGTCTCCTTATGTAGACTTTTCGGTAGATGTTATTGCTGAGAAAGAGTAGATTTTTAAGTAAAATACTTGGGGTTTTAATTGCTTTTATACTGCAATGAGATTGTTATAGTCTTTAATCCTGGAATAATGCATAATTTATTTAAAACCCTTATAATTTTGTGAGGTTAGAGCAAGCAAAAGTAAACAAATTAAAGAAATGAGGAGTTAAATTTATAGTTATTTCTAAAAATTTATTCAGTCAGCTACTGTTGGTATGTTCTTGGGCCAAGCCTTGAAGTCTGTGAAGCCCTGGGGACCCTGGAGTGAGCAAAATAGGCACAGTTGCTGCCTCTGTGGGGCTTTTTATCTAGAAGGAGAGAAAACAGAAATCGAACAAACAAATCATTAAAAATTACAAATAATTTAAAAATGCTGTGAAAGGATAGCAGTATATATGACAAGAGAAGGTAAAAAGGAATCTAGTCTAAAGTAGGATTGGCTGAGGGAAGTGTTTCAGGAAGGTATGAATTAAGGTGAATCTGAAGTGTCTAGTCCATTGAAATATTGGAGGGAGAAGCATTCAGGTCAGGGTTATAGCAAGTACACAGATTTTGAGCAAGGATGCCTTTGAGATCCTGAGAGAATGGTGTGTGTGTGGATGCAGCACAGGGAACAGGGGAGAGAGGAGGTGGAGGAAAGTAAGAGAATATATAAAATAATGTATAAAATGAGGTAGGTCACATCCTGCTGATTGGACTCAGCTGAGAAACAACACCATTGAACACTTTTACTCTTAATGCCTGAAAGTGCTAGATATTCCAATTATACACTCTGTACTAAAACGTTTAATCATCCAAAATAAATGATCTTCCTCCCCACAGAAATCTGGAAGTGATTATTTTATGTTTGACCACTAGATGGCAACCGTTGTCTAATAATATATCTTCCTTCTAGTTTCCAGAGATGAACGATATGCTGAGAGAAAAGGTAACTGGAAGAAAAACCGATTTCACCTTTTTCATGATTCAGAATGCCGGAATGTTAACTGGATTCACAGCTATTCTGCTGATTACCTTGTATGCAGGAGAAATCGAATTGGAGTAATAAGAAATGGAAGATGATGTCATTAACGAAGGCATTGCATAAATTAAAAAAAAAAACCAAAACATCTCCAAAGGGATTTTTACGTTTATCTTGTTTAGTTAAAAAGATAATTTTGTTTTCAACTGTAGGTCAAGAATACTAATTATTGGTTTCAGGTATGTGAAATAGGCCATTGATTGTTGTTAAAAGACTTCAAGAGGTTCTTGGTTCCAGTCTGAAAGGTTTGGAACATGGGGATTTTGATGAACACCTATTTTTCAATATTTTATGCATATTAGAAAATCATCATGAAGCCAGACTCATGCATTCTATAATCACGTAGACACATTAAGCCTTGAGACAGATTTACAAGATAGGTCATGTAAGGCTTTAAAACTTGGTAGGATCAAAGTTACAGAGTGGTTTCCTTTCAATTAGTTTGTTCTAGTTCTTTCAAGAGCAGGTACCTCAAAATGTGGAAGAGAATCACATAAAACACATAAAACACATAAAACACATGATTCCAAGGCCTTAATTAACCCAAGAAAGAAAGATTGTGTATAGCATTTGTTCTGCAGGAACCTGTAGGATTGTTTTGAAAAGCATTTCAAAACGAAAACCAGGAACTCAACAGTGGCTTGCTAGCCCTATCATGTTTAGTCTTAGAGGTGTATCTTTAACTGTAGACTCTACTAGACTCCATCAAAGGCTAGAACAGCTTTTTTATGACTTACGTTGTGGTTGCACCCCTTAGAAATGACAGAAGAGTATATAAAGCTGCTGACAACTCTGTCAGCATGTCATGCCTTTGTGTTGTCACAGTGAAGACATGCTGGTTTGGAGAAAGAAATTGAATGTAATTTTAAGCAATTTACTTTAAAATATGAACATAATTATTTAGAAGAGAATATTTTAATAAATGCAGAATAACAGCTGGACTGCTATACGTCAAGGACTGATGAACTAGAAAACACACATTCCTCATGGGTGATTGAGAGTCATTTAGAAAAGACTTCTTTTATGTTCAGCCTGCATTTGTCCATATGGTATACATTGGGGGAAAAGGTAGCACACCGTGAGTCTTTTCTCTGTCTTTTATAAAAAACAGAGTCTGTTTGCTAATTTAGCAGTTAATAAAAATAAATAAAATTGAACATCCTAACCACAATTCACACTCCCAAGTCACTTAAGGAAAGACAAGTTGTTAGGAAAATGATTGATAAAAGCCAATAATAATCTCAGGAATTGCATTTTTCTACAGATCATAACATGTTTTTACATAGCAATAATGCAAATTTGGTGAACATTTAACATATATGCCAATGTATATTTTACTTTATGATTGACAACTTAAAAAAATTATTGTTTGACCAAATAGTAAACGTCTTGGAAACCATGTACTGTGTCTTACATTATTCATTTAATACATATCTTTTTCGAGTGACTACCATGTGTCTGGTATTATGGGGGGAGAGAGAACTAAGAAACTGCTGATTTAAAAAACATTTAGCAAATAAACACTACAAAGACTTATCATTGTCCATTTCAATAAACAGAATCTATTTTTATCATTTCAGCTTTTTACTTTCTATCTTAATAAATGGTATTTGGCATTTTTTTTATCATTTCAGCTTTTTACTTTCTATCTTAATAAATGGTATTTGGCATTTTAAAACATAGGTTGTATATTACTTAAAAAACTATATAAGAAATTATATTAAAACAAGGTCGTTTAATGACCTTTGATTGTGTATGTGGATTGTCTGGTGTTTTTCTTTTTCTTTTTCTTTTTTCTTTTGGTACTGAGGATTGAACCCAGGAGCACTTACCATTGAGGAACATCCCCAGACTGCCATCCCTTTTAAATTTTGAGGCAGGACCTCACTAAGTTGCCCAGGGCCTTGCTAAGTTGCTGAGGCTGGCTTTGAACTTGTGATCCTCCTGCTTCTGCCTCCTGACAGGCTGGGATTACATGCGTGTGCCACCACACTCGGCTTGGGCTCTTATTCCCTCCATGTGTTTAACTCTTGGCCATTTCCCTCAACCATGAGAACAGAGGCAATAGGGCAGTGAAGAACCAAAAGACAAAAAGAAAATTTGGACTTATAGGAGGCTATGGTTGATGAAGAAAATAGATCATGGAAAGCCATGGTTACATTTATATTATCCTGGATAACTTTTTTAGCAAGCATCAAACTGTCAGTCCTCATATCTTATACTGAGGCAGTCATTACATATACCAGTTGAATATTCTGTACTTTTTAGACTTTAAAGATGCTACCAGGACTAACCCAAAATGTATCATCTATTGGGCTATATACTTTAATTTTTCATCATTAAACTTGTAGAAATGCCCAATAGCTAGCTAGTACTTATTGAGTACTGCGTCAGACCCTGTGTTACCATGAAAATGTGGCACACCACCTGAAATATCCCAGGCTCACACAGCAGGTTACTCTACTCAAGCTGCAGGTCTGCTGATAGAGGGTCAGCTGATCTATTCTGGGGCCTGCTGCATTACTTGGCTTCAGGCTGTGATCTGACTCTGCTAGGTCACTGTTGTGGCTGCTGCTGCAAAGTCATGGGGCAAAGGGTACATAATTCCAGAGAGTGGAGAAGTACAAACTGGCTCAATCTGTCTTAGTCTCTATGAACTATCTGCTATTTTGTTTCATATAGTAGAAAATATTTAGGAATAACAGTACAGCAAATGCCTCTAGCACATCTCCCTCTTCTATTACTTATTTCTAATTTATTTTTATGGACTTGGTATTTTTGTTCATTTACCCATACAAATTATAATGTGGATGTAACACTGGTTCACTCTGAGGCTAAGTGTTAGAACAGCCTCTGAATAGTATGATTATAATGATCTCTAGGTGCTTAGTAAGGCCCTACTGAATGTAGCATTTACAAAATTTTTTTATTGGTTCTTTTTAGTTATACATGACAGTGAATTCATTTTGATATAATTATACAGGCATGGAATATATCTTATTCTAATTAGCACCCCATTCTTATGGATGTACATGATGGCGGGATTCATTCTCGTGTACTCATAAGTACATAGAAAAATTATTTGGGAGTCATTCCACTATCTTTCCTTTTCCTATCCCTCCCACTTCCCTTCATTCCCTTTTCTCTAATCTACTGAATATCTGTTCTTCCCCATCTCCTCTTATTGTGGGTTAGCTTCCACAGATCAGTGAAAACATTTGACCTTTGGCTTTTTGAGACTGGCTTATTTCACTTATCATGATTGAATGGAGCATTTCTGATTTACCACATTTATAAAAGCTTTTTCAGCTAGGAACTTAAATTTATAAAAAGTGAACCAGTGAAAATAAGCCCAAACAATACCATGGGTTTATGAGATAATTAGCATGGGTGCTTCCACAGAGCTCATTACTGATGGTTGATGCCAGGGGCATGTCCTCCTTGCTCTGCTTGGCATCCTTTTCCTTTCAGTCTCCTTTCTTTTTCTTTTTCTTTTTCTTTTTTAAACCAGAAGACTGCCATGATTTCCAGACTCCTTTTGAGTTTATTTAAGCTCCATCATACAACAAGAGATTCTTAACCCTTGTTGTTACTTTAACCTTTATGTTACTACAGCTGTTCTCTCATTTTTACTTAGCATGGGTTGAAATACTTGTGTTAGTTTGCTTTTCTCTTTGCTTCTTTTCTGTGCTGGGTATGCACCATGCAGGGGTCAAGGCCACTTGGGTCCCTATATGGAAACTTCTACCTTCTGTATGGCTCCATGACTTCACTGGCAGGATTTCAGGTAGGCTAAAGCAACTGGACAAATGGAAAACTCCAAATACAGCTCTATTAATTCTAAGATACACATTTCCCTCCTCCTCCATATTTTAACATTTCCAAATGGCATGCTGTAATCACTGACAGGTGGCATGGTGAAGGCCTTTAATGCTTGCATGAAAGTGAGAATCATTCATTGAAATCGTAAAGTGAGGGAAAAAAATGTTAGCATCACTGCTTAGGATTTGATGGTATATAAAAACAGGTGCCTCAACATGTAACGCTTTCTTTCTTTCCTGTAAAAGGAGTGAGGAAGCACCAGGCATGGCTGGCATGACAGCCCTGTGGCTTTGGGAACCCAAGCTTTCCTTCCATTTGTCAGCTGTGTCACCTTTAGTTTGTGACTCCACTTTCAAGATTGCTTCGTATTGTAAGATGGTTGCTAGGAGTCCAGCCTTCAAATCTAAGTTCAGCAGAGCAGGAAGGAGGAATGGACAGAAGGGCTAAAAGTTCACACCCATCTCTGTGTCCCCCTGTGAGGAACTTTTTCACAAGTCAGATCTAAAGACCACCACTAACCTCCACTGACCAGAATTAGTCACTAACGGGGGCTGGGATTGTAGCTCAGTAGTAGAGCGCTTGCCTTGCATGGATGAGGCCCTGGGTTTGATCCTCAGCACCACATACAAAGCAATAAAGTAAAGACATTGTGTCCATCTACAACTAAAAAAATATTAAAAAAAAAAAGAATTAGTCACTAACGGACCAATCTGCAAGAGAAGCTGGGAAATGTTGCTTTTGGCTGGATACACTTCCCCAGTAAAATCAGAATTCTGTTACTAAGAAGCAAAAAGTGAATTTTGGGTAGTTGGCCGCCTCTCAGTTCTGGACAGGTTTGCCTGTTTGACTCAGGAAGCTCATTGCTCCAGATAGTCCGGTTATAGCCCGTTCAGGGAGCTGCTGCCTTTGGGGATCTCATGGGTTTTTTCTTAGCAATCCCTTGCCACTCTGACTATTTTAATTATACTGGACAATCTGACCAGTCTTACCTGACAACCAGTTTCATTCTTACACTCTTGTCTTTACAGTTTCTCGGTCTCAGTCTGTTATTTGTTTGCCTTGAGGAAATTCTGTTTTTTCCCAAGATGGTCAAAGTTTGAAGAAAACTGAAACAAAATTCCTTTTCTGTGGACTTTGGTGTTTGTGTTTAAAACTCTTCTGAATACCAGATTCCTATCCAGAACTATGAAGTTAAGTACTATCATCAGAGGATATTAGAAATTATTTACTTTTCTCTTTCCCTTTCTCTTTATGGGGTACTACAGATATTTAGTATAAGTAAGGTTAGGTCTGAAGTGTTCTTTGTTATCTGTTTTTTGTAGGTAATTTTTTTAGATAGTTCAATTTTTTTTCAAATAAGCAAAAATAATTGTGTAGATAATTAAATGGGCTATTCACAAGCCTCAAGTTCATTTACTTTTGATATATACTGTGAGAATACCAAGAAGCAATTTTAATAGGTAGAGCTTGCATGTTTTGGTCTAGAGTCTGTTGTTGTGATTGTGTGTGTCATCCTTACCACTGGACAGTCTGATGAGCAGTAGAAACTGAGGAAGGCCATGCAGAAGATCTATGACCATGATTATGATCCCAAGGGGAATATTTCATCAGGTCTCATAGGAAAGAAAATGATGGATAAAATTGTGACAAAAATAAAAAGTGGATAAAGATGAAAATTGATGAATTATAGAATAAAATCTCCTAGTTAAGGATTCAAATTGGAAATATTTCCTTCTCTCCAAAAGCTTAGAATGCTAATCAAATGTGTCTTATACTTTATTTTGAGGCAAGCTCCATCAGAGGGCCCCACAGAACACTTCATGGGGGCCCTCTGCAGTTTCGAGTGACAGAGGCCCAGAACAAGGCTGACCAGGGGCTCCTGATATGAAGTGAGGACAGTTGCTGCCACATTTGGCTGGATCTTGTCCTGTAGTTTGTTGGGACCAAGGATAGATGAATATTCCCTTGGTTTAGTATGAGTCAAGCAGGGGGTTAGAGATATGTCTTGGAACAATATGAAATCATGTGTAAGAGGGGCACCATCTTTTTTTTTTTTTTATTTAAATGCATTTCAAGTCATAGTACATAACCAGATCTCTGTTTTTCCATTTCTCTGATTGCAAACCAAATAAAGTCACAACAGTAGAGTCTTCATAGATGTGTCAGGGGTAGTAAAGACCATCTCAAATAACCATCATTACTATGCCCATTTCCCTTACCTTCCTCCCCCCTCCCCCAACCATGTTTAGAGTTCCTGCATTTGTCCTATGTTTCCCGTTCCCACCCCCCCTTATGTATTCTTATCCACTAATCAGAGAGAACATTCGGCATTTAGTTTTTTGGGATTGGCTTACTTCACTAAGCATAGTGTTCTCCAATTCCATCCATTTG
>CM053408.1:45662230-45699348 GCA_028644305.1 Xerus rutilus
AGTTTCTGATTATCCTCTGTATTTCCGCAGGGTCTGTCGTGATGTTTCCTTTTTCATCACAAATTTTGGTAATTTGGGTTTTCTCTCTCCTTCTTTTTGTTAGGGTGGCTAAGGGTTTGTCAATTTTGTTTATTTTTTCAAAGAGAGGGGCACCATCTTGAAGTCAGAGGTCATTGCTAAGTGGACTTCCAGAAAATCAAGGATTAAATGAAATGGGGGAATTGGAGAACTAGAATATATCACCGGAGAGGAACCCCTCTGAAGAATCCTGGAAGTGCCAATAAGAGAAAGGCTACATTTAAGTATAAATCAGTTAGGTAGCTTGGAGACATATTTTGAGACTGTTAATTAAGAACTTTTCTGTTCTCAACATTCTCTCCTCCATCTAAGCATGGAGGGGCCAGAAGCCACAGTTAGCAAACAGGGAGTACAGAAGCCTTACTTTTGAATAAAGAGTGCAGTACTGACTGAAGTCATGGACACTTTCAACAATTGACTTGAGGCTGTTTTTATGACTTAAAGTGATTGTAGGATTTTATGTTCCCCCAGAGTTCTGTGTCAGAACAGTCCTTATGCCATTTCAAATTTTATCCAAGTATGGGAGAAGGCCTAGGTAGTCTCTACCCTCTAAGCATGCTTAAAAGACCAGCAAGGAGTAAAATCAAAGTTGTTTTTATTTATACTATGAGAACTTCATGTTAATATACTGACTACACATACAATTTAAAAATTAGTACTCATAATAACCCTATGAAAGGGGATTCTATTTTTAATGCAGGCCAGGCTGGAGCTGAGAAGTGACAGAAAGACCATATGCTCTGCGTGTGTGGCTGGGGAAGACCATGCTTAGAGTCCTCTCACCCATGCTGCTGGCCCCTCTCAACAGGTGCACATAGCAGGAGGGTCCCTTCCTCCAGCAATATGCCTCAAATGCCTGGGCTGAGAAAGCCCAACATGGTGCTAGCTCACTGTGAAGGATGGATGCTTAAAGAAATTCTACACATTATGGTAAAGCTTGTTTGGAGCAGCTGAGCTGAAACTGAGAGGCAGTAATTAATAATGGTATAGAAAGTGGGATCAAAACAATATTACTTTATGAGGATGAGACTGTGCATTTCCTACAATGAGGGCATAAACTTTCCAACTGTACTAAATAGAATTCCATTCTCTTTCTGTAGCTTGTTTTTTGCCTGACAAGACTGATCTACCTAAGCATCAGTGGGTTTAGTCATACGGGAACTACAACAGGAGATAGGAGGAAGAATGAAGAATGAAGATAGGCTATCATTTTCCTTGACTGTCTTCCTACTGGTCTCTTTGGGCTGCCTGTGCTGCTTAAGAATGCCTTTTCTTTGTTTTATTCAGCCACAAAGAAATATGAAATTATGTCATTTGCAGGACAATGGATGGAACTAGAGATCATTATGTTAAGCAAAATAAGTTAAATTCCGAAGGTCAGAGGATGTATGTTTTCTCTTATATGAGGAAATTTGAGAGAAAAAAAGGAAAAGAAATATGGGGGCAGATTTCATTGAAATCAAAGGGAGACCAGTAGAGAAAAGAGACCAAGGGTTGGGAGGTGGGAAGGGAGGGAGGGAGTAGGGAAGTGCTGGGAGTGATATTGGCCAAATTATATTGTTAGATTGTGTGCGTGTATAAATGTGTAACAGCAAATTCCATCATTATGTACAACTACAATGCACCAATAAGAAAATATGGGTTAAAAAAAAAAGAATGACTTCTCCATAGGATCCAGCAGTCTCACTACTCTTATTAAGGATATGAAATCTTTGTGTCGAAAAAAAATCCCCACTTGCACGTATATTGCAGCACTATGAACAATAGCCAAGATACAGAATCAATCAAGATGTCTGTTGTGCATGAATGGATGAAGACAATGTAGCATATACACACAAAGGAATATTATTCCACTATAGAAAAGAGAAATCCTGTCATTTGTTGCAACATAGATGGAACCAGAGGATATTACTCTAAGTGAAATAAGTCAGCTATGGAAAGACAGATACTGCACATTCTCATTCATATGTGGAAGCTAAAAAGCTGATTAAAAAATAAGGATCACCATAGCCTGGGAAGGATGGGGAGAGGGGAGGATGGAGACAGGATGGTTAATGGATACGGGACACAGTTGGATATAAGGAATAACTTCTAATTTCTGTAGCAGGAAAGGGTAACTATGGTTGATAACAATTAATTGAATATTTCAATATAGCCATTGGAATTCTGAATGTTCCCAACACAAAGAAATGATAATGTTTGAGGTGATGTACACAATCACTCTGACCTGATCCTTATGTACTGTATAGGTGTATTGAAATGTCACACTGTACCTCATAAATATGTACATATGTCATTACGTGTCAATTAAAAAAATAAGAAGTCCTTTCCCAGAGCAGAGTTTCTTACACTCCTGTGGTGAAGGCCAAGTTTGGGTTTCTTATTTCCAATTTGTCATATGTTGGTATCTTTGTGAATATAATGCACAGGAATTACTAGAGAAAATGAAATACAATTTAAAATGAAGACATAGCACATTTGTACCCCATTTCCATTATTAAATACACTAAACACAATTTCTATCAAATCACTATTGAAATTTATAAATGGTTACTTTTAATTTCCATAGTTTCTGGACTTAACATACCTAACAGTTACTGGACCAGCTCCAGTTCATAGATGATTGTCTTCTGCTTTTGGTGATCAGGCTCTCCGTCCCTTTGGTCTAAGTGTAGTCACAGTGCTGCTGTCTTTTACTAAATGTTCACGCAGCAACATTTGTGGTTTCCCTACATCCCACTTAGATATTTATAATATGCCCTTTGGTAAATAAATGAACCTGCCCCACCTAAGTTGAGGTTGCCATTTGTTTCCCCGAGGTGCCTGTGACTGATAAACAGTAAATGTTTTCTTATCCTGAAAGAGGAGGTGTCTATAAGTTTGGTGGGAAAAAAGTAAGACACAGAGTGGGTACGTGGGCATGGAGTTGGTACCATATGACAACTACGTGAAAACTTACAGAAGTGAAATATGATTAGAAATCTTGCATTAGATCTTCTTAGATAAAGGGGATGGAATTAAGGTTCAAAAATTTTGTGTGAGTAAACTTCAAACACAGAAGACTATCCAGAATCTTTTGAGAGACTAGCTAAAATTGGGCTTATAACTTCTAGCAGGTAAAAATCTTTTGAAAATGTAAATGCTTCCAATTATCGGTTTGGCAACGTTTTCTTAAGCACCAGCATCATTTATTTTAAAATAAAGACCAATTTCTAGGAGAGGAAGAGTGAATCGATTTCTACAAATGCTTAGTCAATGAACAGTTTGAGGCTTGTGCACATTTTCCCATGTCGGTGTGTCTACAGGTCACATTTCCTCACTCCAAATGTACTGTGAATTGATAAGAGGGACAGAGAGTGAGAAAACAAGGGACTGCAGCTTATGTCACAAGCTGAGAAGCTCCAATTTTTCACAGCCTACGCTTGTAAATAGAAGATATTCTTCCCTTGGGAGCCATTATATTTGTTAACCCTAATGTTGTTACTCTTATAATTAGGTAAGAGCTTGTTAATGAATTGGAAAACATTAATTTTTGAAATCTTAGGAACCATGAGGGAAGGCAGTTCATATGCATCTTTCTCATTTCTCCATCTTTACCTTTTGTATTTTGATTAAAAAATAAAAAGTCTTTTTTAATTTGGGAAAACTACACCTCAGAATTTCATTGTGTGAGCATTCTATAAAAGGAAGCATGTGAGAACCAGCAATCCACCACTCTGACCTAGGCAAAAAAATTTCCAAGTATTTTAGAATAGTGAATATTAGGTGATATTGTATAAGGTAGGGCTTGGGTAGTCCTATAAGTTTGTGGTGACAAAACTAGTGAAAGTCACAGTAAATCATTGTCTATCATGGCGTCGTTGATGTCTTTTGATTTTCCTTGCCGATCTTTACTTCTTCACTACTTCTTTCAACAGCTTCACTCTTCTTGGTAACTGGTTGCTCCCACTCTTGCTGGCTCCGGAGGGCTTGTCAACTCTGCACCTAATCTTCTCCTGTGCCATATGCTAGGCAAGTCCCTCTAGGAGGTAGACAAAGTTCTTGTCTTTCATGCGTAACTGCGGAGTGCTGGTGGCTGCATCCCTGGCACAAGAAGAAGCTTGAGGAATTGAGACAGATGCTCACAGAAAAGTAGACGATGTGGGTGAGGACTGGCATGGAGAGAATGAGTTGTGGAGTCATCCCTCGTTCTAGTCCCTGATATCCCCAGTGCTTTAGTTTTGGTTCCAGTAGTTCCTTCAGTATTGTTATCCAAGTTATTGTAATGTCTCATACGTCTTTTTTCTTTTTACTTTAGCTAATTTGATTTGGGTGTCTTGCTTGCAGTGAAAGAATTTTCTAACTAATGCAGCAGCTAAATATTGAGATATTTATTTCAAACACAACTCCTAGCTCCTGAATTTAACACAGTCCCTCAGCATTGTCAAGGTCTGGAGTTAACTTCCTGTTTCAAATAGAATATAGCGAAATCGTCATTATGTTCCAGAAATGGGGAGCGAAAGTCTTTCAAAATTGCCAGAGAATTTCTAATTCATTTTTTATTTCCTTTTGGATTACATAGAAACATTGCAGATGTTTTGGTTTTTGCACAGTTGACACATCAGAACTATGGTGGTATACCTGGGCACAGTGGCACATGCCTTTAATTTCAGAGACTTGGGAGGCTGATGAAGGAGGATCACAAGTTTGAGGTCAGCCTCAGCAGCTTGCTGAGGCCCTAAGCAACTTAGCAAGACCCTGTCTCAAAATAAAAATAAAAAGGACTGGGGATGTGGTTCAGTGCCCTTGGGTTCAATCCCCAAAATATAAAAAATAGAAGTGATGCTTTTCCTCTGTGGTTCCTATGTGAGGGAGTCACAATTGATGCTACTCAAATGTTTTGGAGTTAAAGGAAGCTTCAGTCTGTCATCTATACAACCTGGGGTTTAGAAATACATAATGGTATCAAAATAATATTCTATGTATAGAACCATATGGTTCTGAATAGCTGGGGCAAAATAACTAAGGGGCTCACTTAACTATTTTGACAGGCCATGCAAAATCAGACATTTTAGATAACTCCAAGGAAGATGTGTAATGTAGGATATAAATCTAGGCCATACTTCATACACCTGTGTTCACAGAAAAATGTAGTTTCTCGGCAACAATCACCTGATTGTTAAATTTTTACTTAATTTTTATAGACACTTGGTTCTTTTAGGCCCCTGCCTCACTGATAATTAAGCGTAAAACCTAGGTTAGTGTTGGAATAATTATACTCACTTTCTTGCAAATAATACTTTAAAAATTAGTCATTCAAACTTCCTTTAAAAATAAGATAGATCATTGCAGGAAAAAAACTGCAGGGAGTGAAAAAAAGAATTTTAAGCTTGTTCACCTGTGAATGAACGAATAAATTCATTTGTTGAATAAAATGTACATTTAGGGTCTACTGATGCTAAACCTAGAGGGTACAAAGATGAATCAGAGCTCATCTCTGTTGTTAGGGATACCATGTCATGTAAAAAACCAACTATACCGTGCTCTTAGATGATAGAGAACAGAGAACAGAAACAGACAGAAAAATCATAATTGAGCACAAGCAGGATAATTCTCCTTAGGTTGGAGTGGGAGTTAGTCAGAAATACCTCCTGGAGGAGGTGAAACACTTCTGACCTTGGTTTTAGTAAATAATGGCTATGTCTTTTCTGGCCACACCTTTCCTTTTCTCCAGTGGAACAGAGAATCTTACCCTGTGACTTAACTCAAGGTGGAACTCTTGCAATTAATGACACCAAGAAAGAAATGTAGAGTATAAGTATGTATTGGGAATAAGCTGTTTCCAATAATATGATGACTAGTGCAACTACAAAGAGAATGAAAGTAAAAACAAATTAATATTAACTGTTATGTGCATGTACCAATGTGAGATAATGAATCCTATTATTATGGAAAATTATAATGTACCAATAAAAAATAAATTGAAAAATTAATTTAACTGAAGAAAGCAGGCTACTCAGCATCATGCACACTAGAATACTAATTTTTGTTATACATGTATGGATGTATAAAATATACCGATAAAAGGGAACTTTTCTAATACATTATCGGGATATCTCTGTGGGATTATAAATCATTTTAAGTTTGTTATTTTAAAAATCTTATCATTTTTTCAATTTGTTTCAATAAACATATGCTTATCAGTGCACTAGAAGAAATCTCAGGCCAGGAATGGTGGTGCATGCCTGCAATCCCAGAGGCTCGGGAGGCTGAGGCAGGAAGATTCCAACTTTAAAGTCAGCCTCAGCAATGGCGAGGTGCTAAGCAACTCAGTGAGACCCTGTCTCTACATAAAACACAAAATAGGGCTGAGGATGTGGCTCAGTGGTCGAGTGCCCCTGAGTTCAATTCCTGGTTACTTCTTGCACCTTCCCCCCAAAAATAAAAAAGAAATCTCAGTTAGTGGGATACTGAATCAGTCATTACTCCAAATTTGTTCATTTTAATAATTTCCAATTTTCCAATGAGCATGAATTCTAAAAAAGGTTATAGACGTGATTAGGAAATGGGGAAAGGAGAAGTTAATAATTTAGAGGTCTGAAAGATTCAGGGGAACATGGTAACTGACATGCTTAAAATCTTACTGTGACCCTTTCCTTTATCAGTCAAGTTAGCAGCCTCATTCTCTACAACATTCTATCTCCAAATGTCTGTAATCCCAACTCCTCCTCAGTGATTAGCTTTAGGGAGGCATGTGACATAGTTGTGACCAAAAATATGTGAGATAGTGTGAGACATGACTGGGTATGTACTGAGGAGTCACCTAAAAGGAGTAAGGATGATATATCCTCTCCTTCCTCTGAACATTGTGCATACCCATCCTGGCATACCTTGATTTTGGAAGTCTAGTCGCCAAAACTAAGACAATCAGTTTCTGTTCCCTAAGCCACCCAAGTTGTGGTACTTTGTTTTGGCAACCTAGCAAACCTTAAGAGGACATGGTATGAGGACAAAATGATGGCTGAAGATGCAAGAAAAGAAAGTGGAAAGATGGTCCATGATGACTATCTCAGAAAGTGAATTAAAAAGCCTCCTTCATGGAGTCCCCTTTTTTTGGGACTCCTTGGTAAATGTAACAATCGGTTTTCCTGGTTGGGAAAACCATCTTGGGCTGCTTTTCAAATACTAGCAATTAAAGCAATCTAATCAATCCAGCCCTTCCCAGAGTTCCCTTTTTTAACCCAAATTCTGATGCCCCACTCAGGCCCCTGGACACTCTCTTACCCTTGGACCCCCAGAAATGTCTATGTCTAAACCCAAAGGAAAAGAGGGATAAACTTTTGGTCTCCAAGAGCTTCCCCTACTTCCATGAAAATCAGAAGAAAGAACATTATTATCTCACTCTTTACCAGTGGGAATCATGCCCACTTATAACTCCTGAATGGCATTTAGTTGCCACGTTTTATGAGAAAAGCCCAAAGAGACATACCTGTGTTATACCCAGTCAGAGTGAAATAACAAACTCATAACAAACAACCTATTTGTTATAGATTTAGTTTTTAGCTGGCGGAACTGCAAAGCCAATTCAAAGCCAGTCCAAAATTGCAGCCCCCGACTTGTTTACAGATTATGAAGCAAAAGAAAACTGCGAGTCAGATGCTATGACGTTTTCTCTTTTAGCCAATGCAAGCAAGCCAACAGTACAGGAGCAGAGACTGCAGTTAGCTAAGCCCACCCTGTGTTCCATCCGGAGTTATTTTTCTAACTGAAATTTAGGTCAAGATGACTGTGACTCTTTGTGAAAACAGAGTATGTTGATGGTAGGAATCTCCCAGTGTGTGGGCTAAAGTTAAGGTGGCTGGTAGCCCAGACAAAATGGAGTTTCTTAAGCTAAGAGTTACCACACCTGTCCATGAGTTCCTTCATTATTGTGCATCCTTCCCTTAATGGTAGTTAAGGGAGTACCTGATTATTTAATGGTAAATGAGAAAGAAGCAATTTCAGGCCTGTGCTACTCACTCTTTGGAGTTAGCCTTTTCCTCTGAAAGTGAGGAAAGAGAACCATTTCATACTCAGAACATGGTAACTGACATGCTGGTGGAGAGATGGTGGAGAGAAGGCGGAGTGAGATTGGAGGTTGGCTACAATCCCCAAGAAGAGGAGAATAAAGGGGTTTAGAACAGGCCCCTCAAAACTCATTGGTCTGGCATGTTGACCATTTTGAATGGAAGGCATTTAAAACAACAGCAGGTACAAGGAGATCAATCAGACTTTCATTCTGCTCCATAAAAGGTGGAGTTGAATTCCCTTGTGAAAGATGTCTGTCCTATAACATATATACTTTATATGTTCTGGTCATCAAGGATTGGAAGTTAAAATCAAGAGAGTTCCGTACAGACCTTGTTTATATAACTTTGATCCTTTAAGTTTCTCCAGATAACTTAGTTCCTTTTTCACAGCTTGCTACTCTTTATCCAGTTCAGTATATAAGTGACTCATTTTAGCTGCTTGCATTTTCGTTTTTCTTATAATTTCCTATGCCATATAAAACTTGTATTGAGTGAGTATGTATGCATTTCTCCTGTTAATATCTCACGTCAATTTAATCCTGAGACCTAGCCAGGACCCTAAGAGAATGAAAGTGGAGTGAGTTTTATCTCTTCTACTAGAGGAAGAGAGAGAGAGAGAGAGAGAGAGAGAGAGAGAGAGAGAGAGAGAGAGAGAGAGAGAGAGAGAGATGGAGAGATAGAGATAGATGTTTAGGCCACCATCAAATCTACTTTGATTTCTAAGGCCCTGCATCTGAACCTGACCTGTGGAGTTCCCTGTTGTTGCATACCAGCTGCTCCTGAACTTGCTTAGGTTAGGACACTAAAGAATCTTTTCCTTTTGCTGACACAATAGATTTCTACGACTTTCTCTTCTTCATGTGCTTCCCTGTGTCTTTGAACCTGCTAAACCAGCTCACACTTCTACAGAGGAATGGGATATGGATTTTGAGGAAGATAATTATTCTTTATACTCACATAAGCCATCTAGCTCTGATTTCTAGACAGAATTCCTAATGGTATGTCCTGCTTCTATTTGTATTGTGGGTCACTGGCATAAGGGATTTCCTAAAAATTTTTTGGAGTTTTTACCCAGGGATGCTAGTCTGGGCTTTCATTTTATTTATCTGTTTAGTGAAGAAATGGTGGATTGATAATCAGGGAAAGGTATTTTTTGAAGATGGTGTTTTTTTGCTGATGAATTAAGAATGGGAAGTGTCTTCAGCTTTATCAGAGCTGAATTTAATGATTTGTGACACATCCTTACAGAACTTGTGGAGGTAAAAACTTTCTTAAAAGGACTCAGAGGGTGCAAAGAAACTAGATCATCCTTCAACCTGGTTTTAAAATACAGAACTTGCTATTGCTATTTCAAGATCAGTATAAAAATAGGTAATATTGAATGAAGAACATTTTATTAAATGTAACACTTGTTTTTTTTAGTGCTGGTCTATGGTCAATTAGTCAATAAGTATTAAACATGAAGTGTTTCTGGAACTTTATAAGTTATAATATTTCTTTCATTTATCATTTATAAATAACACTAAGCAAGCATTACATCTGTTAAAAGTAATTTTCCTTTTGCAATTTCTTCTACATATGTAATTATTAAAACAAATCTCTTGGATAATTATAGAAATATTTTCTTATTAAAATTTTACTGGACTGCAGTTGTGGCCCAGCAGTAGAGTGCTTGCCTAGTGCGGATGAAGCACTGGGTTTGATCCTCAGCACCACATAAAAATAAATAAATAAAAATAAAGCTATTAAAAAATTTACCATAATTTTCTTTTCAGATATTTAAAGTTATATATTTGATCTTAGATCACCCAAAACATTTTCTGTTTTTAGTTTTGTTTACTTTAAACTAGAACAACCATAGATACATTCAAGGAGAAAATATTTGGAAATCTGAGAAACCAGACTTTTAATTCTACCTCTGATGACTACTTACTGTGTGAACTAGATCATATCTCTCTGAACCTCAGTTTCCTGATCAGTAAAATAAGAATAATAATTCCTGGGCTGAGGTTGTGGCTCAGTGGTAAAGCACTTGCTTAGCATGTGTGAGGAACTGGGTTTGATCCTCAGCACCACATAAAAATAAATAAAATAAAGGTACTGTGTCCATCTATAACTATTTAAAAAATAAAAAAATAATTCCCACAGCTAAATGTGACCATACATTGAGCATACCTGTTAAGGGGTAGGCACTTGATTTGTATTATTTTTATTACTGCCCGCTCCCCCCCCCCGCCATCCTTTGGCACTTAGGAACCACGAGTGGTTTATACTTTGTGGTTATAAAGCTACAGAGTTCTTGTCAACTACAGTTTAAACTGATGCTATTTTATTGCCCTAGATTCACTTCCTTTTAATGCACGTATATGTGTATAGCAAGAATATTACTAATATACCTGAATGCCATTTTCACTTAAAATGTTGCTGGTAAGCCACAAGTATGTACAAGCAGTGGAATTTCTGTCTGGATTCAGATGAATTCCTTGAGTGACTTACCATCTTGAACTTGCCTGACAGAGAGATGTGCCTTGGCTTTAGTTCTTTGTTGATGACTTCCAATATTTTTTTTTTGGTAGTGGTTTTCAGATACACATTAGTAAAGTCAAAATGTTACAGATTTTTCCCTTTCTTATATTGCCTCTGTTGGAAGTAATATAATCTGACGTTATCATAATAATAACTCTCATAGTTGCAAAGAACTTTATGCTCATCAAAACTTTATCTATTATATAATTTTATACTCATTTTAACTCTGTATGGTACATACAACTAAATTTCGTTTTCACAATTTAGATGAGGAAACTAAGCTTCAGAGAGGATGGGATTTTTCTGGAATTCAGTGTTAATATCATCTTTGCAAGATTATTTTTTTTGCATAAGTACAGTTGGTTCTCAAGCTTTTTGCGGTCCTGGAATTCTTTGAATCTAATGAACATGATACTGTTCTCATCATATCACAGCAGGAAAAAAAATGTATATCCATTTGTCTATAGTTCTTCTTTCACCAGTTCACCTAGTTAAGTGAACTTTAGTTTAGTAATCCTTCTTATGAATCACCTTGAAGTCCACTCAGTACAGGGTGGTTTATGATATTCTGAATGTGTGTGTATAGATGTGAACAGCCAGGACACATAGTACAAATTCTTCTCCCAGCAATGTACTCTGATTGTTTTCACCACAGAGGAACAGTAAAGATTAGCTAATTCATTTAAATGGCATTGCATGAAAAATGCATAATCTAAAAAACATTAACATCTTTTTCCAAGAAGAAAGTACACTGTGTTCAGATACATTTAAGAAACAGTGGATATTAATATTACATTCTTCTTATGCAGATCTACTGTAGCATGTCAAAAAATCCAGAAGTCCTGTAAGAAAGCAACATATGTAACTCTTTTTGAGCCATCTTCTCCCACGTTATCAAATCAAATCGACTTTTCTCCTCTTACCTATATGAAAATTTCTTATTAGCATCACCTAGAACAACGAGGACTACATGTTAACTCAATTTTTGCAGCTCTTACCATGACCACTTTTATCTTGGTACTTCCTGATGCTGTGATGGTTGTGTCACCATTTAGGAAGTCAGACTGCTAAGTCTTTAGTAGCTTCCTTTTCATGTGGTTATCACTTCCATGTTGGCCAGATTTGAGGACTGTTCCTTTGTTCTGTTTTCTGTTCCATGCACTGGGATTGATATGGAACTCATTTTTCTACTTATTATTCTAATAGCTTTGGAAAACAACAGACAGGGATCAAATGCACCTGTTGTAGCCATTATTGCCCTTTTCCCTCTAAGCAGTTTCTATTCTTTTCTTATGTTTTACTTTCATTTTTATATTTTTAAATTTTGTCTATCTATTAATTAATTAATTAATTAATTAATTTTAGGGTACTGGGGATTGAACTCAGGGCACTTGACCGCTAAGCCACATCCTCAGCCCTATTTTATATTTTATTTAGAGATAGTCTCACTGAGTTGCTTAGTGCCTTGCTTTTGCTGAGGCTGGTTTTGAACTTGTGATCCTCCTGTCTCAGCCTACTGAGCCACTGGGATTACAGGTGTGTGCCCCTGCGCCTAGCTATTTTTACTTTTTGCCTTTTAAAACTTTTTTGTTCACTTTTTCAGTAATGCTTGAGACTAAAGCTTATCCTGCTAAAATCATACCACTTTCCTTTATCAGGCAGGTTTGAGAAGATGGAAAAAGCTATGGATAAGCTTGTTGTTCTTGGGCCAAGAGACTTATGCTCAAATCCCAAATCCACAGTGAACTAACTCTGTGAGCAAGGCAATTTACCAAACTGCATCTTACAGATGTTAATATAAATGGTGTCTACCTCCTAGGTGCCACTGACTTGAAGCAATGCATATACACCATGGATTTAGAGCAGGGCCTGGCTTATAAGTGAGTGAGTGCTATTACTATTACTATTACAAGTCAGTTGAACTTACAAGCCCTGCTACACACTAAGTACCTAAACATTATCTATTGTTAGCATCACTGTTACTTTTTTGATAATTTTATTGGTTATATTCTCATTGTCTTGACTTACTGGTCACCAGAGGATTACTTTGATATAAACCTTTTATAGAAATTTTAATTGTAGTGCCTAAAGTTCCTGTCACAAAATTGATACATTTTGGGGTTGATTTTTTTAAAAAATATTTTTTATTTGTTGATGGACACAATATCTTTATTTTATTTCTTTGTATGTGGTGCTGAGGATTGAACCCACGCATGCGAGGCAAGCGCTCTACCACTGAGCTACAATCCCAGCCCCTTGGGTTGATTTTTAATAGCATATATGCAGTAAAGAACAGACTATTTTCTTTCTTGCTTATTTGAATTTCCATGCCAAACTGAACCTGAGGGTAGAAGAGCTGTGCGTGTGGGAATGTGTCAGGATGTAACTAAATGAGCTTCAGGAAGGGAGAAGAGGCAATTATGTTAAACCTTCTGGAAATGCACAATCATTAAGGAAACCACAGTTAATGGCAAAACAACCCAGTCCTTATTCCTGTGTCTTATTTTATATTTTTTCTCTAAATCATTTCATTCCATTTTGCTGTGAGTGAAAGGTTACTTCAGTGTAAGTTTGCTATCACAACCTAAACAAATGGCTCCAGAAAACCAAGGAAAGTTTGGCCTACATTTTCTGTTCTATGTGTATTTGTTCTTCTCAGACTGTTCTGCCCTTACTGTGGGAATACTTGCTCAACAGTTTTAAATGTGAAATAGTTTGTATGAATCAAGGTTAGTTTCCTCCTAAAAGGAGAAAAATTACAGATACCAACTTAGATTTATTTGCAGTGGTCATTAGCCGTGTTTTTTCAGTTGGAATTATAATCTCTAAAAATAGTGGACCAGTTTTATTTGAAAACAGTCAGGCTGGGCGCCTGTTGTGAACTCTCTGTTGTCATAGACACTGGATTGAAGATATGTAAAAGAGACCTCTGGCTGAAGGGATACCCTATACAGTCTCTCTGTCTCTGTCTCTATCTCTGTCTCTGTCTCTGTCTCTGTCTCTCTCTCTCTCTCTTAAACAGTAAGATTGATTATCTACATAAAACTTTCCCGGAACCCAAACTTGGAGAAAGACCATAAAAATGGTTGACATGTGGATATTGGTTGGCTTTTCTTGTTCTCATTTTTCTCACAAGATTCTCTCTGGGAAACTTTGAAAACTCCAGGTTTAAGAATCACTGATAAACAAAATCCAGAAATATCCTTGTTAAATTTGTCACATTAATATAATAGATGAAGCACTTAAAAAGATATTTAAATTTTCATAGTTTTAATGGATGCCTTTGGAATTGGCCTATATTTTTTTGTAAATAGTTTAGGTAGGAAATATTTTAGGTTTTGTGAGCCAAGATACAAAATTGAGAATAGGATATAGACATATAATAAGAGAAACCAAATCCCCATAACATCTTTTGACAAAATGCAAAATATGATAATAATAATCATCATTCTGTGAAAGTTTTACATCTTGGCTAATGAGAAGAATATAATTCCATTTTTGAAAAATAACATTTTGCTTAATTGGGGTTCAAGTTAGTATTTCCCATCACCAAATTGATTGCAGATGTTTATCTGTACAAACAATTCTTGTGAAATATACAAAAACACATGGTGGGTGGGATTTGATTCATTTGATTTGTCAAAAGACAAAATTACTACTTAACTAAAATAAGATAGCTCAAACCTGTCTGTTCTTGGATGATAAAGTTTGGCCCATAGAAGCTTCCAAACATGGAGTTTGATGAAGAAACAAATCTAACCTAATATTTACCCTAAAAGTTACCAAGCCACTGAGTCTCAGTCAATCCTAGCAGTCAAGCTTCAGCTAATTACAGGCTGCCAAACTGATCAGACCACATTCATGTATGGAAAATCTCTTGATACCATGCTTATATAAAGGCAAATACTGACTGCAGCCAATCAGGTTGCTTCTGTATGTCACTCCCTCTTCTCTGGCTATACATATAACCTCCACGTGTGGTGGTGATGGGGCATTCTGAACCACTTGAATCTAGAATGATGCCCTGTTCTAGAACCTTTTCTTCTTTCTCAAGTAAGCCTTGATAGAATCAAATGGTCTTAGTTTTTCTTTTAACTGGATAAATTTAGTTTAAAGATCCAGAATCAGACAACTCTCAGAATCAGAATAACTTCAAAGAACTCCGGGACTGTAACATGATCAGCCAATAGTTATGGTCAGAAAATGAAAGTGAGGTAAAGAACTAGAAATGAGGAACAGTGCTTAACTGGTTCACCTTATTTGAATCCACTCAGCTGCTATAAATAACAGAACCTCAGCCATTTGTTGAATAAAACTCAGCTGCTGTAAATAACAGAACCCCAGCCTTTTGTGGCATGAATATACTTCTAAATGTTTTAGTTTTATTTGGCAAGAATGACTTCATATTGGTTTGGTTTGATGGGCCCAGTATAGGAGCCTAGTCCAAATAAATGGTCTTCTACAAATTTAATTTAACAGATCATGATTTGTGGATCCTTGCTGTAGAATAAACATTAGCTAGGAAATAGCAATTAGGAGATTTCAATTTGCTTTAAGGTGCTTTTGTTTTATAGAGACAGCAGTGAAACACCTTCTCACTGCTATTATATTGCTAATATTTTTTCTCTTAAAAGGTGAAATTGCAGTTCTCAGTGTGGATAAAGTAAAAGAGAATCTTAAAAATTCTATCTTTTCTGACCAGCACTTTGGGAGGCTGAGACAGGAGAATTGCAAGTTCAAAGCCAGCTTCAGCAACGGCGAGGTGCTAAGCAACTCAGTGAGACCCTGTCTCTACATAAAACACAAAATAGGGCTGCGGATGTGGCTCAGTGGTCGAGTACCCCTGAGTTCAATCCCCAGTACCAAAAAAAAAAAATTCTATCTTTTCTGAAAGGGAATTTGTCAAAATATGTCAGGAAAACTGAGAAAGTGGACACATGCTTTGACTCAGTGATTTCACTTCTAGGAATTTAACCCCATGAGGATTATATAAATGAATTTCTGTGCAAGTTTATTTATTTATTACAGAGAAAATTTGGGCCCATTAAAAATGCTCAGTAATAGGGGAATCAGTAAAATAAACTATTGTAGAGATATGAGACTATTATGTCACCATGGTGAATTATATAATACGGAGCTTTAGTGAGTGGCATGGAAAGATAGTCACAATATACTACTGTTTAAGAAAGTAAGCCACAGACATTATGCATAGTATGATACTATTATTGCATTAAAAACATGTGCAAGCATACACATAGAAAACAAAATGATAGACTGCATGCTAAAACATTAACAGTGCTTCTTTGCAATATAGATAATTATTTTTACTAGTATAATAATAAATAATATTTTTGAAGCACTTGGTAATTGCAGGCATTCTGGGAAACATAAACAATCTCATGTAATCTATAAATCTATGCTCTGAAGTAGATATGTTTATCACCTGTAATAATAGGCTTGCAGAAGTTAAGTCACTTCCCCAGTTGACACAGTTATAAACAGGGGAGTGTGGGTTTGAACTCAGGTGCGACTGATTCTAGAATTTGTACTGCTTTCTTTCATGCCATATGAATTACCTTAATTTCTTTACACTAATTTATTTATTCTTGCTCTAAAGTATTAGTGACTTTTTTTTTAAGTTGAAAATGAGAACATCGAGTGTCAGTACATTAACAACACTGAATTGTCACGTAGATCTAACTGTTCCCGATTTTTTGCTCATGTTTCCAGGGACTTCCAGCTACCCGTCCTTTTACTGATCTAAGGGGGTTTCTATGAAGATTTGGAAGGAAAGGAATCATTACACTATGCTGCTGTAATGAGTGGATATTTCATTTGCTTTAGAGCCTAGTCTCCCTCAAATTGTTTTCTCCAAAATGAAGAATAATCGTATATATTCTTAAGGCAAATTCCTTTGCTTCAGGAGACAATCTGACTCTAAGAGCTTTTTAGAATCAGTGCAGGAAGAGGACGTAGTTGTTAACTGGTGATCAAGAAACTGCCTCTTTCCTTGCTGCTTCTTACCACATTCCCCGAAAAATAGAGAAGAATGGTAGTGGTTCAGGAGGAGAATAGTAACTTATTCAATTCAAAGTCTTAAGTGCTTACTCACACAATAATGTGTCTACCAGAAATAAATTGTCACCTGGATTTAAACTTCATGATATATTTTTTCCTGGATGCTGGGCTACAGATGCTATAAAAATGATGGCTATTAAACTCTGACATTTTCTATTCAGTGAACAAGATGAACTGTTCTCTCCTGCTAAATTGCTCTTTAGGATAATGAGTCCTGTCACCAAAGGTCTGTGATCATCTTGCCACTTTGGTTTGTGTGATTACTGGGTTACAGTGGATAGTCAACATGATCATTTATTTTTTCTGACCTGCTTTGTCACATTTTTGGTTCCCAGCTTATTGAAAACTGAATGTGGATAAGTTCATCTTTCTTAGGAGTTGTGATGAATTATAGTTTTATTTATTGAACGCAGTTAAAATGATCTGTTTTGAAATGATGTCAGGCCACAGATAGACAGGTAAGGTCACCAAAAGCTATTACAGGAATGGGAAAAATATTGAAACAATGGTAAGTTAAAAATGATTACAAAGGTCAATCTAAATTTTGAACTGGAAATTTAATGGCCACTATTGAGTGAATATTTTGGACTAGGAAAAAGTCATATTGTTCAGTGAAGGATAATAAATAGTTCAATGTAGTAATTGAGCTGGGGAAAGGATATGTTTGTAATGGTTGCTTTTATTTCTTTTTAGTTCCCATTCATTCATCCATTTATTTATTTTTATTATTATATTTGAGTTTTAAATTTGTTCTTTTTTAGATATACATGATGGTAGAGTGTATTTTGATATATTATATATAAATGGAGTATAACTTCCCATTTTTGGTTGTACATGATGTGGAGTTACACTGTTGGTGTATGCATATATGAATGTAGGAAAGTTATGTCCGATTCATTGTACTATCTTTCCTATTCCCGTCCCTCTTCCCTTCCCTTCATCACCCTTTGTCTAATCCAATGAACTTCTATTCTCTGCCCTCCCCCACCTCCCTGCCACCAACTTATTGTGTGCTAGCATCCACATATCAGAAAAAATATTGCCCTTTGGTTTTTTAGAATTGGCTTATTTCACTTAGCATGATAGTCTCCGGTTCCATCCATTTCCAGCAAATGCCATAATTTCATTCTTCTTTAACTGAGTAATATTCCATCATGTATATATACCACATTTTCTTTATCCATTCATCTGTTGAAGGGCACTTAAGTTGGTTCCATAGGTGAGTTATTGTGAATTGAGCTGCTATAAACATTGATGTGGTGGCATTACTATAGTATGCTGATTTTAAGTCCTTTTGGTATATACCGAGAAGTGGGATAACTGGGTCAAATGGTGGTTCCATACCATATGGAGTATGGTAATTTCCATACTGCTTGGACCAATCTGCAGTTCCAACAGCAATGTATGAGTGTATCTTTCCCCTTGCATCCTTAATATTATTATTGTAATAAAAAATAATATTTACTGAGCTCTTATGCAGTGAAGACAGAGCTGAACAGACCTGACCGCTGTCTGTTCTCAGGGAACATAGTGTCCTGAATGGTTGAGAAGTACCTTATAGTATCATGTGACTTGGAATCTTCCCTAAACCACGAGGATGTGTAACTCTCCTACCTCTCATTTATGTAGAAACATGATCATGGTCACCTTGAAAATGAAAGGGAGAAGACAGTGTAAAGAGTTGATTTTCACCAGGCATGGTGGTATACGCCTGTAATCCCAGTGGTTTGCGATGCTGAGGCAGGAGGATTCCAAGTTCAAAGCCAGTTTCAGCAACTTTGTGAGAACTTGTCTCAAAATAAAAGATAAAAAACAAAAGATCTGGGCTGAGGATATGGCTCAGTGGCTAAGTGCCCCTGAGTTCAATCCCCAGTACATAAAAAAAAAGAGTTGATTTTCTTGGTTATAAAAAATTTAGATTGACTCATATGTTGAAAATACTTCAGCATCACTGATTCAGACCAAATGGAATTATCATTCTGATAACTGCTATCTTTTCATAATATTTTAAAACTGGAGTTTTAATTCTCAAAATGTGGGGCAAATGCCAACAATGAGAGCTATCTGTCCCTTCTGCAGATTTTTGCCTTATACCATAGAAGAAATCTCACTCCTTGAGCAGCTTTTGTTTAAGCAATGATGTTTTTCAATTCAGTATATTTGTTAAATATAAAATATCATTGAAAAAGAATTTTCAAAGTTAATGCTTTTTAGAAGAATTAAATGCAATTTATTGCTTTTCACACTGACATGAACATTTTCTTTATCAATTCTTCAAAATCCTGGTGTGGAGTTAGAACTTGCCCCCAGCACTCTGTTCTTGATCTTCACCTAGTTGAGTGTCAAAATGGTTCAGTCGGCTTTGTCTTTTAACAGTTATTTTCAATTAATTTCTGTATTGATAAAAATTAGACTCTGATTTTAGAGACTGTTTTTGCAGAGAAGACACAACTTTATTTCTACCCTCTTGAGATCTCTGGCCAGCCTGAGGATGAAACTGGCATACGATGATTGACAGCAGAAAAACAGGTTTTGCATGTACAAAGGAACTCCACTGGAAAATGACCCAAGAGAGTGACAACATCCAAATGCTGACCAACAATGGTAGACTGAAAAAGGGTGGCAATTGGGGAAAAGTAGCTAACATGTAGGGACGTTAAAGAAGATAAGGATTATTTTATCAAGCTCTATCAGTACATACTTTTCTCTACCTCAATTCCCCATGTCTGGTGACAAGAAAGTTTCATTTCTGCTGGGACAGAGAAAAAAGCAGAGGAGAGAGTGTCATTTTTGTATCTTCTGTTTTCCAAGAACCTTCAACTCAAGATAATCCTCATGCCCAAGAAGCATATTTTGAAGGGGCATATTCTGCCATGCTTCCTTCTCTGATTTTGTGCGTAGTCTCAGGGTCGGGTGCAGGGATATATTTTGGAGGACAAGATGGCTGCTGAAGCTCTAAGAATCATATCTTCATGTTCACAGTATTTGAAAGAAAGTATTATCTTTCCGACGTTCTTTTTCTTAAGTGCTTTGCAGACTCTCCTTATGACTTATTGGCCTATACGTAAGCCAAAGGGCAGAGGGGAAATGGAACTATCGTGATTGACTTATTGGCCATTCCTGATTTATCCACAGAGTTTGGAGAGCCTCCCTGAGGTCAATGACTTCTTGTAGAAAAACAGACACAATTTAGTGGACTGACACAAAAGGAGAGTGAACAACTGTAGGATAGACAAGCTATGATATTTTCTGAAGTCATTTTTGGCAAGTTAATGTTATAAATATCAGTAAAAGTAGTTTTTTCTTCTTACATTTAAAAAAATTCCTCTCACTTCCCAGGATTCTGATTTTCCTTCAGTGTATTGCTCCTAGAACTCATTTTTCATTGGCACTATAAAATATTTTTAAATAACTTGATATAGAATTTGATTTATTACAATGACATTTATCAAAATGTTTGTACTTTTAAAACCACCTCTTAAAATTTCAGCAACTACAAATGAAGCAGGATAAGGGAATGGTGGAAAGAAAAGAAAGTTATTATCCACAAATCTTTCCATTTCTTCAAGTTGTGGTATCTGTAGCTTTTTAATCCCTATTTCTTCAGGTGTGTCTTTTAAGGTAGGTGGGTTATGTGAAATAAAAAAGATCGAGAAAACTGGAAGATGGTGTTATTGGCCAAGTGTGTCCCCCCCAAATTCATATGTTGATATATTCCCAATATCTCAGAATGTTACTATACTAGGATATAGGGTATTGAAACAGATAATTAGTGGAGATGAGTCTGTAAGGGTGAACTTGAGTCCAATCTATCTGATGCTCTCTTAAGGAGAGATGAGGACACAGAGAGACACCAGGGATATGCACTAAGGAAAGACCTCCTGAAGACACAGTAAGAAAGAAGCCATCGGCAAGTCAAGGAGAGAAGCCTCAGAAGAAACCAGACCTGCTGACATGTTGGCTTGGACTTCTAGACTTCAGAACTGAGAGAAAATTAAGTCACCCAGTCTGTGGTATCTTGTTTTGGCATGCCAACAAACAAATAAGAATGGTAATTAGTCCCACCTTTTAATGAATACCTGCAAAATTGTTAGGAAGCCTTTGTGAACCCCCACTTGAGGTGAGAATGATCTCTTTTTGAAATCTAAAAAACTGAGTCAGAGAGGGCTGAATAACTTGTAAGTGGAAGAACTGGGATTCAGTAAATATTTCCCATATACTATGCAGTCTTAAAGTACACTTGTCATTTAATAAAAATGTAGTCAAAACAGACCTTGTTGAATTTTTCTTGTTTGCCAGGCCTTGTGTGCTAAACAACTTGCATGCGTTAGTGTGTTTTACACTCACAGTGACACTCCAACATATGGACTACTACTATTGTCTACATTACAGAAAAGGCTCACAGATTTTAAGTCAATTCCCCCAAATCACCTAGGAACCAAAGGATGGACTTGCAACTGAAACCTGGATAATCTGACTCTAGAGAATAGTCCATTATTCATCATCTGAGTCTCTTCCTAACTAAATAGATCATTAATGGAAAAGATTTATGATGTAAAGCTCAAGCCCAAAATTATGCAGAGCATCCATAGTAGAGTAAAAATACAAATGTAATGCTATATTAATCGGTGAATGGATCTTGAAGGCATTCTTAAAAGGCAAATGTGAAATAATATTTCTCATGAAACTAGTATATGCTTGGAAATATTTTTTAATTGTTAAAGCATGTAGATAAATCAGTTAATCAATGAAATGATCAATGTAGGAGACACAGGCAGTCCCTGAAATGATACTGATACCAGTTTTGGAGATCAGAAATGGGTCCTGTTCCCCCAGTGTTGAAGATTAAACACTGGAGAAACTGAGGCAAGTGTAGAAAGTAAGTTCTATTTAAGAGAGGGATGGAGATAGACTTCTCCAGAGAGAAGTGGGACCAGGAACTGGGTGCCTGTGGGAGAGGCATGTTTTGCTTTTTTATAGACCCCCAGAATCCTCTCCCCCTCCCCTTTCTTTCTTCTCTGTGTTTGTGCCTAAGGGCAGGAAGGACAGCACAGGGGATAATCACTTATGTTTGGAAGCAGGATCCCAATCCCCCTGGAGATGTTAGCAACTGGTTGAGTGGTTGAGAGGTTGAGGGGGGTAGTGCAATCTGGAAGTTAGCTGTTAGCAACTCATCCTCTTTTCCTTGATAACTAGCCCTTATCTTCTCAACTCCACCATCTGTTACCTACAGGGACTGCTAGACCTTCTGCCTCCTGCCTCAATTTGTTGAGGAATGTGACATTTCCTGTCCCCTCTGGCCTGATAGGGCTGCAGGCAGATTGCTATTTGGCAATGAAAGTATCTGGGGAGTCAGTACAGTGGACTCTTTTTATAAAATTATTCTCTTAACCTCATGTTCCCACCATTCTCATCTATTTGTCCCCTTAACACCATATTAACAGAAATGGCAAGGAAAATCTTATTTTTTTTTATAGGGACATGTTAGAATTAGGGCTCTGATGACACGTATCCATGATCAAGTAAATCACAAATGTGACCATCATATATGCTACAAGATAGACACATATGCATTGAATATAACTTGTAAGAGATCTTAAAATAAAAAATAAGTTAAGTCCCATAAATGGACAAGATAAAATGTTCCTCCCTTCTCTTGCTAACTTTAAGGTACTCTAAAGTTTCAGAAAAGGTGAAAATAGGCTTGTGATGTGTAACTGTGGAAAAGATGAGGCAGAAGTCATTTCTGGTGATGGCAGACAGATGGTGTCTATGAAGTCATAATGTGCCTCATTTTCCCCCTAATTGCTGGTTGTATCTCTCTCACCCAGCTCAGTTAATCACTACCCAAAGATCAATGGATGAATGGAAAATGCTGTAAGACTTGAAGCAGGAGGGTAGTTAGCAACAAATGGAAAACTCATGATAAGGGAGGAACTCAGAAGCAGGACTGTCTGTAGTGTTCCTGGGATTCACATAAGATATCCCTTTTGAGCTCTAAAAACCTTTCTTGGTTAATTTGAGTATTATCTCTCTTGCCATTAATAAATGATATGTATAATATGCCATATGGTTTTGCACTAAAATTATTTCTGCTTTGAGAAATTATATATCAGCCTTTGTTATAAACAGGACCTCAAAAGCTCATGATTGATAATGATTTCTGTTGAGTAGCATTTAGCATACTATTGGTAGGAATAAATTTAGAAAGTATATCAGCCCAAATTACGCCACAGAGATTTTTATGCCATTGAGGATGGAGTTTGGAAAGAGTGAGGTATCTTAAAAATATGCCTCACTTTCTTATAAAGTAAGACTAATAGATTCAGCAACTAACCCTCCAAAATCCTCTAGCAGGCAGGGATAATAGTCATGACTCAGCACTTCTCAGGGAGAGTGAGAAATACTCAAACCGGTCTTTGACAAAACTAAGTAGAGAAGTTTCTTCAGTGAATTAGAAAACTTCTTACAACAGCTAAAGAAGATTTTTTGATCTTACTGATAATTTTTCCTAGATGTGTAAGCTCACAATTACTGAGAAATCTCACCTTGGACTTATGAAGATGACCCTTACACTACTGGCAATGATACCAAGTTTCCCAAGACTGATTACTGCCCACTCTCCTGTATCATGACACAGTTCCAGAATCTTCCCTACCACTATGGTTTCACACCTGTAGTACTAGACTGCCTTCTATCTTGTCTCCCTTTTACTATGTCTTGTCTCTTCTACAGTCTATTCTCAGTTCAGATGCCAGAGTGATGCTTTTAAGTGTAAGTCAGTTCCTGTAATTGCTGTTTAAAACCCTCTTCCTGGCTTCTTCTGGTCTCACTGCAGTAAAAATCAAAGGTCATGATATGTGTCTCCCCTCCCAGAATTATGTCTCACCATATCCATTGCTCTCTTTCCTGTTCCCTCCCTTCAAGTCACATTGGCTTCTGAGATGTTCTGCCTCTGGGCTTTTGCCCCTGATGTTTCCTCTGCCTTGAACATTCTTTCAACAGATACTTGTAAGAGTTGCTATCTCATCATGTTTAGGACTTTTCAAATGTCACCTTATTTTTGAGGTCTTCCTACCCTGGTTATTTAAAATGCCATATTTCTTGATTTGTATTTTTCTATAGTATTTTTTTAGTACCTGACTTAATTGTTTATTTTCACTTAATTGTTTATTTTCTTTTTTCCCTCCTAGAATATAAACTCTATAAGCTCTGATTTCTCTCTCAACCCATGTTGTGTTCCTTTTTTCCTCAAGACAAAGCCACTTTCCCCCCTTTTCTAGAAATTGGAGCACTACTCTGCATGTAGTAGGTACTTGGTAAACATTTTGAATATATAAATGTATGAAAAAATTGAATGGCATCTAAATATAACTTGAAGAACTTTTTAGGAGATATGAAATAAAATAGTGATTCATAGCATTAGGTTGCTTTCTTTTAACAAAAAATTCAATTGTATAAAAAGTAAATGATACTCTTTACAATAATTAGATATTATTATAGCCGGTAAGGTAACATAAGAAATTAAATAAAGTTACTCGAGCCAAAGTTTACCTTTTCATTGTTAGCTAAGATGTATTTTTCCAAAATAGTATTTTGTTTCCTTTTACTTTAGTGGTTTTGAATACTTCTTTACATTTTTATGTCTCAAAAATGGATTATCCCTGTAAGTTATCTGTAGACCAGTAGAATCTGTCACATTTACAAATTATCTTTTGAATGCTAGCACAGATAAAGTGGAGAAAAGTTAGTTAAAATTAGATTTTTGAGTAACACCCAATCTCTAAATAAATGGTTTGGAACTGTAGAGTGCAAAAGAGCCCCCTGGAGCTGCCTGGCATATATAGCTTCCTTGGCTCCACTCTAGGCTTGCTCCACTAGAATCTCTGAAGTTCAAACCTAGGAAAGTGTGTTTTAATAATGCCCCCAGGGATTCTGGTGCAGGAGCTCTGAGGACCTTGCTTTGAGATGTACTACTCTGATCTTTCAAAAGATGTTCAGTATCTTTCCTAGAAATCAAACAAAGGCTTATGGTAAAGAGAAAAATGTCGTAAATTTCATTTCTGTAGAGACTATCCACTCCACACCATTATCTTGCTACTGGTTGTGGCTTGGCCAAACTGTCCACCATCCCCAGGGTGCCATCTTGCATTTGTGCTGTGGCTTGTGAGGTGGGGGAATGAGTAATTTTAACTAAGCTCTGCTTGATCAATATTAATCTATCACTATGAAAAAATAGTTCCAAGGAAATGTCAGGCAACTACAAGTAATTAGAATCACCTCTGGGCCACATTTGCTGTCTTGTCATCATTTGCTCCATAAATGGCTACATTTTTTGTCTGAGGGTTTTTCTTTCCTTGCTCCTTTCTTTATCCTGTGAGAATCAGGTGATTAAAGAGGTCAGAATATGGCACTCTGTTACCATGGAGACCTGAAGCTACTTAGCTCTTGTGCTGGTTGTTTTTTCCCCTCTCCAACCAACTGTTTTTCTGTCAGAGAAAGGATTTTTAAGAAGTGGAAACATGAGCCTGTTGAAATCTTTCTCTTTGGTTCTAGTTTGTGTGAGAGAGTTAAACCCCTACACTGTTTCCATCATTATGAGATGGTGCCAAGAAAATGTTGGGGTTTGGGTGCTGAAATTTCCTCTTACTATGATGTTTGGTTTCTGAACTTGCAGTTATTTTGTCTTAAGCTTCCCTTAGCATCTTATAACCATGAAAGGGAAGTCATGGAGTGCTTATGAGAGAAGGAAATTGATATGGGGTAATTATACAGTATTTGATAAAGTTCTAGTGACCCCTTGGGACACTATGTCACTATCTCTATGGACACTATCTCTACTAAGTGCTTTACAACCATTATCTCATTTAATTCTACATCAAACTATGAAGTAGATTCTATTATGTCCCTTTTGTAGAAGAAGAAACTGAAAGACATTGTGTTTAAGTGATTCATGCACTTACATTTACCAGTGATAAAAGCAAGAGCAGAACTGGGCTAGTTAGCCTCAGTGCTCATACTAGGACTGTGATTGTTGCTCCAGAGAAGCTATTGCTGCATCAATTGTGTGCACCATGACAGTAATGCACTATCGTCATAATCAGGGTCACACTCATGTCAGATGTGGGTGTGAATAAACTCTAGCTTCAGTTTCTTCTAGTTACTGGTTTTATCACTGATTTTGAAGTTGCCTACCTAAACAATAAACTATTAGACCCCCAATAGCTTTGCTGTAGATAACACCTCTGCTGTACGGTCATAATAAAAATTGTTATTTAAGTTGTTTTTCAGGAACTTGGAGGTAGTCTTGTCTGGCTCAAATAGTTGAAACTACTGACCCTTTCGGTTGGGCCTGTGCAGGTGTCTGATGGGTGACCTTTTAATATCCGAAGGCCAAAATACCCACAGGTCATGCTACGGTTGCAATTTTCTGGACATGTATCCTATGAAGACTCATGACAGATGATTATGAATGTGCAGACCACCAATTACTTCATTCTTCCTTACTTCCAATTTCCTTTTCCCCATGCTTTAAAGTAACCTGCTTTTTTGGTAGTGGTGGTGGGGTCGGGTACCAGGGATTGAACTCAGGGGCACTCGATCACTGAGCCACATACCCAGCCCTATTTTTTATTTTATTTGGAGACAGGGTCTCACTGAGTTGCTTAGCATCCCACTTTTGCCGAGGCTGGCTTTGAATTCGTGATCCTCTTCCTCAGCCTCCCGAGCCACTGGGATTACAAGCATGTGCCACTGCACCTGGCTGTACCCTCCTTTTTTATTTCCATAAAAAACCATAAACTCTATCCCAGGGAAGCAGATTTGAGACTTGCTCTCCTGAATCCACATGCTTGGCCACTTCACGGATAAATTTTATTTTTTGCAAAACTCATCACTTTAGTGATTGGCATATTGTGCAGCTGGCAAAAGGCGCCTAATTTAGTAACACTGGGAATTCCTCATGCAGTGCACATATGCATTGAGCAATGTGAGAGAGGTAAGGCCAGGAATAACACTTAGCCAAAGAGAGTGGGATGAGACTAGTGCATGGATGCTCCAGCCTCTCGTTGTCAGCTGGATAATTCTAGAAGGCATTCCATAGGCTTCTTGGAGCATCTGGCAGAATGCAGGACCAATTCTAGAGGAATCTATGATAACACACCTTGATAACACACCTTGAAAAATCACCTTATAGTGATTTTTCTTTTTTCCTGCCTTAGCCTCTACACTTGTTTACTCCCACTTCCTAGGATCTCCTGCTACAGATTTAGGATCAGCACCTCTACACAGTCTTTGTGTCTGTACATAATTTTTGTGTCTGTCTCTGTACATAATCATAGTCTTTGTCTCTAAACATAATCTGCTTTCCAGCGGAATACAACCTGAGGACCAGAGTCGTCTATCAAAATTCAAAATTTATGATGATTATGTGGTACTGAGAGTGTAACTCTAAGGTTGTGGCCCACTCTGTGTGGTCAAGACACTTTTGTGTAGGTGTGTGGATACTGGCTCTGTCACTTATATATCTTACAACACTGTGACTGAATCAAACATTCTGAGTCTCAATAACTCACATGGAAAAATTGGAAAAATAATATTACCTGATAGGATTATTGTAAGCTTGCTCAGAATACTGACAGAAATGTTCTATTGGAGCTATGATCCTTCCTCACCTTTGGACATCCCCTCCGACCAGATGTGCAGGAATGTTAGGGTGGGAACACGGAGAAGACAGTTGTATGATAATAGAGAATTCAAAGCAGGTACTTTCTTTTCTGGGAGAATAAGTTGAACTAAATGTTGGTTAGGAATCTTTGTGAATACGAATGTACAGATTTCCATGGCAATATTTTCTCACTGTTCATACAAGGAATTTGATAAAATGTGTTTGCTTTCCTCCATTCCCCTTAAAAGGTAAGAACTATGATTCTATTATAACATGTAAAAAAGTCTGGGGCCTTCAAGAAAGCCCAAAGCTTCTATTTAAATTATGCCTCCATTTATTAAAATGCTTCTACTTTATTAAATTGTATGTCTGCTGTTGTTAAAGAGATGTTACAGTGAATGGGAACAGAAAGTTGGTGAGAGCAGAATGGATCTAGAGTTGCCTTGGAAACAGTAGGTACAACCAATCAGTGAAGAGAGAGTGTTCATCCAGGAAGTCTTCAAATTGCCCCCAAAGGCCATCTGACTGTAAAAGTGAACTGCATTACCATAGCTGCTGCTCTGTGCCCACCGTGCAACCTCAAATCTTGGTAAGAGTAAAATAAAACTTACCTTGAATATTTGGCTCTGTAGCCCAAAAGATAATAAAAGTCACCTAAGCTACAGTTCCTTCCTTTAGTTTTGAAAAGAGCAAGAGAGACAGTGGAAATATTGATAATGACTAATTTCTATAGCTCTTCCCATATTTTCAAGCTGCTTAATGTTCATTGATTCCCTTGATGCTGCAAGATGGACAGCCTTGGCCTTACAATCTCCCAGTATCGCGGAGGACAACATTGAGACACAAGGGGATTTGTTCATGGTTATGAAAATAACAAATAGGAGTGGATTTCTGAAATGTTTGTGAAATGGTTCCCTTTCTGCTAAAGAACAGCCTAGGGATATCTTTGAGGAGGATAAAGGAATTAGGTGTCAGTTTCTCTGATAAGCTTCTGGGAGCTCAGGTGCTGACATACTTCACCTGAGTCCGTCTCCTCTCCATCCTGTCTTCTATTTCTGCTCTTATCTAGACTCAAATGCTTTTTCTGCAGGACAATTCCACCATGAAGTCTTTTGAATTTAATGTATACTTACATACTTACCATATGTATGTTTCTTGAATTCCCACAGCATTTAATCCTCAGAGCAACCCATGAGGCACATAACCATGTTTTGTACCCTTTCATGTAGGAGAATCTTATCTTTATCTTTTCACTGGATTATAATTTTTGAAGACAAAAGTTATAAACTTAGGATTTGAGTACCCTTTTCTCCAGTTTCTGGCAGTGTTGGAGACAAACTATGTGTTTAGATGTATCAATTGATAGTAGGATGGTTTACGGCAGCTTCTTTAGCAGCTGTGGTGGTTGTTATTGTTTCCTTGTTTTTTGGTGTGTGTAGAAATATAATCCTAAATATTATGACATCATAACCCTTTTATGACCCCCCTAAAGTCTTAGAAGCAAGTAAACAGATTGTTGACAGCATCAGAACCTCCTTTCAATTGCCTCAAGTTTGGTGAATTTTTGTGCCAATCTAGCAAATACAGGAGAATGTGGCTGCCAGAATCTTAATATGTTTTACTGAACTTAATATGTCTTCCTACATAACAAGGATAAGCTATGTGTCATTAACAGTCCTTAGAAGACCAACAAAAGACCAGAGATACCGCCCTCCACTCATCCTGAGATGATGAAAAACTGCTCTTTCAAGGAGGGCTTCCATGTTTATCCTGACCATGGGGATGATCCCTCAGAGATGCAGAGGGAGAGGAGTGAGGACGAGCACTCGGTTGCCTTTTCTGGACCACGCCTGACTCACACACATTCACATTCAATGGTATCTCCTAACTGGAAAGGAAATGGAGAATACAGTCTGCGTTTCCAGGAAGAGCAATCTGGGATGCTTCCTCTATTCCCTCACCACCATAATTTATATGACATAATACATATTCAGTTTCACAGTGTTATCTGGAGAAACCAAGAAGAGTAGAAAAGAATAAACTTATGAATGCTTCCTTTATCCCCAAATAGAGATTTATCTTTGGAGATATCAGCCACTGGTGTTATGGCTTCTAAATTCCTTTCAGCTACAATTAAAAGGATCACAAAATATTTTTTTGAGAGCAAATTAACTATCACAAAGACTTTGTCTAAAGACAAACAAAAGGAGAGAGAGACACTGCTTGAACAGGTAGGGTTTGTAATATTCCAGGTTTTCACATTTGGGTGCCCAATCCACCTTACCTCAATTTTGTTGGAATTCCCTCTTTACAGTCACACACATTTAACTATCCTCCCTGTTGGGAAGAAAAGCAGGGGGATGGGTTATAAGGAAAAAAGCCTGAGGATCTGTAATGGAAAGGAAGGAGGACTAGGGTTATGGGAAAGCAGAAAGCTCAGGCCCTAGTTCTCTGTGGGAGTTTTATAGGCCCCCTGTTAGGAAGTGACTTGTCAGATTTCCCTGAAATCACTGATGCCAGGCAGCCCCTCTCCTCCCCTGAATCTCTTCCTTAGGTTGAACGGCTTCACTCCCCTCTGTGTGCACTGTGGAGGTTTGTTTTAAGTTTTAAATCTGCCATAAAAATGAGCTGTTCATAAAAACTTATAACTTCATTTGTTTCCCCTTTTTGTGACCTTTCTCCCAGGTGTGCCCTCTGCTACTTTCTGCAAAATGCCATGTGTATAATTTTCTTATATTAAGAAACCATAAAATGGAAGACAAATAGTGCCCATCAGTGTAGATTTATTACCATAAATCTACCACAAGGAACTTGGTAAAACTTGTAATAAAATATATGTGTTTGGAGAAATGTAACAAATTCTTAATAGTGAAATAGGGATGAGAAAATTACCTATATTATTCCTTTCACATTTCCAACATTGCTATGAAACAGATATTATTATCCCATTTTTTTAATAGAAAGGAAATTTGAGGCATTAAGTGTTTAGTCATCTTTCCAGGGTCTAATAGCTACTATTGTAGGAAGGTTTTCAACTTAGTTTTTATTCCCAATCCTGTGGATTCAATCTTTATACCAGGTTACTTCATCCTGGGATTTATACTTTAAAAATACTTTTCATTTGCTCTTAGCTACTCCTTGAATGTATAAAACAGGAAATGGGGCTGTTGCATCACAATGACTTCTTAAATTCATATCTGTACATTGTATTGGACAAGGTGTTAGGAAAAATCCTGCCCTTACCAGCTCATGTTTGAGCACATCAACACGTCTTAGCATTTTTGGTAGCGTGCCTGAATGTGCCACTTGAAGTTTATTTGGATGTCAGGGCTTGCATTTCACTGCTGATGTCTCACTTATCCTTTAAGATTTACTTTGAATGCCACTACTTCAAAGAACCTTCTCTAGATTTTCTCAAAAGAAAGTGCCTTTCTTTCCAAAACTCATAATATTTTTTGTCAACATTTGATGTGTTCAATGGAGTTTTTATACATGACTTTGTTTCTGTCATGTAAGGATTTCTAGAAGGAAGAGTCACATATTGGATATATTTTTATGCTTGACAATACATGCCTGCTTAGTAGAGCCTTTACGTAAGTGTGCTGAGGACATTTTCTGAAAGGAGGTCAAACGCCTTTGCTTAGCTTGAATATAATACTTTCTTAGCTTTGAATGGAGAAAATTTTGAATGGAGAAAATTCTATTATGAATTATTGATTTTGCTTCAACCTATCTTTCTTTAAGAAATTCTAGAAAAGAAACAATTTAAAATAAGTGATAGATAGGAAAGGAACTTGATTTATTAGGTAGTTTAGTCTTCTCAGACTTTTCTAAATTCGCTCTAAAACTTGTGTCATCAATTTTTTTTTGCTTTAATAATAGATCGGGTGAGGATATTTATTAAAATTGCAACTTGGACCACTTACATTTTACCCATGTAGGAGGTATAGGGACACACTGCAGGTTTTGCATCTGGTGTTACTAAGAGCAGTGCATGATGATGTGTTTAAAACTGAATTGCCTTGTGTGGAAAATAAACTCACAGGTTCAAAAGACATTGTGATAATTCATTGGTTTATTTATTTGCTTCTTTGAAATCACTTAAAAGATCCAGCTCCATTTCGCAGACCTTGAGAAAGGAAGATTTCCCATATTGTAAACAATGATGAAAATATTGATCTTCACAATAGTAGTGTGGTAAAAATGTTAAAAAAAACTGCTTTGTTTTAGAATTGCAATTAATGTTTACTTGTTCATTAGTTTATTTTTTTTCATGTGTGATCTGCCTTTTTCCTTTAAGGGAGCTTTGATTTTCTATGGTAGCTTGTTATGGTTTAGATATGAGGTGTCCCCCAAAGCTCATGTATAGGATAATGCAAGAAAGTTCAGAGGTGAAATGATTGGGTTATGAGAGCCTTAATCTAATTGGTGCCTTAGTCCTCTGAAAGGGATTAACTGGTAACTGTAGGCAGGTAGAGTTTGGTTGGGGAAGGTTGGTCATTGGTGGTGTGCCTTTGGGTTTATAATTTGTGGTGGTGAGGAGAGCTCTTTCCTTCTCTCTCTCCCTCCCTCTCTCCTTCCTGGTGTCATGTTCTGAGCTGTTTTCCTTCATCACACTGTTCTGCTGTGATGTTCTGCCTCACCTCAGGCCCTGAGGAAAGGAGTCAGCTGTCTATGGACTGAGACCTCTGAAATTGTAAGCACCAAATAAACTTTTGCTCCTCTAAAATTGTTCTTGTCCGGTCCCTTTTGTTCATAGCAATAAAAAAGCTGACTAAAACATAGCTGTTCTTGAAATTGGCCAGAATCAGTTCAATGCATTAAGGAACAATTGATTTCTCTTACACATATTTTTCAGTGATCATTTCCCTGAATCTTTCTTCTCTTTGAAAGGGTAACTGGATGTTCTGTTTAAAGAAATCATACACATGGTTGTAATTACAATAACTCATGCTGTCTATAAAGCTGCAATTAAGTGGAAGACTTAAGCTATCCCATATTGTAAGAAGAATGACTGTGAATTTGGAGAATTATGATAATGCTAATATGTCTTATTCTGTGATTAAAAGTTGATAAAAATGTGCTAATGTTTCCTAAGAGAAAGAGCTTGTGCTTAACTTCTAGAGTCTTGAGTGTTTCAGATTCTTACTTTTCTAAGGTGCCTCATGTATTTCAAATGAAAGTCTTCATTTTGTTGACCCATCATTTCTGGGGCTACTGACAGAATCATGGAAGTGACTTGTGATAATCCAGTGTGTTGCATTGCACTCTGACAAGCACTGAAGACGGAGAAAGAATAAAGTATACCAAATAACTATGATAGAAGCCTCCAATAGGGCAAATGAGAATGGCACAGGATATCAATTTTCTGGGTAAGTATATGTGATGTTAAGTGATTTATTGAAAATTACATACCTTATATCTAAGTTCTTTTGAGAGAATATGAAGACAGGTTTTTTTTTTTAAACTATTCAAAGAAAGAAAAAAAGGATTTTATAGGTCCCATGGGAGAACTAAGTGGAAAGGAATAAGAAATAACTTTTTTTTTTTTTTGGTACTGGGGATTGAACTCAGGAGCACTCGACCACTGAGCCACATCCCCAGCCCTATTTTGTGTTTTATGTAGAGACAGGGTCTCACTGAGTTGCTTAGTGCCTCGCCGTTGCTGAGGCTGGCTTTGAACTCGCAGTTCTCCTGTCTCAGCCTCCCTAAGTGCTGGGATTACAGGCTTGCGCCACCGCGCCCGGCTTAAGAAATAATTGAATTAAAAATTAATCCTCATTTATACTGAAACCTATTCTACTTTATGAGAACACATGTTCTTGTTTACCTCCTGGAAATCTGAAAAGGTAAGCATGGCATTTTGGGAAAATGCATTGAGTGACCTTCTGTTGGTTTTCCCTCTCTCCTCTTCTCTGCCTACCTCTCTGTTCCTGGGGTTGTCCTTTCTTCAGGGTGATGGAAAGGCTGAGAAGAGAAAGCAAGTCCAGCAATGAGCTTCCAGATTGCTCTGAATCCCTACTCAAAGCCAGAGGGGAGTTAGCATCTGTCTTCTCTCAGTGTGGGTTTCCTGAGCATCTGGGAATTCCTTCCAAGCAATATGGATTTGATCAGATATGACATGGAAGATGAATGGATAATGATATGATTTTTCAGCCACACTGATTCTGATGACAGCAGAAGCAAGAGGGCCAGCAAGTTCTCTCTCAAAGCGATGGACTCAAATTATCACATATGAGTATAGTTACTGTACATTCAGCCAATGTGACCTAGAGTCCAAACAGTGAAAAAGTTGAGAGTGAAAAAAGTCACTCAACTATTGATAATTAAGCCAAAACAACAAAAGTCACAAATCAAAAGTTAGACATTGAACTCTAGATTATGTATTTATTCGTACAGATTTTCTTCTTTGCTTTTATGTCTATTACTGAACCTAGGTAAATTATTTTATTTTGTCAGTATTTTCAAATCCTGAAGCTAATCATCATTGACATGAACATAAATAGAAAAAAAAAAAAAAGAGAAATGAGAAAGAAGCACCTCCAGAAGATGAAGCAAGACCTCCAAGATCCAATGCTTCCACAAGAGCAGCAAGAATACTGGCCAGCCTTTTCGTATCTCTGAAAATTAAGTGAAGGCTTGTAGCAATCTGTGAAGTATTTATTCAAGCATGTATTGAGCTGAAGCTTGGTAAGAACAGCAAGCTTGGTGAATTTTTACTCTGTCCTATCTGCATCTTTCTCTGGCTTCCCATTTGTGAGGTTGTTGGTTTTTAGCAAACCCAGAGAATTGTCACTAACTGACTTTTCTGTTAGCTTGCTTAGCAGCTTGAAGTTCAGTGTTCATGATGTGTATTTGTATGACACCAAGCTTTGCTCTGATAAAGATGCAAACAGTAGTGCTGGCAGATCCTGCACTTTCTCCATCATGAGGCCACATGATTTTACCTGTGGGAAGCTGCTGTTGCAAAGGAGCAGTGCCAGGGCAGAAGTATAATTCTTTTTAATTTTTTTAAAGTTGTTGATAGATCTTTATTTTATTCATTTATTATTTGTATGTGGTGCTGAGGATCGAACCCAGTGCTTCATGCATGCTAGGCAAGCGCTCTACCACTGAGCTACAGCCCCAACCCAGAAGTACAATTCTTAACGCCAGAAACTTCTACCTTGAAGGTATCTTCCTCCTCTCCAAATAAAGTCAAGGCCCTGGTCTCACATTTCTCCCCAGAGGAATCATGACTCGCTGAGCTAACATTCCTTCCTTACAGAAGGAAAAGAAAAGACATTTTAAACTTGAAATCATCATTAGAAAAAACACCACAATGTTAAACACAAACAAACAAACTAGCAAACAATACTAGATAAGCAGATACAGAGACCAGAGAGAGGAATTAAATGAGCAAACAAAATCTTTTCAGAGAAATGGGGATTGTGGTAAATACTGTAGGTTGGCTCAGTCAGTTTTGTGTCCAGGCAGATTTTGCATTGCCTTCCTCTGCCATACAGTCCAGGGAACTGAAAGTCCACCATCAAAACAGAATTGCAGCATGGGTTGGCCATGGGATGCAATGAGACAGATCAACGAGGAAGTCTGCCAAGGACTTTTGGGAAAGCCTTTGCTTGCCCCATAGAGATGCTGCTTCTGCCCTTCTTCCTTCCTCTTGTTCTTCCTCCTTCCTGTCAGCTGTAACAAGATGGCTGGGAGTCAATCATCACCTAGAAAGGCCATGGGAAGGAGAGACCTGGGCCTGACCACTCTGAACTACTGAACTAATGCCAGCAACTACTTCCAAACCTCTTGTGATTTGTGAAAAGTAAACAGGATAATTTATTTAAGAAACTACATAATCTGATTTTCTGTTACTCACAGGATAAGTAATTCTTAACTGATGCAGATAGGAAATTGGGCATATGAAGCAGAAAAATTCATTTCTATAATTCAACTGGAAATACTTAGTATGAAAAATATGATGGCTTAAATAAAGATCTTAACAGAGAGGCTAAGTAACAATGGATGCAATGGAAGACAAATTAGAAAGCTGGAAGATGAAGTCCAAGATCTTTCCCAGAAGGAAACAGACAGAGATAAAAATATAGATGTATAAAAAAGTTGAGTTATGAAAAAATGAAGTAGTAGCACCAATATCAGTATAAGGAGTATTTCTAATATAAAGACAAATAATGAAAGAAAATAACTGAAAAATAATGACTAAGATTTCCTCAGATTCAGGAAAGATATTTATGCATTTAATTGAGAGATTTTATGCAGTGTGAAGCAAACAGATAAATAAGAGCTTACACCAATGTATCTTATGGTGAAATATAAGAACAGTCAAATGGCTTTGAGAAATTAAAAGCAGATTACCTTGATCTCTCAGAAGCTGTGTTATCAGATTGCTCAATGGCAATATTAGATAATGGATTAATATTTTTATTCTTGGAGTTGATGATTAAAGCCAGGGCCTCACACATGCTAAGCAAATGTTCTGCCACTGAGTCACACACCCTCCCCACCTCAGAAATACTATTTTTAGAGTGTTGAATAAATGATACTTGATTATCACTTGAATGCATGAAAAACAAATCTTCACATGCACAATGCTTCGGAAAGCTTATTGCACAAAGCTTCTTTTGGAAAATACTCTAGAACAAAGATCAATGAATATGGACCATGGGGCAAAGCTTGTCCATGAGTGCTTTTGCACACAAAGCTTTACTGGAACACTGTTCTGTTCATTCATTTATATACTGTCTGTGACTCCTTTCGTACTCTAATGGCAGAGTTGAGAACTTGTGACAGATTATATATTCCACAGGCCTAAAATATTTATTGTTCTACCATTAGAGAAAAAGTTTGTTAACCTCTTAAGCAAGAAAATAAATAAATCTAGGAGACTTTGAGATGAAGGAAGTTAGGATGGGTAAATAACTTCGTAAATGATAAAGGACCAAACTGAAATATATCCCAATGAATCCAAAGCTGACGAATTTTATATGATGACCACATGAGAGGGAAGGGGATGAGAGGAGGCACATTTATGGTAAAGCATTTGGCTTGTGTATGCAGCACTGTGGGTCTTCAGGTTTGTGTTGATCAAGGGCATCACATCTAAGGAGGTGTCCTTCACATTATCCATAGGCACATCTTCAGGAGATAATTGGAGCCTGAGTTCTGCCCCTCACATCACTGCCTTTCTGGGAAGGTGGCGGGGTTGAGGCTTAGAGCTGCATGTGTTTTCATGTCATGATGTTTTAGCTGCTCAGAGGGTAGCAAATGTGGGCCTGGAGCTAGGTAGGGATGCTGTTTGCCAGGGCTCAGGAAAACCCTCCGAGCTAATTTAAAACTATTTTGCCTTGAGGAAAGTTTCCCTTTCTCTAATTCGTACAAAATTTCCCCAGAGCTAATAGCTGCCATTGTAAAGAGGGGAAATTTTTCTATGGATAGGTTTTCAAATGATAGGGGAAGGTAAATAGATGTGTTATCAATAAATTAGTGGCAACCATGGAGAATATAAAAATAGACCAGCAGAAGAATAGTCTATTTCACCAATGGAAGACAGGAAAAGAGGGGTTGGGGAATAAGAGAACATGTTAAATAGAAATGCAAAATAGTCTGTCAGAAATAAATCCAAATGTAACAGTAATTATAATAAATATAAATGCATAAAACCAATTGATCCAAAAGCAGATGCTCAGATTAGATTTTAAAATGATGATAGTTAG